>CM076571.1:397491021-398074052 GCA_034641835.2 Pinus albicaulis
AACATTTTATTATTTTTAACATTCTCAAAATCAGATAAATAAATATAAACAAATTTATTATATATGGTACAATAAGAGCACTAACGTTATTATTTGGAAAACAACTCCTCTAGCTACAACTATGTCCATGTTTGAGACATTCGATCAAATGTTAGATTAATGAAATGTTTTAAGCCATTAGATCAAGTAAATATTTTTATATATGTTTTTAATAATGTTAGTTTTTTTCTTTTTTAATAAGTTAGATTGAATTAGGTTTTGGTGACTTAAGTTAAAAATGTTGTTATTCAAAAATTTGTTGGAATTTAACCTCAATAACAAAACTATTTAACATAATTTAGTTAATGTAGAAAATAATTTTTATGTAATACATAAACATTAAATTAATACCATAAAAAATAAAAAGAAGAAATAAAATAATGATGTAACATGAATATAGCCCATTGTATTGACACATGGTATTCATGGAATCTAGTTTCTTTATAAAGGAACTAGGATGGCTTGTAAATCAATCTTAACTTTGGATATAAAATAATTAATTGGCTAAAGAAAGGAGACATGGTGAAGAGAAGCTCCAACCCACAACAAGCCCTAAAAAGACATAAAGTTGAATATACGGAATCCATTTTCCCTGATACTACAAGGGAGAAATGAAATAAAAAATCTGGAATTCTGAAAATCGTGAAGCTTATCCTCATGTTCCATTCATTTAGATCTGAATTATATGGAATAAGAAAAGCATGACAATGGATACTTATCAAGAATGTATGATTCTTTAGAAGGAAATGACATTGACAAGGCTATGGAGGACCAAATAGAAGAATTAAAAATAGAAGAGGACTCTTCAGAAAATGGGTTACTCTAGGATTTTGGAATGCAGATGAGCTAGACTATCTCACTGATTCAAGAAATTGCTCAAAAAGAGACAAACAATAGTGATATAGAGACAATTTATTCATAAACAAGAGAAAGCTAGAATTATAACCTATGATAGAGTTATGGGAAGAGAAACGTTCCAATTGTAAGAAGGAGTAAAATTTACATGAGTAGTAGTTCACTCAACATAATTCTCCACCACTTATTCTGGAGGAGAAAGTTCCTACTACCTCATCAATTGAAGAAGGCCCACATGAGAAAATCAGAAGAGATTCCTCAATGTTATTTTCATTTGACATTCAGTCACTTTGCTCTTTTTTGTCTAGTAGTCCCTTTACCTCTTCCCTTAAATTCAATGACTCAGAAAATAATTGACAAAAGACACTTACCTATTACAATCAGTTGGAAAAAAGGTGTCTCTAAAGGGTCATTTGGGGAGGAATCTATTATTTAAAAGATCGGAAAAATAATTTCATTTCAAAAAAAATGTATTGTCACTAGGGAAGGGAGTTATTACATTTAAAATTTGTTCCCATTCTTGTCACTACAAAATTTGATTGTTACTTCTTATTTGATGGGAAAATAAATGATCTTTAAAAGGCACTAAAGTCTTGAATTATGATCCTTAAAGAAGTAGCTAGATTCCCTGATTATGAGTTGATTTTTTCTTTTTACTTATGGGTCTTCACGATGTTTGTTATAGGTGAAAAGTTCCAAAGAAGTGGAATATTGGTCATTCAAAGAGGAATTATGGAAATATGATTGTAGATAATTTATTAACATAAATGATCTGAACTGAGATTAATTAATCATCCCCAAGGGTTAAAAAGGGCCCAAATGTCTCTTATCCATAAAATTGATGATTAAGATAACTCTATGCTCTATGTTCAAATGACAGGTGAAGGTGGATTTACCATACTTAAGCTTCGTAGTAGTATCTTATGAAGTACAACATGGCATAGTGATAAGTTTTTATTCCATTAAATAATTCTAGCTGTAAAGCAGGGTCAAAGTTCTAGGAGTAGTATCAGAGGATTTCAACATTCCAAATGTGATAGAAGCAAATAATTTCGTGGAAGGGTGAAGTCTGCCCAACTTGGTCATAAAAACCAAGTGCATCCTTCATGCAGAAAAAAAAAAGAAACATGCATATTTCGTCATATAAAGGTCTTGAGTACTTTGGCCAAAATGTCTCGTCCATTATGAAAAAACACATATTACATGCAATTAATAACAAAGAAGTTGTTCCGCATCAATTACCCAATATAGATATTTTGATTTGAGGTCCAGTAAACATGATTCTCCACCCCTTATTCAAGTTCCTACTACCTCTTCTTTCTTATATGCTATTATTTCCTATACCACAACCTTACCTTACGGCATTTCCTTTGCAACATGTGGTGCAATTGCTAGTTATAAATAATAGAAATTTTTTTATTGTTATACTTAAATATAAGTGTCATGGGAAATCCACATAAATGGAATAATCCACTCTAATAATAAAACAATTAACATATTTGCTTAATTCTCTAGCTTTTAGTTTAATAAAAACAATTGGTTTTAATTATTATGGGTAAATATAACAAATAATATAAGATATCATGGGAAATCCACATAAATGGACTAATCCACTCTAATAATAAAACAATTAACATATTTCCTTAATTCTCTAGCTTTTAGTTAAATAAAAACAATTGGTTTTAATTATTATCAGCAAAATATAGCAAATAATATAAGGTATCATGAGAAATCCACATAAATGGAGTAATTCACTCTAATAATAAAACAATTAACATATTTCCTTAATTCTCTAGCTTTTAGTTAAATAAAAACAATTGGTTTTAATTATTATCTGTAAATACAACAAATAATATAAAGTATCATGGGAAATCCACATAAATGGAGTAATCCACTCTAATAATAAAAAAATTAACATATTTCCTTAATTCTCTAGCTTTTAATTAAATAAAAACAATTGGTTTTAATTATTATCCCTAAATATAGCAAATAATATAAGTTGACTCGTTAATCTTAAGCTAACTAATCTATAAGACAATTAACATATTTTGATGAATAAAAACATCTTTTATTTTTTAGATATTGTGAGTCTCTAAAATCTTGATATTGGCATTCTTAACTTGTTGCTTGAGTAGTAGATACCCAAAAACATCTTAGCTGCCAAAATCATGTGGGGATGACACACCAACTTTTAACATACTTAAATGTTTAACCAACAAATAATACCAACAAATTCAAATTTTGTTGAGATATATAGATTCTCTAATAAATAAAGTATCCTTAATAATAAAAAAATTAACATATTTCCTTAATTCTCTAGCTTTTAATTAAATAAAAACATTTGGTTTTAATTATTATCCGTAAATATAGCAAATAATATAAGTTGACTCGTTAATCTTAAGCTAACTAATCTATAAGACAATTAACATATTTTGATGAATAAAAACATCTTTTATTTTTTAGGTATTGTGAGTCTAGAAAATCTTGATATTGGCATTCTTAACTTGTCGCTTGAGTAGTAGATACCCAAAAGCATCTTAGCTGTCAAAATCATGTGGGGATGACACACCAACCTTTAACATACTTAAATGTTTAACCACAAATAATACCAACAAATTCAAATTTTGTTCAGATATATAGATTCTCTAATAAATGAAGTATCCCAATATTTATTACATAGAGTTTTTTTTTGAGCAGGCAAGTCCATTGCACACAAGGTAATGGACATCTCCAATTTACCTAGACCACTAGAATCTATATGAATTTATGTACAATAGCTAATGCATGAATTTCATTAATCTTAAGCTAACTAATCTATAAAACAATTAACATATTTTGGTGAATAAAAACAATTTTTTGTTTGTTAGGTATTGTGATTTTGGAGAATCTTGATATTGGCATTTTTAACTTGTGGCTTGAATAATGATTAAGCAAAAGCATCTTAGCTGTCAAAATCATGTGGGATCCCATACCAACCTTTAACATACTTAAATATTTAACCCATATAAAAACAATTTTAAATAATACCCACAAATTCAATTTTTGTTCGGATATATAGATTCTCTAATAAATGAAGTATCCCAATATTTATTACATAGATTTTTTTTTGGGGCGGGCAAGTCCATTGCACACGAGGTAATGGACACCTCCAGTTTACTTAGGCCACCAGAATCTATATGAATTAATGTACAGTAGCTAAGGCATGAATTTCATTAGAGAGAGAGCAAAGGACAAGCTAGTCTGGAAAATGGCCGGAGATAAAGGATATCAAACCATTATTTTTCATATTTATTTGTACTTTGCAAAGATGTATATTGGATCAAAAAGCGGTGAGAAGAGGACGGGAGGCCGGAATCGGAATCATATGAAGAAATACATTGTTGTGTTGTTGGTGGTGGTGAATGGAAAGCGAAAACACGGGCATACAAAGCACGGAAATCCTTTTTATAGTTATGGATTACGTTGTCTGTAACACAAAACAGATATAATATGTGATGTTGTGGGCTCCCTGTGTAGTACCATAACAGCTGGAGAGGCGACTATAAAGGGCAAAAAAAAAAAGTACTCTGATTCTTGCTGATCCCAACCTTACATAACAGGCAGGCAGTCAGTTAGTTGTGTCCGTTTTCTGCCGGCCTTTGATACCTATGGCCTGCCTGGCTTTCCCACTCCCCACATGATTCCACTGCCAGTGCCAACCTCACGTACATTCAGTGCATAACAAACTGTCTCGTCGTTTTACTATTAATGTTCCTGCCCCGTCAAGGCTGGCGCACTCACTAAACTCCCCCAAACTCACCTCCCGCATAATTAAAGAGGTTGGGATGCGGTTCTCTTCATTATCTCACCTCCTTTGATGGAGGAGGAGGTATGGTAATTGAAAAAGTGTGACAGTAAGTAGAGAAAGTTGAAATTTGTTAGTTATTTGCGGGCCTGAGGTATGGCTGGTTCTCGTTGAATAAAGTTATTTCAGAACTGTTGCGCAGTGCAGGGTGCCACAGAGAAAATGGTCTCGACTCTCGAGGGTCCTGTTGAATCATTAGGTGTGTGGAAATAACTTATTCAAACGATGAGGAGTTTATCATGATGTGATGGAATACAGTGATTTAAAAGTGGTAAATATTGGTGTAAATATCATATCTGAATACAGTGATTTAAAAGTGGTAAATATTGGTGTAAATATTATATTTAAGTGGGGATTGGTATATAGATGCCAAATCCATTCAAAGAGTGCATAATTTCCATTAGGAGATCTAAGTTTAATCACAGGGAAAAAGTGATGAGAAGCTGTTGACCAATGCATATCACACAAGGTGTTTTAATCAAAATTTAAAAACATTATTTAAATGTGATATTTTCATTTTAAATCAAATTTTGAAAACATAAAACTTTTAATGGTATAATGTATTTTTTTAATTTAATATTAATATAAATATTATCATTTTATTTGATGTATTATAAATTGATACTATAAATTATTATTGGATGGACAAAAATTAAAAGATATTTTAAAATGTAGTATGAAAGAGATTTTAAGAGTTTTTTGAAAGGAATTTTTGTGTGGTTTAAGTATTTATTTTTGATTTATTTTTAAATATTTTTTGGTATGTTTTGTTTAAAATTTGATGAGTATTTTTTGAAATGGTAAATTTTAGTTTTGTAATTTGTACAATCTGAGTGTTCCAAAAGGTTTTTAAGTCCTTTGAATCCATTTAGGCTAAAATTTTCATCACCTAAGTCTGATTAAAAAAATAAAAATGTGAATGGTTAGACTTCTCCAAATATTTTACATATTTTTAGATATTAAAATGAATTATTAAATACTAAATACATGTGTAGATATCTATATCTATTTTTTTTAAATGTAAATATAAATATATTAATATAAATAATAAAACTATCATTTTTAAAAAGTTAAATTATATATATATATGAAAAACTCATACTTCTATTCATAAAAAATACATGATGAAAATACAATTTGTATATACACTATAAAAGTGTATTCTAATATGTCTAAAAAACATACCTGAAAGGATATACCAACAAATTATACAGGATAGTAAAACAAAATAGACCAAAAAAGAACTATTGTTGTGAGAAGGAAGCAATAAGGAGCATTTTCCATAGCCAATGAAGAGAAAAAGATTTTCCAAAAAAATGTAAGGATCCCTGTAGCTGAAGAGAGCAAAAAACAAGTTAAAGAAAATAAACCATGATCAAAACAAGCCAAAAAATAGAGAGCAAAAAACGAGTTAAAGCAAATAAACCATGATGAAAACAAGCCAAAAAATATGTGTGAATCATTAACTGATATCCAAATGCATTAAAAAGGTCATTGATATGTTCTACCATAACCCAAAGATCTTTATCTGCTTCTTGATTTCTTTCCCTAAAAATGTGTGAACATGAGAAAGATAAAAAAGATTGAACAATGCTAAAAATATCCTCAATAATAAGCATAAGAAAAATGTTCCTACATAATATGGTGTCATTAAACCAGTTGATAGCAAGTTTAGAGTCTCCAAATATGTGAATCCGTAAACAACATTTCTCTTCAGCAAAAAGTAACAAGTGTTTACAAGCAGAAAGTTTTGCTTTATTATTTGACCTAGGACCTAGGCCCATTTTAACTTTGTATGAGTGGTTTGGAGAGAGGAATAACATAAAACCATGGAAATGTAGATTTGAATTTGTTGATACCTAATCCTATGGATGGGTGTGCATATTTAATATTGTATATTAATTAATATTAGGAAATAAGGAAGGCCAAGAGTCATTGGGAGATGAATCCCAATAGCCTCACCTCCATGTATAAATCCATGTGCATTCTTTAGCTAATACACATTCTGATCACTATTGGCATTTCTGCCCTATGGTGTAACTCCCTCTCCTTTGCTCAGTCAATTTTATTAATAGTTTTCTGCTGCTCTTAATTACTAGACTGTTATTCTGCATTTTTTTTTCCCTATATAACCCTGACATTTGCAGCTCCTGAAGACTGCAGGCTCCTCTGTCATTCTGCAAATTGCAGGCTCTGTCATTCTGCAAGATTCCATTTCAAAAAAAAAATTGCAACGGCCCTTTGGGCCTCCTCAATCCTCCACATTCATCCCTACGCCCTCACCCATCCCTCATCCCTCAACTCTGCGCCCTCTCCCTCACATCTACTCCCCTCGAAATACATCTCCAGCACCCTCACTGTCTATACAAACGCCCTCACACTCCTACAGTCCACTGCATATAAACTCACACTTCACGGTTGCTCATTCTCCATTCGACCGCTCATCTCCCTCACAGCAACGCCGGCACACACATGTTCTCCTACCCCCTATCCCCAAACCCGACCCCTCGGACCATGCCTTACCCACGCTGTTGAATCGATTCAAGTTCTCACCTGCAATCGATTCACAGTGATAAACCCTCTTCCCTATGCCACTCAACGCTGCATTCACAACGCTGCCTAATTCGCAGTGAAATTGATAACTCCCTCCGCCATCTTTACAATACGTTGCGATGTTCAGTAATACATCTCCACGCTGCCCATGTTACACGTCACCTCTCTGCACCAACGCGTCCATATAAACGCTGATATATACGTTCGGCCCTTTCCACTGTTATATAAACGTTGTCATATATGTTGTCTGCTCCATTCAAACGTTCTGTCATATATGTCGCTGTCCATATATTTCAACGCCGCCTGTGGTATATAAAACGCTGTGGTATATAAAATGCTGTCCATTATATTGTGATGCGTTGTATTGATTACATGGTATGCACTGTCCATTGCATATTTAAACACTATTCACATGTAATACGTTGTGTATCCATTCCATACAACGCTATGTATCCATTCCATATTTCATTGCGCCTTACAATAGTCATATAATTTCAACCCCTCCACTGTTTATATATATGCGCTCTGTTTATATATATGTGCTAACAGCGCTATTTGACCGCCCCTCCATTCATATTTCATATCATTCCTACCACATTATACCGCCCCTCCACTCATATAATACATTTTTTGCCAAACAAAAAAAAATTATATATATTTTTTTGTGCAGAATTCAGTTTCTAGCAAAGTGTTTCTGTCTTTTAAATTCAGTCTCTTAGCAAAGAGTATTTTTTGTCCATTTAAATTCAGTCTTCAGCAAGAGTTTTTTGTGCAGAATTTAGTTTCCAGCAAAGAGTTTTTTAAACTCAGAGTATTTTTCCAGCAATCAGTCTCTTAGCAAAGAGTATTTTTTGTCCATTTAAATTCAGTCTTCAACAAGAGTTTTTGTGCAGAATTTAGTTTCCAGCAAAGAGTTTTTTAAACTCAGAGTATTTTTCCAGCAAGAGTTTTTGCCCCTTTATTTGAAATATTTCAAGAGTTGAAAGTTTTTATAGCAGAAATTTTTTCCTCTTCAGAAGATTTTTTCCAGCAATCTAATGCATTCTCTCATCTCAATTGTTGGGGTGGTTCTCTCCGACAAAGAGAACTATCTTGAATGGTATCGGAAGATTAAACACACACTCATTTTTAATGAGCTGTGGAAAGGAATCTGTGAAGGACAAGAAGAAAATCCACCAGCAAAGCCCACTTCAACCAAAGAGCTTGCCATTTGGGAAAATAAGAACTGCAAAGCCTATGCCTTGATTGCAGCCTCCGTAAGTGAAGAGGTGAGTCGCCATATTTCATCATTCTAAAATGCCTATGAAGCCTTGAAGAAGCTAAAAGAACTCTATGACTCACATTCAGAATTAGAAAATGTTCAATTGATGATTAAGCTGTTCAGTCTTGAAATGAAGAATGATGATCCCCTTGCTTTAGCGTCAGAAGTAAGATCTATAATGCATGACATTGAAAACACTGGTGTAAAAATGGACATACCTCTCATAGCATATGTTAAGGCATTATATCCGACTTACTCACATTATCTTGAGTCTTTGCAAGCAAGTGGAAACTTTCAGCATATCACCTTTGATACACTTGAGAAAAAGTTTGCAGAAAGAGAGAAAGCTTTTGGGAAGATGATAGTCCCTTCATCTTTCGAAGAGGCTGCATACTTGGCACATAGAGAAAAGAGTCATGCTCCAGATTCATCGAGAGGAAGAGGTGGCAGAAGAGGAAGAGGAAGAAGAAACTTCACAGAAAGGGGGGGCAGACAAGCTAACAAATCCAATCTTCATTTCCCACGGTGCAATAGAGATGGACATGATGCATCCAAATGCAGAACACCATGGGACAAAATTGAGCAGCACAGAAATCAAGACAAAGGTAAAACTAATGACAAAGACAAAGGTAAAGCACCTGAATCCGCTCACTATGTTCTAGCACATTGTAACAATGGAGTAACTGAAAACCTATTTTATGTTTCATTTACTTCATGGAGAGATGATTGGTTGCTAGATTTAGGAGCAACATGTCACATGACATTTAGAAAAGATTTTTTTGAAGAATTCACTGACAAAGTTGATGGAGCAGTATATTTCGCAGATAAATCCAAACTCAAGCCATCAGGGCTTGGCACAGTCAGGCTTAAACTGCCTGGTCTTCCTGATCATATCCTACATGAGGTTTTATACCTCCCAGAGTTGAAGAGAAACTTGTTGTCCCTGATCGATATCCGGCAGCAAGGACACTCAGTTCACTTGTTTGATGGCAAGGTAGAGGTCAGATCAGCATCAGATCACTCACTTGTCATGGAGGGAATAGAAGAAGGGAGACTCTTGAAGCTGAAAGGTTCATCTGCTCATGCTCAAAACTTTGCATTCAATTCACATCATGATGAAGGTACATTTCCATCAAGTCTTTTATGGCATGCTAGATTTGGACACTTAAACTATGACAACCTTCGTTTGTTGAAGAAAAATGGTGTTGATGGACTGCCTACAATTCCTAGAAAACCTAAGGAATGTGATGCTTGTATTCTAGGAAAGCATAACAAACAGCTATTTCATGATTCACACTCAAGAGCACATAGGAAACTTGAACTTGTTCATTCAGATTTATGTGGCCCTATGCCTATTGCTTCTGCAAATGGAAAAAAATACATGATGACATTTATTGATGACTACACCAGAATGTGTTGGATTTACTTACTGAAGAATAAGTCCGATGCTTTTCAAACTTTCAAGAATTTTCATGCATGGATTGAAAATGATGCACAAACACATATTGGCTCTCTACGTACTGATAATGGAAAAGAATACACTTCAAACGAATTTGAAAATTATCTTCGCCAACATGGAATCAAACATCAAACAACTGTGCCATATAATCCCCAACAGAACGGTGTAGCTGAAAGAATGAACATAACTATTTTAAATATGGTCCGCTCCATGTTATTTTTCAAGAATGTAAAATTGATGTTTTGGGCTGATGCAGTTCTATGTGCCGTTTACATAAAGAATAGGTGTCCTTCAAGTTCAATTAGAAACAAAACTCATTTTGAAATGTGGCATGGCCACATTCCTTCGGTAAAGCATTTCAGGGTCTTTGGGTCCACCTGTTATGCCTTGATACCCAAGGGTCAAAGGAACAAACATGGTGCTAGAAGTCGAAAATGTATCTTCTTGGGGTACTCCAATACCTCCAAAGGATATCGTCTCTATGATGAAGCAAATAAGAAGTTTGCGATAGCAAGAGATGTCATATTCCTTGAATCTTCCAAGAGTGACAAGGTTGTTGAGCGGCAACTTGATCACCTGGATAGATTCACACATGCAAAGTCTTTCCAAGAATTTGATAATGAGATTCCACATCTTGAAGGGGGATTCTGATATTGAATCAAAATGTGGAATCATGTCCTGAAGCACTCTCTCCCCCACATGAAGAAACAACCACGGATGACACATTGAATGATGTGATTGACAGAATTGGGAGATTGAATCTTGAATCAATCCCAACTCAGTCAAATGAGTAGTCTGGGCCATCTCAGAAAGGTCCTCCCAAATGGCTGACAAAGACACTGGAGAATGTTCATCCCGATGAGGTTGGAAAAACAGGAACAAGAAGTTCCACTCAACAAATCGAAGGTGATGTAGATAATTCTGATTCCCCTGTTGATATGGATATTGCTTATAATTGTGAATTGAGTTTGTCTACAGATCATGAACCAACTTCCTTCAAAGAAGCCGCTTCTCATGATGAATGGAAAGAAGCGATGCAGAAGGAGTATGATGCCTTGATAAAGAATGGCACTTGGAAGCTGGTTGATCCACCTTTGGGAACGAAACCAATTAGCTGTAAGTGGGTCTACAAGAACAAGTACAAAGCAGACGGCTCACTTGACAAGCACAAGGCCAGGCTTGTGGCAAAAGGATTCGCACAAAAATAAGGAGTCGATTATGAAGAAAATTTTGCTCCCACAGCAAAATGGACCACCATCCGGACTCTCTTTGCCTTAGCAGCTCAGAATGGATGGAAAGTCCATCAGATGGATGTAAAAACAGCCTTCTTGAATGGAGATCTAAAGGAGAAAGTTTATATGTCCCAGCCAGAAGGATTTGTGATAAAGGGTCAAGAACACAAAGTTTGCAAACTTGTAAAATCCTTGTATGGCCTTAAGCAAGCACCACGAGCCTGGTATGAGAAGTTAACCGAGCATCTTCTGAAACTTGATTTCAAACATTTTGATCTTGATGATGCAACTTTGTTTGTTAAGAAAGTTGGAAAAACAATTGTATATCTTGTGGTATATGTAGATTATCTTTTGATAACAGGAAACAATGAGAGCTATATTGCATCCATGAAGAAAGAGTTGAAGAAAGGTTTTGAAATTACTGATTTGGGTCATGTTCATTACTATTTTGGTATTGAAGTAATTCAACATCCTAAATTCATATTTCTTTCTCAGAAGAAGTACATTGGAGATCTCTTGAAAAAATTTGGCATGGATGACTGTAATCCCTTAAGCACTCCAATGGAACAAAACTTGAAGCTCACATCTATTGAAGGGAAGGAATTTGAGGATGCAACTAAGTATAGACAACTTGTAGGAAGTCTTATCTATCTGACCACCACCAGACCTGACATCTCATTTGCTGTTGGAATCCTCTCAAGGTTCATGCAAAAACCTTGTGAAGGACATTGGTCCGCTGCAAAAAGAGTACTAAGGTACTTGAAGGGGACTCAAGACTTTGGACTCAAATATACACAGGTAGGCGACTTCATCTTGACCGGATACTCTGATTCAGACTTTGATGGCGACAAAGAAACATGGGTGTCTACTACAGGTTACACCATGAGTCTTGGATCAGGAGTTGTCTCATGGAGATCACGCAAACAGTCAGTTTCAGTAGATTCCACGACCGAGGCAGAATATGTGGCAGCAGCTGAAGCAACAAAGGAAATTGTGTGGCTCCGGAAAATCCTGGAAGATTTGTAGATGAAACAAATGTATTCCACTCCACTCATGATCGACAACACTTCTGCAATAAAGTTGGCCAAGAACCCAAAGTTCCACGATCGAACAAAGCACATCAATACAAAGTACCATCTAATTTGACATCATGTTCAGGCCAAAACCATCCATCTACATCATTGTTCCACAAATGAGCAAACTGCTGACATCTTCACCAAAGCACTTGGAAGAGAAAAGTTTGAAAAGTTCGGATCGATGCTTGGACTCACCAACATCCCTTCGGATTAAAGGGGGGAATGTTGACACCTAATCCTATGGATGGGTGTGCATATTTAATATTGTATATTAATTAATATTAGGAAATAAGGAAGGCCAATAGTCATTGGGAGATGAATCCCAATAGCCTCACCTCCATGTATAAATCCATGTGCATTCTTCAGCTAATACACATTCTGATTTTGAGGAGTTACCTCCTGGTTTGACAGAATTATTAAATTTAGATAGAGTATCAAGGGATTTTTTATGACTTCCAATTTGTTTATGCATTCAAAATTGCATTTCAAGCAATAAATATAATAATCCCACCAATATATATATATATATATATATATATATATATATATATATATATATATATATATATATATAACAACTCAAATCTGCCATTCTAATATTTTTTTATAAGATTTTGAATGAAACTCATGTAAAAATTGATGCAAGAGCATTAGCTCGGAAAAATACCTTGTATTTTTATTAAACCTAGGAGTCTCATGTTTTTGAGAAATTATTAAATTCATGTAAATATTAATATTATTTTTAAGTGATTAATTATATTTTTAATTAATTATTTGTGAGAATTGTAAATGTTTCCAAACAACTGGAAAACATGAGTGAAATTAGATGAGAGATATCTAAGAGATAATTAGGGAGCCTAAGTTAGAATTAGTTTCAAGGTTTTAGGGATAAAAATCTATCTTTTAGGGGTGTTGAGAGATTTGGGGATTTGTTGAGATATTAAAGGGATTGAACTCAAATTAGTGCATTTTTAATTTGTATAAATTGATAGGCCTCAAAGGAAAATAAGGAGGTGAGATTAGAGTGTGGACTAGAGGAAGAGGTTGTAAGCCTCCGGGAATTTATAAGAGGGCCAATGATTGAAAATCAGGTATCTACATCTTGTTATCCAGTTTATGTATTTGATCAGTTTCATCCCTCACAAACTTAAAAAACCAAAAAACCAAAAACATACTTCATAACTAGCCTAATATCAGAACATCGCAAGTAAAAACACCGACATCTTTTACACTTATAGAGAGAGCCCTCTCTGAGTCCAGGAAGGCTAGGTCCTTGGGCTCCAAAGCTTGGTTTGATGTTACATCGTCATTTGGCTAGCCAATCGGCCAAATCACGGGACCCTAACAAAATGCAGATATGGAAGTCGAATGATGGCAAATTGATGTGGAATGTGTTAACTATGTTAAAGGTTAAACAACGTTTTAAATCTGGTTTGATAAGTTAAGTTCCGGCTTGAAATTGAATCATTGACACATAGAACAGGGTAATGGTGCAGCGCTGGCTTGAATCGAAGGTGTAGCTGGATGTGCAATCGAATGAGGCATTCGATTAAACAAGTTGAAAAGCGTAATGTGATAGCGCAATGGTTAAATCCATAAGGGAAGAACTGAAATCGATGTCTGTGGATGAATTCGATCAGTGTTTAAGGTAGAATAAAAATGCCGAGAACGTTTTCAAGTCAATTCACAGCATTGAAAAAGATGAAATGTAGCAATGGCGCAGAGTCTGAGTAAGCCTTTAAATCGAGGTAAATCTCTGTTGCTGGAATAATGAAATTGCATGTAATTGAAACGAGTTAAGTTAATATCGAATCATGTTTTGAGTCGGATGGAATCTGCATTCGAATTGACAGCTTTTGTTAAACAACGTTAAACGCTGAGTGAAGTTGATGGAATTTTGCATTGAATTGGATTCTTACGTTTATTTATGATGAGATGGATTATAAAAACTGTGCTTTTGTGAAAGCTATCTATTGAGCGGAAATTTGCGTTGAGGTCGAATGGCATTAAGCAAATGTATTGAACAAAGTCAAATTCGTTTGAGGAAGGGCGAACACCAATGTGGGCGATGTGAAAATTGTATGGAAACTGTGAGGTCGAGGTGACCCAAACAGTGAATGATATGTTTAAATATAGCAGAGTTCGTGTGCGCTGGAGAATGAACAGCATGGCAAATTAAGGTTAAATTTGTGCAGATAATTATAACGTATCAATAGAAGAAAATGAAATTCAGAGTTTCGAACGTGAAATTAACGCCCAGAACAGTGGTGCTTTTTCATAGGAAATAGCGCCAGTTGAGGTTTCTGGAGGTAGAAAAAACCCTTCCACAATCGTTGACAAAAGCTTTGGGAAAGTTTGATGCTGTAAACTAAGAAAACAAAGACCAGCGTTGAAAAAAATTGGAAGTATCATTGCGGGTAATGCTTCAATAATCAGTGAAAGGAGCGACACTATTTAATATATAATTATAAATGCAGAAAGCACGAAAGCACAGTCCACAGCGTGGTCAAAAGCGCATTGCCAGTGATTGATTGGGTAAGGTATGGTGGATTTCTATTATTATTGTTATGATATAAATAAGAAGTGGAAGGAAATTAACCAAAAGGTGAAAACATATTATTTGGGTTCTAAATGTTTATTGAAGCTTGAGTTTAATCCCATGGAAAGTTTGATTGTGGAGTGTATGGTTTCGTATCATTGTTTGAAGAAGTTTCCTTTCATGAGGGAACCTTTAATGAAGATTGTTGGGTTATGGTTTTGAACCATATGTTTTAAATGCTTCCGCATATAAAAGTGTGTGTGAGATTGCCAGAATGGGAAGTTTTGGAGCAGAATTGTTGAGATGCATTTGTATATGAGTAGAAAAGGGAGAGATTTTGGGTTTGCAGGGTTTACTTGCATCATTTTGGTATCAGAGCTGGAATAGCTCTGTGTGAGGATTCAAGTTTTTTTTAATTTGAGTTAATTGCATGTGATGAATGAGTGTCAGATTGTGAAACTGACGAAGATTGCAGCATAGGGATGCAGTGCAGTTGAAGGGTGAAGCAAGATCAACAGGATCTTGAAGGTGAGTTGTAGATGATATTTAACTCTAGTTTGAAGGTTATGAAGAATTTGGTTGGAGACATAGTGAAGAAATCTCAGCGAGAAGAAGCAAATCACAGCTGGAGTGCAGTGATGAAAGAGTCTGACATGGATTCTAAGAGAGAGTGGCAGAACCTGGAGATTCAACAAAGGTTGAATGAAAAGGACAAGTGTGTTCTTGAAAGTTGCAGATGAGTGAAGCCTAAAGGAGCAGTGGAAAAATGCTCGAAAGGTTCCAGCAGAGGACCAATGATTACCAAAAGACGAGATCCGGATGAAGGGATTGGTGAGGTAAGTGGCAGCAAGAGAGTTTGCTGTTGAAGAGGCTTGGTGCAACTTATGGGTGAGAAACTCATGGCGAATGAGATGACTACTGAAAGTCATAAAGGAGAGAGCAGAGGTTCAGAAAGAGGCCATAGTAGAAGGAGGGAGAAAGATGCCAAGGCAAATGGCATATTGAAGCAGTGGACTGATGAAGAGTATGAGAAAGAGAAAGCTGAGATCGTGGTTCATCTCGAGTTATTGATGGAGTTGTTACGGGAAAGTGTGAAAGACCAGAGACATGGTTGGACCATGAGGAAGAGAGTGAAGTGGCAAAGGCTACAACAGAAAAGAGATCAACAGATAAACATGCAGTTAACATAAGAGATGAAGAAGCTCGAGCAGATGATGGATATACAGTTGAGATGTGAAGAACTCAGAGCAGCTGTGTTGGAAGTGGAGGTTTCCATTGATGAAACCGAAGAGGAGATCATTGATGATTTTCTGAACTATTGGGTAAATCCAGATCAGCTGGATAATGTGAACTCTTGTAGTTTTGTAGCTGATAATTGTGATGTGATTACAGGTTTTACTAAAGAAGATGCGCAATCTTGTGAAGCTGTCGCAAGTGTGGAAAAGAGTCTTTCAGGAGATAAGTACTCGGAAGAAGGAAGCAGTGATGCATTTGTACTTGAAGCTGTTGGAGTACAAGAGGAAGTTCATGTGAATGAAGGAGAGGATGAGCTTGAAGAGCTGGTATATGAACCAACAGTTGAGACTGTTGAACTTTCTGATTTTCAAACTGAAGATTTGTGTATGAATGTAGGGATGGTACATGATGATGATATGCTTCAGCAATGCCACAGAGAAATTGCATTGTTGGAATACTTGTTGGTGAATTCAGAGTATGACAGGGAGATTGCAGCAGAAGAAAGAGTTCAGTACAATGAACAAGAGGAGAAAGACATCATGGAGACAAATGATGTACGAGAAAGACTAGTTGATAGTCTTGAGAGTTCTTCAGAGTATTCTTTGGGAAGAGAGAATCAACATACTGATGTGCTGATTGAGATGGGAAATTCAGGACAGCATACTGAAATGCTGGCAAAGGAGGAAAAGGCACTCAGGCCTTATGATTTTTGTTTTAACAAGTGTTTTGTGAATGTAGGTGTTAATGCAGGTGTTGAAGAACATTTGACTCAGTTGAGCAGTCAAATGAAGGAAGAAGAAAATTTGTGGAAATTTCTAATCCATGGGATAAGGACGTTATGTTGCTGGAAATGATGTTGAATGATCAGAATTCAGTGCAGAAAGAATCTCAATTTTAGAATTGGGAATTGTAGATGCAGAGAGATGAATATAGCAGAAAGGAGTACACAATGTACCAGTCCAGTAAGTTGCTGATAGGAGAAGGCAGAGAAGAATTTTTCCGTTTTAGAAAACAAGAGGGCATGGATGATTGGGTGGCAATAAGAACAGAAGAAAGCATAGAAGTAAAAACTGAGCAAGCTAGAGCTCAACAGGCAGCAAGAAATCAGCAATCTGGAGATTTATTGGACAGAGAAATTGAACTAATCATAAGAATCATGATGAAAGTATCTCAGAGGAAGACATCAGCAAGAAAGAGAAGCAGCAGCAGCAGCAAAATGAAGACAGAGACATATTGTGAAAGTACAACAAGTGGAGCAAGGCAGTATAAAATATGGAGACCTGGAGAAAAGCAGCATACGACAACAGATATAGATGATGAGTTACAAAATAAGGTGTGGGATCCAGGCAGACAAATACTTAAACGAATGATCTAGAGATCATGATCATTTTCAACCTTGGGAGTCTAATGCAGGAGCATTAGACTCGAAAATACTTTGTATTTTATTTAAACTAGGGGGTCTTATTTTTGTGAGGAAATATAAATTTCATGTAAATATTAATATTAATTTTGAGTGATTAATTATGTTTTTAATTAATTATATGTGAGAATTTGTAAATGTTTCCAAATAATTGGAAAACATGAGAGAAATTAGATGAGAGATATCTAAGAGATAATTGTGAGCCTAAGTTAGAATTAGTTTCAAGGTTTTAGGGATGAATATCTAGACTTTAGGGGTGTTGAGATATTTGGGGATTTTGTTGAGTGATTTAAGGGATGTGAACCAAAATTGGTTCAATTAAAATTTGTATAAATTGATATGAGCTCAAAGGAAAGAAAAGGTGTGATTAGAGTGCAGAATAGAGAAAGAGGTTGTAAGCCTCCGGCATTTGTAAGAGGGCCAAGGATTGAAAATCAGGCCAGGAAGAAAATTTTGTAAGTATTTTCATTATTAATATGATAAGTGTGTTTTAAAGCTATATTGGTTGATTTAGAAATTGGGTGTTTAAATTTCTTTAACTGGGGAATCAAATTACCTAATACATATGTTAGAACATTTTAAGATCGAATTTATGGGTTAAGGAACTGTGTGAAGAAGAACCAAAGATAATTCTGATTTCGTGGTGAACTGGCAGAACTCTGTTTCTGTTAGATTGAATTCGGTTGGTTGTTTGACCGCGTTATTAAGTTAAATGCAGATCTGGAAGTCGAATGATGGCAAATTGATGTGGAATGTGTTAACTATGTTAAAGGTTAAACATCGTTTTAAATCTGGTTTGATAAGTTAAGTTCCGGCTTGAAATTGAATCATTGACATGTAGAACAGGGTAATGGTGCAGCGCTGGCTTGAATCGAAGGTGTAGCTGGATGTGCAATCGAATGAGGCATTCGATTAAACAAGTTGACAAGCATAATGTGATAGCGCAATGGTTAAATCCATAAGGGAAGAACTGAAATCAATGTCTGTGGATGAATTCGATCAATGTTTAAGGTAGAATAAAAATGCCAAGAACGTTTTCAAGTCAATTCACAGCATTGAAAAATATGAAATGTAGCAATGGCGCAGAGTCCGAGTAAGCCTTTAAATCGAGGTAAATCTCTGTTGCTGGAATAATGAAATTGCATGTAATTGAAATGAGTTAAGTTAATATCGAATAATGTTTTGAGTCGGATGGAATCTGCATGCGAATTGACAGCGTTTGTTAAAAAACGTTAAACGTTGAGTGAAGTTGATGGAATTTTGCATTGAATTGGATTCTTATGTTTATTTATGATGAGCTGGATTATAAAAACTGTGCTTTTGTGAAAGCTGTCTATTGAGCGGCAATTTGCGTTGAGGTCGAATGGCGTTAAGAAAATGTATTGAACAAAGTCAAATTCGTTTGAGGAAGGGCGAACGCCAATGTGGGCGATGTGAAAATTGTATGGAAATTGTGAGGTCAAGGTGACCCAAACAGTAAATGATATGTTTAAATATAGCAGAGTTCGTGCGCGCTGGAGAATGAACAACGTGGAAAATTAAGGTTAAATTTGTGCAGATAATTATAATGTATCAAGAGAAGAAAATGAAATTTAGAGTTTCGAACGTGAAATTAATGCCCAGAACAGTGGTGCTTTTGCATAGGAAATAGCGTCGGTTGAGGTTTCTGGAGGTAGAAAAAACCCTTCCACAATCGTTGACAAAATCTTTGGGAAAGTTTGATGCTGTAAACTAAGAAAACAAAGACCAGCGTTGAAAAAAAGTGGAAGTGTCATTGTGGGTAATGCTTCAATAATCAGTGAAAGGAGAAACACTAATTAATATATAATTATAAATGCAAAAAGAACGAAAGCGCAGTCCACAGCGTGGTCAAAAGCGCATTGCCAGTGATTTATTGGGTAAGGTATGATGGATTTCTATTATTGTTGTTATGAAATAAATAAGAAGTGGAAGGAAATTAACCAAAAGGTGAAAACATGTTATTTGGGTTCTAAATGTTTATTGAAGCTTGAGTTTAATCCCATGGAAAGTTTGATTGTGGAGTGTCTGGTTTTGTATCATTGTTTGAAGAAGTTTCCATTCATGAGGGAACCTTTAATGAAGATTGTTGGGTTATGGTTTTGAACCATATGTTTTAAATGCTTCCGCATATAAAAGTGTGTGTGAGATTGCCAGAATGGGAAGTTTTGGAGCAGAATTGTTGAGATGCATTTGTATATGAGTAGAAAAGGGAGAGATTCTGGGTTTGCAGGGTTTACCTGCATCATTTTAGTATCAGAGCTGGAATAGCTCTGTGTGAGGATTCAAGTTTTTTTTAATTTGAGTTAATTGCATGTGATGAATGAATGTCAGATTGTGAAACTGATGAAGATTGTAGCATAGGGATGCAGTGAAGTTGAAGGGTGAAGCAAGATCAACAGGATCTTGAAGGTGAGTTGTAGATGATATTTAACTCTCGTTTGAAGGTTATGAAGAATTTGGTTGCATACATAGTGAAGAAATCTCAGCGAGAAGAAGAAAATCACAGCTGGAGTGCAGTGATGAAAGAGTCTGACATGGATTCTAAGAGAGAGTGGCATAACCTAGAGATTCAACAGAGGTTGAATAAAAAGGTCAAGTGTGTTCTTGAAAGTTGCAGATGATTGAAGCCTGAAGGAGCAGTGGAGAAATGCTCGAAAGGTTCCAGCAGAGGACCGGTGATTACCAAAAGACTAGATCCAGATGAAGGGATTGGTGAGGTAAGTGGCAGCAAGAGAGTTTGGTGTTGAAGAGGCTTGGTGCAACTTATGGGTGAGAAACTCATGGCGAATGAGATGACTACTGAAAGTCATAAAGGAGAGAGCAGAGGTTCAGAAAGAGGCCACAGTAGAATGACTGAGAAAGATGCCAAGGAAAATGGCATATTGAAGCAGTGGACTGATGAAGAGTATGAGAAAGAGAAAGCTAAGATCGTGGTTCATCTCAAGTTATTGATGGAGTTGTTACGGGAAAGTGTGAAAGACCAGAGACATGGTTGGACCATGAGGAAGAGAGTGAAGTGGCAGAGGCTACAACAGAAAAGAGATCAACAAATAAACATGCAGTTAACAGAAGAGCTGAAGAAGCTCGAGCAGATGATGGATATACAGTTGAGACGTGAAGAACTCAGAGCAGCTGAGATGGAAGTGGAGGTTTCCATTGATGAAACAGAAGAGGAGATCATTGATGATTTTCTGAACTATTGGGTAAATCTAGATCAGCTGGATAATGTGAACTCTTGTGTTTTTATAGCTGACAATTGTGATGTGATTACAGGTTTTACTAAAGAAGATGCGCAATCTTGTGAAGCTGTTGCAAGTGTGGAAAAGAGTCTTTCAGGAGATAAGTACTCGGAAGAAGGAAGAAGTGATGCGTTTGTACTTGAAGCCGTTGCAGTACAAGAGGAAGTTCATGTGAATGAAGGAGAGGATGAGCTTGAAGAGATGGTATATGAACCAGTAGTTGAGACTGTTGAACTTTGTGATTTTCAAACTAAAGATTTATGTATGAATGTAGGGATGGTACATGATGATGATATGCTTCAGCAATTCCATAGAGAAATTGCATTGTTGAAATACTTGTTGGTGAATTCAGAGTATGACAGGGAGATTGCAGCAGAAGAAAGAGTTCAGTATAGTGAACAAGAGGAGAAAGACATCATGGAGACAGATGATGTACGAGAAAGACTAGTTGATAGTCTTGAGAGTTCTTCAGAGTATTCATTGGGAAGAGAGAATCAACATACTGATGTGCTGATTGAGATGGGAAATTCAGGACAACATACTGAAATGCTGGCAAAGGAGGACAAGGCACTCAGGCCTTATGATTTTTGTTTTAAAAAGTGTTTTGTGAATGTAGGTGTTAATGCAGGTGTTGAAGAACATTTGACTCAGTTGAGCAGTCAAATGAAGGAAGAAGAAAATTTTGTGGAAATTTCTAATCCATGGGATAAGGACGTTATGTTGCTAGAAATGATGTTGAATGATCAGAATTCAGTGAAGAAAGAGTCTCAATTTTAGAATTGGGAATTGTAGATAAAGAGAGATGAAGATAGCAGAAAGGAGTACACAATGTACCAGTCCAGTAAGTTGATGATAGGAGAAGGCAGAGAAGAAGTTTTCCGTTTTAGAAAACAAGAGGGCATGGATGATTGGGTGGCAGTAAGAACAGAAGGAAGCATAGAAGTAAAAACTGAGCAAGCTAGAGCTCAGCAGGCAGCAAGAAATCAACAATCTGGAGATTTATTGGACAGATAAATTGAACTAATCATAAGAATCATGATGAAAGTATCTCAGAGGAAGACATCAGCAAGAAAGAGAAGCAGCAGCAGCAGCAAAATGAAGACAGAGACAGATTATGAAAGTACAACAAGTGGAGCAAGGCAGTATACAATATGGAGACCTGGAGAAAAGAAGCATACGACAGCAGATATAGATGATGAGTTACAAAATAAGGTGTGGGATCCAGGTAGACAAAGACTTAAATGCATGATTTGGAGATCATGATCATTTTCAACCTTGGGAGTCTGATGCAGGAGCATTAGACTCGAAAATACTTTGTATTTTATTTAAACTAGGGGGTCTTATGTTTGTGAGGAAATATAAATTTCATGTAAATATTAATATTATTTTTGAGTGATTAATTATGTTTTTAATTAATTATATGTGAGAATTTGTAAATGTTTCCAAATAATTGGAAAACATGAGAGAAATTAGATGAGAGATATCTAAGAGATAATTGTGAGCCTAAGTTAGAATTAGTTTCAAGGTTTTAGGGATAAATATCTAGACTTTAGGGGTGTTGAGATATTTGGGGATTTTGTTGAGTGATTTAAGTTCCACAGTTATGTGCTGGTCGCCAATATTCAACTCATAATTGGGTACCTTTGTATGAAGCCATCTTCTAGTCCCTGTAGCCAGCTGAACCAACCATGGCTTTTTAAATTTATGTTTCTGCAACTTACTACTTTCAACTACACAAGGGTGTATGTATCTCAAGCTAGCACCATGATCAACTAAAATAGAAACAGCTTGGGTTTGAATCTTACCTTATAATTCTATCATGGTTGGCTGGTAATCTTCTTGTCAATCCTCTAGTGCTGCGTTGATTATGGGTATGTTTCAAGCTACATCCCCCACTATTGATGCTTCTTGCAGATTTGCTGCCACCTCCTTCCTCCCCCGATGTGGGTAGTTTTTGAAGTAGTGTGCTTCTCCACATCCCTAGCATTGCAACAGAGGTTTCTCGGGTTGCCCAATATCGGGTCTGTGAGAAGCTTCATTAGGCCTTTGCTCCTATTCCACTTGTTTCTGGTTTGGATTTTTCCATTACGTTTACTGAGTGGGTGTCTTGCAACATTCTTGAAATTGCTTGATCTATTATTTCTGTTATTGGTAAAAAATTTCTGCCCTTTTCGAGGTGGCCAACTTTTCCCAACTTCTCCCTTCGCCTTGGACTACTGATAACACATTCACGCTTTCCTAATTGCTTCATCCATGGTTTTTGGATTCACGAACTCAATTATTTCTTTCATATGAATTGGCAAATTGCTCAAAAAAAGTTGCACCTTAGCCTTTTCATCACCCAATTAAGGTACATATCTTAATAGAGGCATGACTTTTGTAATAAATTCATCCATAGTCATTTGGCCAAGTTTCAGATCATGAAATTCTTGGGATTTGTCATCGTAAAATCATTCAGTCAGTTACTTATCTTTAAAGTAATGCTCAAACTCATCCCATGTTACATTCTGATCTTCCACTCCTCATACATTATTCACTTCCTCCCACCACAATGTTTCTTTTTCCCGCAGTTGGTAAATGGCTAGGCGAGCTTTGAGTTTTCTATTATAATCATACACTTGGAAGTACTTATTCATATTTATTATCCAAGCTTCTGCCATTTCCTCCGCCTCTCCATCAAAGGTAGGAGGCTTGATCTTCCGAAATTCTCCCTGAAATTCTACTTTCTGTTTTTTCAGTTCTTGTTCTTCCAAGACATTCCCAGATTTCGCCTCATTATATGTTTAGCTTTTATGGCTTCTTGGCGTTCGACTGTCTTCGACATGATCAGGTACTGCTTGGCGTTATTCTCTGTTTTCCTGAGTGTTTCTCTCAGGTATAGGTTGTCCACTGGGAGGATTATGTCTATCCAACAGACTCTTCAATATCCTCTCCCATTCTCTCATCAGCCTTTCGTTGTCAGTGCTAACTTTAAGCATTTATGTTTGTAACTGTTGTACAGTATCCAACAACTTATTTTTCTGTCGTCGTTGTTCTTCCAACACTCTGCTTGTCTATTGATGCTGGTCCACACTTAAATACACCCACATTTCAGGACTAACCTCGGGATTGGTCACAGGATGGGTCTCTCCCATGTTTGTGGTTGGGTGTTGACTTGATCCTCTTCTCATGGCAGATTAGAGGAACCTGTCCCTGTACTTAACACAATATCAAATCACTAAATTTAATAGAATTCATAGCACAAAAATATAGTATGGTTCTGGCCCATTTGGCCCTAGTTTGTCACCTGACTCTGATACCACTTGTCACAACTAACTCAACTATTTACATCTACCATATATATAAAAAATACTTTATATTGTTTTACATGTACTACACACAATATGGAATTATCTATATGTTTTACGTGCATTTATACATGACCAGGAATATCTTTATTATATCATTACCATTATAATATCATTAGCATATTCGCTCATAATTTATTTACAAACTATTTGATTTGTCTTAGTCTATGGTTCATGCATGCTGGAATTGTTACGCTTACACTATAACATTTACTATGGTATTGACACCTCAACACTGCATCGGGAAATCTGTCAGTGGTTTGTACAAGTATTAATTCTACTAGGATATTTTATTAAGTTTAACAATTCATATAAACCATGATTCCAATCCCAAGGATTAAATTGTACCAAGAAATTAACATAGATTTGGAATTTCTATGTGTTTTATTTATTTGTTGGTCCTGTCGAATTTAATACACCACATTTAAGGTCATATGACGAGGTTTGTGCTATGGCCTCCACTTGGCGTAACTACCTGGCTGTCTCTTGTCCATTGGGTTGGCATCTCTCACCATCAACGATGATTTGAGTAGTCTGGGTGGGTTAGGGTAACTACCCACCCCCCCAACCCCTGCCATTGCTCTATTTTCGTTGTCCCGGGTGAGGTGAGTTCGGCTCTACAACCCAAAGACCCTATAGAATTCCTCCGGCCGTCCCTCTACCATGAAAAATCTGCCAGCGTAAATGAATAGTGAGTTTTTCTTAGTTCCTCTCTCAGTTCTCCTTCATTCTTAGGTCGACAATGAGGAAAATGGTCTCGTTAACTCTTTGGCATCGTGGTTCTAGCTTCGCAGTTCAACCCGTGACTTTGCAAACTTTTTCGTTCGAATCGGCAATGGTTTCCAGGCTTGCTGTGGTGGTTCCATGGCTAGAACCGGATACTGTGTTTTCTCCAATAGATCTCTACAAGCTTTTCTCTGTGGTAACATTTACAACTAATCTTTGTCTTTCCTTTATCTCGCACACGTTTAGGTTTGAACTTATAATGAAATTTCTGGGTTTTTGTTTTCGTTTCTTTTCTAACTTGCTTTCTTTATTTGGCTGGAAGCTAGCAAGGCTTGGCTTGGTGTAGTCTTGATCCTGATCTAGTAAGCATAGTTTCGAGTAGCTTCCTATCACCTTCTTATGTGTAAGTACTGCTCTCGTTCTTGTCAATGCTCTTTCTATTTTCCTCATGCAGTAATATCCCTTTATTCCTTTGCTTATCTTGCAGGCATGGATCATTCTGACTTCCAATTTTGTAACCCAGTTCTAAGAATAGTTTTATTTGATGAGGGTTTATAGTTTGAAAATGGACTACCTTCGGGTTCTGTCCCAATTCAAATCATATAATGGACTTGTTTATGGTTTTTCCCAGTACTGTGTTTTGAGGGTTTAATTCCCTAACCATGCGACTTAATTTTCAATAAGTGGAATTTACTTGTACACATTTACAATTTTTTTTATTAAGTCTGCTGAGGCTCTATTTATTAAACTTGAGCACTGTTAACATTATGCTAGTTAATCTAGTGTGTATTATGAATTCCAATTATATTATTTCTTAATTTACACTGCTTTATTTCCTAAATGTTATACAGGTTTTTATGTTTTAATTAGCAATTCCACTCTTTCCACAATGGAGCGTTTTCTATTTAGTTATAATATGTTGTAATTATTTTTAGTTAAACTCGCAGTGTTCCCCACTATCCGGCAAGGTTCTGTCGGGACTAGAACCATGACCCAGTTATTGGATTTCGGGTTCTAAACCCGCAACCTACCAGTTCTCCCCTTGTCTTGCATGTATTCTCTACAACTTGGAAAAGTTATCTAGTTCTTCAATAGCTTGAGCAGTGCCTTTTCTAGACTTAAACAGGGTTCCAAACAGTAGCATGTATCTTCTAAACTTGTACAGTGACAATGTATGTCCTCATGTCAATACAGTAATAATACTTTTCATTGCCATAGCAGTAATTTCATAGTTGACTATAGTATCATGTATTATACATGAATTTCTACAGTATCATGTATTATACATAAACTTCTACAATAGTATATATGTTACAATAATTACTGCGGTAACATCTTCGTTACTATTAATTCCACAGAAAACGGTAATAACACATAATTCCTATTGTAGCTTTCCATTTAGAACACCTACATCCTATATTTGTAGCTATCTTCCAGAATGAAATACTTAATTCATTTGTTATTCCATTCATGGTGCATAAAGGAAACTCAATAGATATAAATTTGCATTTCTTCTCAGAACCTTAAATTGCAACATTAAATACAAAACATTGAACAGTAAATTTCAGGTGCAATTTTGTACCTACTTTAGAGTAACAGGTTTTCTTAGTAACTATCGGTCTTCCCAACCTTGAGCGAGGCAATTACGTCCTCTGCTTCCCCCTTGCTCCTCACCAAATATGAGGTAGTTTTCTTAGACACGAAGCCTAACCTCAAGATTAGAAAATCTAGTCTTGCTTCTTTTAGGGTAATTTTCCTGAGTTCCACTGGTACTCTCACCAGCTCTGGACTACTTAGTACAAGCATTAGTTGCTTAACCCTTTACCTGCTCTGCATAGAACCCCATTCCCTCCTAGGATTTTTCCTTAAATCCTTTTTGGGAAGGTAACTGTCAGAACTTTCTCAACCTCTTCCTGAGTTTCTTGGAATATTTTACCACACAGTTACTTTCACCTTTTACTCAAATATAATTGTCATTTAATTTAATATTTTAAATAAAAGTCATGTATTAATGTCCCTAACGGTTACCCATTCTAAATGTGTGCCATAATAACTCATGTAACAACAAGCAAATAGTAAAGGAATAAAACAGGAGGTTACATATGTCATACAAATTAATTAGGGTATTTTTATATACATTTATTTAATAACACATTTATATAAAAAATGGTTGGCAAATATTAGTGGTCTGCCCAAATATATGAGAATCATGAAAACACCTATTTCAATAATACATCTCACATTACAAAAGGAAAAAAAAAACATAAAAATTAATTAAATTATAGCTTTAATTTATTCTTATTATTATTATTATTATTATTATTATTATTATTATTATTAATTATAAAAAGATGTAATATTTGAGCTAAACATGTATAGATTTAAGAAATATGTAAAAAAATTATTAATCATGTAGATTCATCCCCATTTAGCCATGCAAATTCTTAATATACAAATAAGTTTTTATTGCAATATTATGGGCTAATACCATAGGTTATCAATACCAAATGTCCATAAATCATAACTCATTTCCTATGACACATGTTTATATGATATTTATTTATTTATTTTAAATTAGTCAATTTAATTAAAATGATAGAAAAGGCGTAACTACTTTCCTCTATAACTACTGTTATTTTTTTTTTTTAATTTTCCCATAAAAGATAAATCCCTACCATTCTCCTAATAATTATTAATAATTAAATTAAAATTCTAAAATCACTGTTCCAAATTGCTAAAAAAATCCCTATAAATATATAAACATTTTTTTACATAATTGTAGTATTCTTTTTATCCTAGTTACAATAATCCCTACAATCCTTGTAATAATTATTAATAATTAAATTAAAATTCTAAAATTTCTGTTCCAAATCACTTAAAAATAGCTATAAATATAGACAATTTTTTTAATAGTGGTAGTATTTTTATTTATCCTAGTTACAATGATTTATGCAATCAATTACTTTTTGCATAAGAGAGGGGTAATGAGTTACACTTGCTTGATTATTGTTTTTTTTCTTTTTTTAATTTTAATGTATTTTAGTTCAAATTTTTATTTTTAATTATTTGAAAAACTTAGTTTTTATTTATTTATTTATTTTTTACCTAGTTGAATAAAAAATAATTTGATTTTTCTTAGAAATTAATATTATTATTTGTTGAGATTTTCTGTTTTGAATAAATAGTCAAAAATCTCAGTAGGTGACAAAAATTAGGAATTTGTTGCTAGATTAGCTCCAGTTTGTTGGGAGGGAGTTAATGCATCCTAAATTTGATGTGAGAGGATTTATGAGGCAGTTAGATTCTCCTTGCTATAAAACAGGTATCCATACGTTTGTTTTAAAGGGTGTGAGGATTGATTGAGTTATGTAATCTCCTGTTTGATTAATAAAGAATTGCCGATGCCTATGTTGTGTGGACGTAGCCCAGATTGGTTGGGTGAACCACGTACATCACTGTGTCATTTGTGTATGGTTTTCTGCTGTGTGTTAATTGTTTAATGTTTTCCGCTGTGATAACTCCAACAATTGGTATCAGAGGAATGTTGGAGTGCGCTGAATTGCCTGGTGTTGCTGGAGCGCTGGTGCGTGGAGGTATTCCGCTGGAGCGTTGTTTTCTGGTGAATCGGTGCGCAGAACTATTAGAATGCTGGTGAATGACAACAGACCAGAGAAGCTGCGTGGAGGCGTTGGCAGCGTTGACAGGTTTGAGGAGACGAGGGAGAGGTCGTTTGTGTGCCTGGAGGTGCTGCGCAGAGGCGCACTGCTGTTCAAACCTGCGCGTGGAGATTGATGTCGTTATACCGCTGGTTTTATGCCTTTGAACAAAAAAAAAACAAATCGTGTTCATTGTGTGGTGCTGCGTGGAGTTCCAATTGCTGGTGCTGCGTGGAGTTCCGAAGTTTGCAGAATGCCGTTAGTTGATATGCAGTCTTTAACGCCATTTGAACGCCATTTGAAGGTTCATTCAAATCGATTTTCTGAAGTATGGCTATCGATAGTAGATTGAAAATCATGAATTCAGGTTGTTCTTGAAAGCCACCAGTATCGAAACAAATCAAAGTCAAGCCGTCATTTTTATTACTCATAAACTCAGGTCGTAACTTTCTCGGTATTAATTGCGATGGCAATTTAAATCAAACCTTGCGTGAGTTTTTTTTGGGTCTTGCAAGTTATGGAATAAATAGCTTCGCTTAAGTTTTTGATTTAAAAAGTCGATTTTAAAAGGTTTAATAATAAATCGATTTTTGAATTGAAGAATAAATCGATTCATTGGAATGCAAGTTTGGAAAATCGATTTGTATAAATCGATTTGTATTGTTTTTTAAAATCGATTTTTTTTTAAAATAATCGATTTAAATGGGGTTTATTTAAATTGGAATATGCCATTTGGAGAAAGGCTTTTTTTTTTTTTTTAATTTTTTTTTCTATAAGGTGAAGGGTAGTTTGTTTTAAAGGCAAAGGCATTTTTTTTTTAAAACACAAACTTCATTGATTTAAAGTTGGTTTTTTTGAATATTATTGTGTTTTTTTGCTGAAACAAGATGGCGAAAACTCAAAATGCCCGGTTTGAAATTGAGAAGTTCAATGGCAAAAACAACTTCGAGATCTGGAAGGTAAAGATGCATGATCTCCTGGTACAACAAGGCGTGGCGAAAGCGTTGTTGGGGAAAAGCAAAAAGCCTTCTTCCTTGACGGAGGATGAATGGGATGAGTTGGATGACAGAGCTCTGAGCGCAATTCGGTTATGTCTGGCGGATGACGTTCTGTTCAACATTGTGTCAAAGAAGACCGCCGCAGGCTTGTGGTCGAAGCTTGAGAAGCTCTACATGACGAAATCCTTGACAAATCGGATTCTCCTGAAGCGACAGCTTTATGGTTTGCGGATGAAGGAAGGTACCTCGATTACTGACCATCTGAATGTTTTCAATACTATATTGGTACAATTACAAAGTCTAGATGTAAAATTTGATTCAGAGGATAAGGCAATAACTCTATTGTGTTCATTGCCCGAATCGTGGGATCACTTTGTTACTTCCATAAGCTTTAGTACTGCAGACATCCCTGAGTTTGACGATGTGGTTGGAGCTTTGTTGTCCGAGGAGACCAGGAAGCGGTCGAATGCTGACACCTCTACATCAGAGGCAATGATGGCTAGAGGTCGTTCTAGAGAAAGACGCTCTGGTAAGCACAGCAATTCGCGTTCAAAGTCGAAAGGGAAGAAGAGCAAAGTAAAGTGCTAGTTTTGTGGCAAATCGGGGCATTTGAAGAAGGACTGCTGGAAGCGACAACAACAAACTTCAAAAGCAGATTCTTCGACAGAGAAGAAGGAGGCAAATGCGACAGATACAGGTTCGGCATCTGGTTCAGGTATGAGCGACGAAGTGTTGTCTATTAATATGTCAAATCATGATCAACATTGGTTGTTAGATTCCGGTGCATCAAACCACATGTGTATTAATAGAGAATGGTTTAAGACATATAGATCAGTTAATGATGGAGTCGTGTACATGGGTAATGATGTCACATCTAATATTGTTGGGATAGGAAGTATACAACTGCAAATGTTTGATGGCACAACTAAATTGTTAATAGATGTGAGACATGTTCCAGACTTAAGAAAAAATCTAATTTCTTTAGGAGCATTGGATACGAATGGATATAAAACTGTAATTCAAGGTGGAGTTATGAAAATCTATAAAGGTATCTTACTAGTAATGAGGGCTAAGAAAGTAGGAAATCTATTTCAGTTAGAAGGAAGAACAGGGTCAGATCATGTGTCTACAGTGTCTGAACATGACAGTAGTTCCATTCGCCTATGGCATAAAAGGTTGGGCCATATGAGCGAAAGAGGGTTAAAGATTTTGGCTGATCGCAAGTTACTTCCTAATCTAAAGTCTGGAAAGTTAGATTTCTGTAAGCATTGTCTGTTTGGAAAACAAAGTAAACAAAAATTTAAAACAGGCAAACATACTAGTAAAGGGATACTTGATTATATTCATTCAGATGTTTGGGGTCCAGCCCCTACAGCGTCATATGGTGGCTCGTCTTATTTTGTATCATTTATTGATGACTTTTCTAGGAAAGTGTGGGTCTACATGTTGAAAAGGAAGTCTGATGTTTTTACAGTTTTCAAGCAGTTTAGAGCATTGGTAGAAAACATCACCGGTAGAACTATAAAATGTTTAAGAACTGACAATGGTGGTGAGTTTACTTCCAAGGAGTTTGACAACTATTGCAAGGATGCAGGGATCGAGAGACATAAGACCACTGTTTATACTCCTCAGCAAAATGGAGTTGCTGAACGCATGAACAAGACTCTTTTGGAGAGAGCAAGGAGTATGCTGAGTAACGCTGGTTTACAGAAGGAATTGTGGACAGAAGCGGTGGCTACAGCTTGTTATGTGATAAATCGGTCGCCATCGACGGCAATAGACTGCAAGATTCCGCAAGAGGTATGGAAAGGACACCCTTGTGACTATTCTAAACTCAGAGTGTTTGGTTGTGATGCATATGCTCTAGTGCCTAAACATCAGCGAACTAAGTTAGATCCAAAGTATAAAAGGTATATCTTTGTTGGGTATGGTGTTGGAACAAAGGGATATAGATTGTGGGATCCTACTACCCGCAAAATCATCATCAACAGAGATGTAAAGTTTGATAAATCCTCTCTTGTACAGTTACATGTAGATAGTAGATTGAAACAGGATGATGTATCTGATTTTCAGCACATTCAGTTTGATAGCATTTCTAATGATAGTCATGATGACCATAGTTCAGATACTAGTCATGAACAGGTTTCAGAATCAGAACATGAACAGGGTTCAGGTTTAGGTCATGAACAGGTCTCAGATACTAATCGGCAAGAAGTTCCTACAGATGGTAGTCAACCAGAAACATCCTTAAGGAGGTCTACAAGAATCAAACGGCCACCGAGAAGGTATGATGATTATGTTACTTCAGTTGCATTTACTGCTAATGACGATGAACCTCTGTGCTATCAGGAAGCAATAGAAGGTTCGAAAAGTGACAAGTGGAAAGCAGCCATGAAGGACGAAATGATGGCCTTAAGTAAGAACGGCACATGGGATCTAGTTGAGCTTCCGAAAGACAGGAAAACTGTGGGGTGTAAATGGGTTTTCAAGCTGAAACGGGGTGTGAATGATACAGAGGACAGGTACAAAGCGCGACTGGTTGCAAAAGGGTTTTCTCAGAAAGCCGGTATTGACTTTCATGAGATTTTCTCACCAGTGGTTAAAATTGTTTCAATTAGAATTGTGTTAGCATTAGTGGCTTTGCTTGATTTAGAGTTGCAGCAATTAGATGTTAAGACTGCATTTCTACATGGAGACTTACATGAGAAAATTTATATGGAACAACCGGAAGGGTTTGTTCAGCATCGCAATAAGAAATTTGTCTGCAGGCTCAAGAAGTCATTGTATGGTCTGAAGCAGTCGCCTCGACAGTGGTACAAGAAATTTGATTCTTTCATGTTGAGTCAAAATATATAAGAAGTGAATATGATCATTGTGTATACTTTAAGCAGTTAAGTAATGGCATGTTCATTATCTTAGTGTTGTATGTTGACGATATGCTTTTAGCAAGCAAAAGCATTGAAGAAATCAAAGTTGAAGACTGAAGTTTTAAAGGACGTTTTGATATGAAAGATCTAGGAGGTGAAGACATATTTTGGCATGAGATTTTCGTAGACAGAGTACAGTAAGTCAGGATGATTGCTGGTCATAATATATTATAATTATTTAGAGGTTTAGCATGAACAATGTGAAGCCTGTGTCAGTCCCTTTAGCTTCCCATTTTAAGCTTTCTTCGAGTTTATGTCCCAATACAGATGAAGAAAAGGATTATATGTCTCGAATTCCATATGCCAATGTAGTAGGATGTTTAATGTATGCGATGGTTTGTACTCGACCAGATATTTCACATGCAGTTGGGGTTGTCAGCAGGTACATGGCAAATCTGGGTAAAGAACACTGGTCAGCAGTGAAATGGGTGCTTCGGTATTTGAGAGGCACAAGTAGTTAACAGATCACTTACATCAGCGTTGGAGGATTTGTTCATGTATGTTGATTTCGATTTGCGGTGTGATTTGATAAGAGAAGGCTGAATTTCAGGGTATTTTTACTCTTGCAGGTGGAGCTATCAGCTGGATGTCAAAGCTACAGAACATTGTTGCTTTGTCCACTACTGAAGCAGAATACATTGCTGCTTCTCATGCTTGCAAAGAGGCGGTTTGGTTGAAAGGTTTGCTTGGTGAGTTTGGCAGGTTACAGGACAACATCAGGTTACTTTGTGATAGTCAAAGTGCAATACATTTGGCTAAGAATCCGGCCTATCATAGTAAATCAAAGCATATTCCAATTAAGTACCATTTTGTAAGACAGGTTATTACTGAAAGGGGAGTCTCTCTTGAAAAGGTGCATAAAAAGGAAAACTGTGCAGACATGTTCACGAAACCAGTTTTGTTGGAGAAGCTGCGTTGGTGTTTGGCTTCTCTTGGCTTGCAGAAAAGATAAAATAATAAAGAACAGGGCATCAGGCTAATTGTTGTCAAGGTGGAGATTGTTGAGATTTTCTGTTTTGAATAAATAGTCAAAAATCTCAGTAGGTGACAAAAATTAGGAATTTGTTGCTAGATTAGCTCCAGTTTGTTGGGAGGGAGTTAATGCATCCTAAATTTGATGTGAGAGGATTTATGAGGCAGTTAGATTCTCCTTGCTATAAAACAGGTATCCATACGTTTGTTTTGGAGGGTGTGAGGATTGATTGAGTTATGTAATCTCCTGTTTGATTAATAAAGAATTGCCGATGCCTATGTTGTGTGGACGTAGCCCAGATTGGTTGGGTGAACCACGTACATCACTGTGTCATTTGTGTATGGTTTTCTGCTGTGTGTTAATTGTTTAATGTTTTCCGCTGTGATAACTCCAACATTATTATTATTGTTGTCTTGAGTAGTCTTTAAGTGTCACTTTTGGGACTTTCTCACCATAATCCTATGAAAAGAAAATGTGGCTAAATCTTGATTTGTGTTATTTAAATTGATTTTTTGAGTCAATATATGGATTCAACACTCCCAAAAACCATTGGGGTACATCAGAAAACCTTCCAAATATTATTATTTTATTTATATTAGTGAAATTTAAAGTAAATATTGAAAATACTATGTCAATTTCACTACTCCTTTGAAAAAGTTGTTAACTTGTCTTAGGTTAAGATTTCAAGATTTCAAGTTTAATTGTGAAAAAAGTTGATCGGAAGAAACTGTGATTTTTAAAGTCTTTAGTAACCATGATTTTGGTTTTAAGTAGATTTAATGCGAGAAAAAATGATACAATATCACAATTTTCTATTTGAAAGCGTTTTTTATGTTTTTAATGCAAAATTATAAGTTTTGTTTTGGGTTACAGTTCTCATTTTGATGTCACACTTCTGCTTAATAAGTTTATTAATTATTATAATAAATTGATAGTTATGGAGGAGTTATATATATTAATTATCTAATAATATAATGATTATTTAAATCAAAATTAGATACCCAATTTTTTTTAACAAATTATTAAAATAAATGTTATATAAAACTTTAGATACTAAACACCTATAAAAATTTGATTGAGTTCAAATGGTGCTGTATTTTACAAAAAAATATTTAAATGATCTATATATACATTTTATTTAAAACATCAAATTTCAAACTTAGTTGTAAGTATAGAAAAAATAATTCAAAGACATTGGCTAGGCCAAAGATATGGACATTGGCTAGCTGAAAGAGATGGAAATGAGGAATTGGACTATATAGTTTAATTTTTTTTATGTTTTTGTTTCTTTTTAATATTGTTTTGTTTATTTTGTTTAAAATTCTATAAGAATTTGTTGGAATCACAACATTGAGGTGTGAAATCTATACAATTTAAGTATTTTAAGAAATGTGAACTAAATTTTAATGTCTCAAAAAATTTACAAAATACCAATTTCATTATATATTTTAAAATACATTTTAAATAGCAAAAATAAGCCTATCAACCCTCAAATACAACCCTCAACCCTCAAAACATCTAAAACAAAATCAAAGTGTGAAAAACCCAACATGTACAGTTACTTGGAATTCCTAAATTTCACATTAGGAGCACTCCTGGTTGCATCCCCAACTTGTTCGCCAAGAAAAACCAAAACAGAGAAAGAGTTAAAGAACTTACAATCCTCAACAGCTTTAACAATTTGCATTTAATATACGTACCTTGAACGATTTGCATTGAGACAAGATCAATCAATTGAACTTGGGATTCCTAAATTTCACATTAGGAGCACCCTTGGTTCATCCCCCAACTTGTTCGCCAAGAAAAACCAAAACAGAGGAAGGGTTAAAGAACATACAATCCTCAACAGCTTTAACAATTTGCATTTAATATACGTACCTTGAACCATTTGCATTGAGACAAGATCAATCAATTGAACTTGGCTGTATCCCCCAACGTGTTCGCCCAGAAAAACCAACTCATACCAACTTGTTAAAGAAGTTGTCCGTTTTATGGTCATTATTATTAAAGATCCAGAATGTCTATAAGTGTTTATCCTCGACAATTTATTTATATACCAGATCGAATGAAAGTACAATAAAACAATTCCCATATGGAAATTGTTGCATATTTAGACATTATTTTCATATGAATAACATGAGATCCCACCACTTTGATAGTTGTATCGGCACTTTTAATACTGTTAATGAGTAATTGTTCCATACGATTGATTATCAATTATTTTGATTATAATTTATTTTCATAAAACGACATGAAAGCAATGCTACGATGGGATGTAGGGTAATATTTGGGTTTATATTAAAAATCATAATAATAATAGAATAATAATAATGAAAGTAAAATTTTAGTTTTGTTGTTTACTTTATTATATTTTTATTTTTAATATTGAAATTTTTGGTCACATTAATTTTTAAATTAATTAGTTGTATTTACTGTTAGATTTGTTTATAACGGTAATACTCAATTTCAAATACATAAATTTGGTTTAGGTTGTGAGAGTATGAGTGCATTAATTTTTATTTTTTTATTTTTATATATTTTTTATATATTTTTTTCTCGATAATATTTTTGAGTTGTTTTTATTTTTTTATTTCACATTTCAATTGGTATGAGTTGGTTCTTATTTGTGTTATTATTAGTTTTTCACGTTATGGGATGATATGATTTTAAAAAAAAATTGCACTTTGATTTTCTTATGTTTGTTAAAATTCCCTATGCAATATTGTTATTTTCTTTTATTAGGTTTTTCCATTTTCTTGGATTTATGTTTAATAACTTATAACTAGGTTTGTTGTTTGGTAGCTATAATATTCATGTTATTCGAAGAAGGGAATCTGTGGTGATAAAAATACCACTGGACTTTATTCATGCCTGGATATGACTCGTTTCAAGCTTTTTGAATAAGAGGATTAAGCAAAAATTTAGAGGACCACTGCCTTAGTCGATTGCTCCATTGAACAAGCTTTGGGTTTCAGGTTCTATCTTATGAATATTAAAAAATATAAATGAGCCGGGAATGCATAGTCCTCTCGTGATCCACGCGACCCGTGCCAAAATTAAGAGGCGTGGAAGCATTTCTTGTGGCTTCATCGAGCAATATCACCTCGACTTTATTCATATTTTCATAAGTGTAAGCAATTGTCATGATAGTATATTTGATGGTGGCGGGGCTCTAGTCAGGATGCACTACTTTTAGCAATGTTGCGACCCCACTAATGTGAAGGCATGACATTATAGCCCTTGGTGAGGATATTATGGATGCTTGGATCAACATCACTAGTCCTCTAACTCTCCTTATTGACCATAGGAAAATAGAGTCAATATAAACTGTTGAGGCTTCCCATGTGCTGTGTGTATATTCAACTTCCTTAGGGTTGTCGTGTAAAAGGTATTTTGTTTATAGAAATTAAACAAGTATGTTCAAATTGTGATCCATGATCATTCATGATGGTGGTCATTCTCCCTTTTTGACAGATTTATTTGAGGGAAGGACCAAGGCTTTTCTTGGTGAATGATGGCCATTGTATTGTATTAACCATATGTAACTACATAGAATGAGCTTTATATTTCCCGGTGAATGATGGGCATTATATCGTGTTAACAATATGTAACTACATAGAATGAGTTTTAGCTTTATGATGTCATTTTGTTTTATGAAATATTACTTTGGTGTCCTGGCTCATGTGTGGACTGCTTATTCTTTGATTTGATTCACCAACAATGTGTTTTGGCCAATTTTTTCAAGATGGGTAAAATTCTACAGGAATTTTGCGAGAAAAAATAAGTCAAGCAACTTCACAACAAGCCGAATCATCATTTGCAGCCAAAAATGTTGTCTTGCAAAAAGAAAACGCAACATCTAATAATTGCTTCTAGAGTACTCTCACTAAGAAAATCATGAAGGTTGACAATCTAGATTTAACCATGGGAAAGTATTTCTAGAATCTCACACATGAGATTACAAAAAATATTGACCTCCTTGGTGCTTTGAAGGGAATTGAGTCATTTTTTTACTTAGAAAATGTAATTTTGAAGAAGGAATTTTTCAAGATGAAGGAGAAAAATAAGCAACAAGGTATGGAACTATTTTATTTAAAATCCTTAATGAAATTGCTTCGTGACGAAGAAAACTCTCTTCAAGGAGAAAACAATAGATTTTTGGATCAATATCAAACTATGAAACAATATTATGATTCCTTGTCATAAAATTTGATTGAGAAGGATGAGGCCATTCAAGATTTGCAAGAACGCAAGGAACACCATGAATTGGAGGTTAGTCGCCTTCAAAATTCTTAGAAGGAGAATGTTATTGTTGAGTTTTAAAGCTAACTTTTAGATGTTGATAATAGTGATTTTGTTTCACCCAAATTTGAAAAATACACCACTTGTATCGAGTCTCGATTGTTGAGAAAATGGGATACACTAGAGGAGGACTTGGGAAGAATGAATAGGGCATTGTTGTTCCTATTAACCATGTAGTATATATATCAAGAAAAGGTTATGGATATTATCCTATTGCTACCTCATTACCTACATACAACTATGTTGATAATAGAGAGGTGTCATTTGTTGTGGAAAGAATTCATACTGAGGTGTTGGAAGAACAAGCTCCTACTGATTATGACGAATAAATAGATGACATGGATTCTAATTTCATTCTATATAAATGTTTTTGCACCCATATTTGAGTCTACATAGCCAAAAATTGAGCCATATCAACATCCTCATAAGGATCAAATGTAATCATGCAAGAATAAACATTCTTGGGCACATACTATCCCTACATTTAAATTATTGCAATAGACACATGAAAGGATGAAGCACAGACCAGTGTCAACCATCAAGATAGATTGTGATTGGATCAATGGATGACTATGGAATAATTAGAACGGATGTTTGCAAACTTCATACTTTTATGTCTCACTAGTTGTGCTATCGTACAAAATTCCTCTTGTTAGCTATTGATTTTCGTTGATCCCTTAGTTGCATTTTCAGGGGGCAGTTTGATGATGTAAAATATTTTTGTTTTTGTTATGTTGACTACATTATGATGGTGATAGTGTTAAAAAATATTCATGGATATTGTTATACTCTGTTTGAACTATGTTTTCCATAGTTACGGGCCTCATTTTTATTTTGTTAGTTGATGGTGTTGATTTTGTTTGAAGCCTTTGTCTTAGTTCTTTACCAATGCCTATTTTCTCTAAATAATTTATAGGGAAGTTGATAGTGTTTTCTGCTCTTACGCCTCTACAAAATTTTCTACTTCAAAGGTCAACCAAACTCATTGAGGTTTCATGACCTTAATCTTCACAATTTGGGTACTTCAACGTTTTGTACTTCTTGATTAGGGAGGGTGTCTTCTCTTCCCATTTAGTCAATCATTTTGGGATTTATAGTTTCAACTGTAGAAATTAATGTGTATATTATAAATTGATCATGAAATTTATTAAATCATAAGACTCGAAGCTACTCTATTGTTACATGTCATTTTTCCACCATGGAAAATTGAACATTAAACTGGATCTTTCGTTATCCATCAATTTATTCCAAAGAATTCCCTTGCAAGTCTAAAAATTAAACATCTTGAAGAAACTAAGAATTTTGGGTACCAAGGTCCAAAAACCTAATTTTGTCATTTGCGCAGTTTCCTATCAATTTTCTGTGCATACACAACTCTTACCATTAAATCTTGCACAAAAGTGCGCTATGCATTCCACTATAGGTTGCGCACATAACTCAACAAAAAGTAAAAATAAAAGTGAAATCTAGAAGCTTTGTTGGGCGAATATATCCCAACTCAAAACCTTCAAGGTCGTGCTTATTCAAGCCTAACTCTTCTTATCATGGAGCTAATCCCAATTCTTCAACGAACCCTAATCCCACCTGTCATAACCCTGTTTTCCACTCCACTATAGTGAGAGAAACCCAATACCAACTTACCTAAGTTGCTTGGCTAAAATGCATCCCTTTACACCTTTTATTTTACTTATGTGAGACTTATCCCATGATAAAAGGGTGAAATTACATAATTGAGAAATTTGTCATAATTATTTTGCCAAAATATTATAATTATGAGATACTTATTATTTCATAATTGCGATAATTGAGAAACAACTCATAACTGTGAAAAATGTGTCTAGATTTTCCCATTCTCAAGGAGATCAAATTGACTCACTTGTGTATGAGTTCACTAGGGGTCCATTATTATAGAATTTTCCTAACTTCTCACGCCCCTGGGTGTCCAGATAGATTCTCCTATAGGACATAATGAGCCTATATAATATCACCAAGAGGGAAGGGAGTGGGGAGAGAGTATCACAATATAGCGGAGTGGTGCTTTATTGGGAGATGAGACCATCCTACATGCTGGAAGAGAGGAAGCTTACAGGAAAAGGTATAAGCATTGTAATTTATTTTATGATCAATGGAAATTGATGTTCCTTCCTTTATATGAATGTGTATTCAAGATATATTATAGTCGATTTTATTGCTTCTGATCTAATGATATTCCAAGGAATATCACCTATCATCTTTGTTCGGTTGTGATTGCATGCAGGGATAAGAGATTGGGTGCGGATGTGGTCGATCGCTTTATGGAGCACAAAATATGCATCAAATTCAAAGCCCTTCCCAAACCTACGAGGAGGGCAAGTGTGATCTCATTTCTTCATAACATATATCTGGTTATATGTTGCATGATTGATCATTCAGAATTGATATTTCTTTATTTTTTCATTGGTCTTGTTTTCTTCTATCTGGTGATCTAATTGGACACGAGATCATAGAGCAACAACTCCTTGCAAATTTAGATGCAACAGAATTGGTGCTTTCAATGAGAGCATACTTTCTTTGTGTTTGGTTTTCCTATGATTTTTATCAATTTATCTCTTGCTTTGTCTCCCATTGAGTTCTCTGTAGTTTTTTGGATTCATTTTTATCTCCATTGATTTTATTTACTTCAAATTTAAGTTGATCTTAGATCTGGAGTTCTGTTTTTATTTTTACAAGAAAATAATAGATCGTGCATTTAAAATCAAATTCTGGGATTTTCTGTACAAAATTTGATTGAATTGATCATAGATCTAGATTCCTTTCGGAATTTCTTCCAAAAAAAATGAAAAAATCACTCAAAACATACTTCTTATGAGGATTTTATAGTCGATTGAGGTTTGCTAGTCGAATTGTTTTTCCCTAGTCGCTACCTAACAGGCATGTGCCTACGTGCAGGGATCCTTAGCTGCTAGTTGGCAAGCCTGTGCCTATGGCCAACCCCTCCTAGGAAATTCTGCGCCTACAGATATGGCTCTTAGGCCTTGAAAAACCCTTTCTCTCAGTCTGAAACTTTTGTTTCTACCTTTATGTTGTTTCGGCTTCCTGCATGCTTGCTGGATTTGGTCTAGATCTAATTTTGTTCACTAGTTTGCCTTTGGATTGGTTAGTTCTCACTTTGGAGGAGTTCCCATATGTCATTAGGCATCAAGCTTTATGTTCCTTTCCGATCTATTGGAAAATTATTTGGTTTATCATTTTTTGTAGCTAATTAGCTGATGTATGTCTCTATTCTGATCCATTTCGATGAGTTTGTTCAAGGTCTGCCATTGCTCATCGTTGTTCAAGTTTCTCCTTGAGTCTTGATTGGGTGCCTTGGATTTAGGTTTGTTTTGTGCCTCTATATTTCATTATAATATTTTTTTGGTTGTCTTCAACATCTTTTTATACCTGATTTACACTTTTCCTTCATATTTTCTGGCTGAAATGTTCATTTTCATTCCTTCTTGTTGAGCGATCTATTTGATATTTTGGTAATTATTGTCACAAACAGTGGTGTTGTAACTAGTTTTGCAGCTGTCATCTGAAAAAATTATTTTGATTTTGTTTTTTCGTGTTCTGTCACCTTCATTCGATCTTGTTTAGGCCTTTTCTCCTCTAGGGTTTGGTTTAGTCCTTTGTAGAACATTGGACATGATTGAGCTATTGTGCTGCAGCCCTAGCTTAATTAACATTGCCTTCCTTTGATTTCACTTTGGCTATCAATTTGATTGATTTGAGTTTAGTTTGATTAGCATTTGTTTTCCTAGCTATTTCGTTTTTGGAGTGCTTTGTGTTCTTGCTTTGGAAAATTTTTTGTTCTCTTTTTTTGATTCCCTTTTCAGTTTGTTTTTTGGTCATTAATTCATAATTTTTTTTGGGATATTTGAAATTTAGGAAGATCTAGTGAAAAGTGCATCATAATAGGAACTGGTGTGTTTTGAAAACTCTTACCCTCTCATAGCTAGCATTCATAAAAGTCCCACTTAAAGTGATTTGGTCTCTATTGAGACTTTGGCAGACGACTCTGATGCTCCTGCCAATCCACCTTTGACCGATCCTTTAGGACCTACCTTATTGCGGCTAAACTCGGATGCTTCCACACTAGCCTATACTCATGTGATTTTGTCCACTCTTTACCCTATGGTGGAGTCTGAGACCTCATTACCTTATGCATCAGTAGTCTTAGCTACCATGTCAACATTGCCACCTCTCTGTTTGGTCATTCCTACTCTTCCATCCATGCCTATCACTTATTCTTGTGGAATTCCAACAGTATCTCCATGGCTCATACTAATTTCCCTAATGTTTCCATGCCCACACTATCTTCTATGTCGACTATGGTACCTCAACCTAGTCAGTCGGTAGGTCCAAGAATTTTTTCACCAAGTTTTTCCCAACCCTCTATTCCTGTTCCTCAGTTAGGCATAGTTACTTTCAGAAATATGTGGGGGGGATCATTAGTTGTCCCTAGTTATCCTGGGGGAAATGTAGCTTCTAATATGTCTCATTCTTAGTATAGTTCTCTCTTTGGAGGGGTGCCACCTACCAATACTTTTACTAGAGCGGCTACTTTACTTGGGGGAAAACCCACTGCCAGTACCACCTCCTATCCGGGTTATCCTCCTTATGTCAGTCCTACTATGTAGATTAGTCCTTCTTTTAACCCTTAGTACAACCCCATAAGTAGTCACTCCTCTTGGGGGTCCATTTCTCTCTCGAGGTTTCTACCCTCGAGGGAAACATCCATCTACTAGTAATTCTATCACGCAACAACATTTTGTTGGGGAGAGCCATTTTATACACCAGAAAGTCCATCTAATACATATATGGGGGGATCAAAAGCTTGGTCAGGAGCTTCTCCCACCTATGACCCATTTAGTCAAATGCATAATATGTTTTTATCTTCGCTCAATTTACTGGATTTAGCCAAATTGACTAATGACCCCATCTTTCATGATCCCTGGTGGCCACCCATGCCTGAAAAGTTACCGTTATATATTCCCACATTTTCAGGGATGCCTAGGTAGAATCCATATAATCACATTACCACCTATCATTTATGGTGATCATCTAATTCTTTGGTGAATGATTATGTTAAACTTCACTTATTCCAGTGAACGTTAACTGGGGATGTCGTAGAGTGGTATATCGAGTTAGACACCGCATGCTTCAGTGACTTATCCTCCTTCACCCAAAATTTCTTAACACACTTACAATTGCCTACTATGTATGATCTCGAATATGACCTCTTGTCAAAATTTAAATAATATTATTCCACATTATGATCACATTCATGAGTGGCGTCGTTGCAAGATGTTATTGAAAACCAATTTACGTGATGATATTTTACATAAATGGTTCATTCGATCTCTCAAACCTCAAATTTCCAAGAATGTGTCTATGTTTCGAGTCATTACTATCGATCAAGACATTTTAGACTCCCAAAATATGGATCTCATACATGCACAGTCTCGCACATTGTATGAATTGTTTCCAAATTCCCCTAGGCCTTCTATTAACCCTCCTAAACATGTTCTTGTCCCACACGTTGATGGTGTGATTGGGCCTCTTTCTAATTCCATGAACCAACTTGCTGCCAACCATGGGTAATTTATTGTTACATATAAAGCCCCAACAAGTGCGTCTGGATCCTGCTAAAGCACCCCCTCCTGAAAATTCCACCGATGTTCTCATGGTGAAGTCCACTCAACCGAATAACAAACCTCAATGCGGTGATAGGAAACACAAAAATAATAAGAGAAAAAAATAACATAATCAAAATACTGAGGAGTCTCAAAAAAATCCTCAGAGTCAGGGGGGGAACTAGTGAGAGTCACCAGAAAATCAAGTTTCCCTATAAAAGTTGTCAAGGTGATCACCTTACTCATGAGTTTCCTTAAATGGGTGAAGTCCATAGGCTTCTATAACCACCATTTACTCAACATCATGTTGTTTTTACTCATCCATTCACTGCACAACCTCAACAACATATGGTTTCTCAACCTTCTCGACTTTCAGAAGGGGGAAATGAGGGGTCCTCTTCCCATCCCCCTCATAGTTCATCCATCTTCATGTGCAAGGAAGATTTCAATGTGACTATGTGAGCCAAATACTATGATGTTCCAATGTCGAGTTCTCCTTCTAAGGACTCACCATCTCCACCCAGTTCCACTAGATATCACACTTTGGATAAGCCTCTGGAACATGTTTATTGTCCCCCCATGGGTGTTCTTCATAAGACGACACATAATCATTCTTCCATGGTTTCTCAACATTATAGCATTGTTGAAGATATTGCCCATGCTGCTTGTGCCTTTTCTACCTTGGAGGTCTTGAAAAGTTGTCCTCAACAGCGCATAGCCATGTTTTCTGCCATCGGTGGAGTTGATTTATCTGACTGTAGTCTCATTGATTTAAGTTATAAAAAAGTTTCTCCTCATCTCTGCCATGAGATTTATTTTCAAATTATTGTCTGAATCTTTCACAAGAACATTCATCGCACTCTGGTGGATTATTTCTCTTCCACGGGTGTTATTTCATTATCCTATTGGAAGGCTCTTGGCTCTCCTACACTTGTTGCATACAACACCACTCTCTAAGCCTTCGATGGACACATTTTTGTACCTGAAGAGGTTCTTCCAAAATTTTCAATTGAGTTAGGAGGGAAAACTGTCTATGTCGATGTTGAAGTCATCGACACTCCTTTGTACTATAACCTGCTCCTTGGCCTTAGATGGTTCTATTCCATGACCATATTTGTCTCATCCGTGTTCCGGGCAATTCTATTTCCTCGTGAAGGCAATATTTTACCATCGATCAACTTTATTATTGCGTTCCATTGGGCCTTATTTCTAGCACAGGGAATTCTATACCACTCGTGGGAGATCAACCTAGTCAATTTCAGAGTGTTGGAGCAGGACTCTTCAAAATTTCAACTCTTATGGGAGTTTTCTCTTAGCTAACCCCTCCTAGCACTCAATCTACCTATTTGTCTAAGACTCATATTCATATGATCTCTTATATCACCTATGGACCCCATAAACCTCCTGATATGTGGATGGTGTCACCTATTATTATATAATATGATCAAACTTGTGAGCACCCTCCGCCACTTGTTGTGGAAGAGATTTCCTCTTCGGAAGTCCCATCAACACCTACTGATGCTAGTGAGAAATTCCATCCCAATATGGAATATGAGCAGAATCCTTTTCTCACATGATCCGCCCCTCCGATTTTTCCCAATGACTCTCTCGTATACCAACCCCTTCGTCTAGTCAACTTGATAGTCATGGATCCCTCTGTTGATAATCTTGTTGAAGTTATGCATCTTTATCCCTATAATATCCTTGATTTGGAATGAGCCAAGGCTAGTAATTTAACTCTTTAATTAACCCAGGGGGCACCTCCTTATGTTCCTTGGAATTGACACCCTTGGACCGAGTCAAGTCTCGGGCTTCTACTACCAAATTTTCTGGTGAATTTTAAAAATTCTTACCAGCTGTTGATGATAGTCTTGTACAATATTTATGTCTTGATCCTCCCTTATGTTTTCAGGATAATTTTGAGAGCATGACATTGTTAAAGTTTCCTTGGAGTGGTCAACCATTGCATATTGGGAAGTTTGACTTCCTTTGGCATGGCTCCACTTTGGTGAGCCATATGGTTCCCTTGTCCTCTATGAGTTTGCATATAGAAAACCTTGGCCTGCGCCCTGCTATGGGCACACCTTAGCATGACATACTGAACTATGTCGTTATTGTACATCTTGTACATAAGAGTGTGATGCTTTATCCCCTTTTTGGTTTGGTGTGATGCGACTATTTATCATGTCTTATTTATAACAAAATTCGAAAAAAATAATAAAAACCAAAAATATATCGTCTTGTTTTTATCTTATCCATGCTTATTTATTTCATTATGTGATTGAACAATGGGTTTAGTATATGTAGATGGATTTTACAAGATGGGGTGGCGTCTCTACTATGATATCCATTGGACCTTAGGTGTGTTTCTCTTGAAATAGAATATAGGGGTATGCCATTTTTGTTGTCCTCATTGCATTTTGATCGCTAATGCCATATTTATGCCTTAGGTTTGACCCAATCAAGTCGTGAATTTAGTCACTTTCTTTTATGCATGTAGTCACTTGCTGGTAGAGCTTACATGTTCATGGATATCATTGTTAGCACCTTCTTGTCGAATTGGTGTTCATGCAGTCATTTTTATTACCTTTTCAGAATCCCTCCTTCTAACCCGAAATGGATTAGAATTTGAGCCTCATGTCCACTTCTTTGTCATATTTCTGGCTATACCCCAGGAGGATTCCACCACTTTATCCCTTGCGATTGCCACTTTTTATCATCCCACATTTGCAGTTTGAGCCTTGTTTTTTATTTTCCATCATCACCATCCCCCTAGCCTATCATACGCTTTCGCTTGGTGTTTTACCCTTTCTTGGAGGAACCACTGCGATGAGTGGTCCTATTAGCCAACCTCTTGTCCTCATTACGTCATTAGTAGTTCCATCTTTACTGGAACCAATTTCTATCCTTTATACCACTCATTCCTCTAGGAGGAGTTTCCATTAATCTCTTTTCAGACTCCTTAAGTTAGAAAAGATTACCGAGTGAACTTTTCTACTTCACTCTTGTTAAAGTACTTTAAATTTCGTCTAACCAATATAATTTTAACCTTTTTATGGACTAGGATAGACTAGTTATGAAAAAGGAATACTCTAGTCTACTGTGCCTATAAGGTTCCCCCTTGTATAATTTTATCTCTTTTTCAGGCTGGGGGGAGAACTTTATGAAAAAATAACTCACAAAAAGAGAAGGGAGGGAACATTTATTTCCATTAGTCATTAAAATGGCACCTTCAGTCGCATCACCCTTGAACATGGAACCCATCTACTTCATTATCTCATAGTTGGGTTTTAGATTTTCTAGGAGCCATACCATACATATGAGTTTTTCCAATCCTCCAGTTGGTTACTCTTCCAGTCATATGGAGCTTGCCTCAATGCCTCCTACGTCATTGCATGATATTACATGGTGCTCACTAGTCATGTTGCCAAGTCACTCTTGTGTCGTGCCGTTATGTATTTAAGGGAAGTATCAGCCTGGGTCGGCCATCTGCAATAACCTATTGACCATTTTGAGTTGGCCATCCCTGTGTCAGTTGTACTTCATTGCTTCATGACTTCATCCACACATCACATCATCTTGGTATGTTCCATGTTGATTAATGGGGGATACATTAAGGCTCTCCTTCAACAGATCTTCTCCTGTCGACTTCAACTCACTATCCAAGAGCTTGATCTAGGAACAGGTAGTACCTTGGAGCTTTCATAGCTCAGTGGAAGGCTTACTTGTGATCGAAAATGGGTTTACATCACCGGCTCCTGATTGGTCGATTTCACTGGTGTTTGATGTCAGCTCATTTATTCACACCTCGTGGACTGTACTAGGTACCTTTGGATCCATTTTCCTCATTGGTGGAGTCCCTCACATCTCTTAATAGTTTACCTCATTGGCTGGTATTTAGGCAGTTTCTACCTTGCTCAAATCCAACTCATCTATTCACATGTGTAGATTCGAACCATCAGGGCTATGTCTCATACCCTCGGTTAAGGACATCTCACTCTTATATGGAATCCTTCCTAGGTTGCGTTGGAGTTATGTATCATTTATGTACTTTGAAGACTATTTGAGACACTTCTATGTCTGTCACATGTCCATAGTCCTACTAATCTATACTGTGACATAGATTCACATTGTATTTACTGGTAGCTATGCTCTATCGGTTGAGTCACATGGATCCACTTTATATGTCTTTGTGGCCGTTTTTTATAATTTCATGTCATGGATCTGCATTGTATTTTATGGCAGTTATCATTCAGTATCTCTTTATGACCGAGCATGGGTATGCCCTCCTCGGGGATGTTATCAACATATTCAACACTTCAAAACTTGAGTTCCTCCGATCTAATTTCGCAGTCTTATCTCCTTCCTCCCATTTTTATATTTGAGTATTATTGTAATGCATTTTGGTCATCAGTTTCTCTTCTGAACTCATGCATTAGGGGGCATCTTTTATAACCTTATTTTCCACTCCATTATAGTGAGAGAAACCCAATATCAGTGTACCTCAGTTTTTTGGCTAAAATAAATCCCTTTTCACCTTTTCTTTTACTTATGTGAGATGTATCTGAAGATAAAAGCATGAAATTACATAATTCAGAAATTTATCATAATTATTTTTCCAAAATATTATAATTATGAGATAATAATTATTTCATAATTGAGATAATTGAGAAAAATCTCATAATTGTGAAAATTTTTTCTATAGTTTCCCATTCCCAAGGATATCAACTTGACCGATTTATGTATGAGTTGGCTAGGGGTGCATTATATAATAAGTTTCCTAACATCTCAAGCCCCTAGGTGCCTAGATACATTCTCCTAGAGGACGTAATGAGCCTATAAAATCTCACCAAGAGGAAAGGGAGTGGGGAGAGAGTATCCAAAAAATAGGGAGAGAGCTATGCTATATTGGGAGAGGAGACCATCCTACATGCTAGAGGAGAGGAAGATTTGAGGCGAAGGTATAAGGATTGTGATATATTTTATGATAAATGGAAATTCATGTTCCTTCCCCTATATGAATGTGTATTCAACATACCTTATAGTCGGTTGTATTTCTTTTGATCTAACGATATTCCAAGGAAGATCACTTATATTCTCTACTCAGTTGTGATTGTGTGAAGGGATAAGAGATCAGGTGCAGACGTGGTAGATCGTTTGTGTGGAGTGCAAAATCTGCATCGAACTCAAAACCCTTCACCAACCTATGAGGAGTGCAGATGTGATCTCATTTCTTCATAACATAGATCTAGTTGTATGTTGCATGGTCTATCATTTGGGATCATGATTTATTTATTGTTTCCTTGGTCTTGCTTTATTATATCTAGTGATTTGATCCGACACGAGATCACAGAGCAACAACTCCTTTCAAATTTAGATGCAACACCACCTTTAATGGATCTCATCCTTGAGATAAGGATTTGAAACCTCCTCCACTTGGCCTATAAATCAAGCACATGCTAGAGTGTTTGGAAGATCACTGAAGGTAGAATTACGTTGCTCAAATAAGTTCGGTGAGCTTATCATCCAAGTAGGATATTGTTGATCATTGGGAGGAGCCTCACTTCATGAAGGCCAAGGTTGTGTAACACCTCTTATTTTTTAGATAATATAAATGATTTGTTATTCCTACCATGTTGTCCAATGAAATTGATAAATGACCTATTTTGCTTCAATTTTTCCATTGAAATGATATAGGTACTATTCTCCTTGATGACTAGTATAACTTGTACTGAATCATTTACTTTGCATATGCCTTTGATCTATTTTGTTTCTATGTTTGCATATACCTTTGATCTCTTTTGTTTCTATGTTTGCATATCTTATCTTTAAGCATTTGGGGAGTCACATCAAGCCATAGAGGGACAAGTCGTAAAATTTATGGATTCCATCTCTTACGATTCTAGCTTATGTTTTAGTATAGATAAACTTAGGGAAAGATTTGCTTGCTTGTTTGTTTGTTACTAGGGCAAGTGTCCGACCCTAGGGGGATTGCCTTTGTCTGCATTGGAAATTAGTATGCTATAGAAAATTGGCAACTCCACTGGGAAACATATCGTTCTTCATCACCTCCTTGTGTTTGTCTTTCAAATATTGTTTGATAGCTTTATCTATATGTCTGCAAGATAGTGATATTTTAGATTTTGTTATTTGTTTGCTTATTTTTTATTTTTTCTTAAACTTCCTCGATCTGCATGGTCTCTCTTCAGTAACAGAGCACATACCAGCGCACTATAACCTTGGAACAACCATAATTATCCATTAACAAATTAATTATTATTAAATTTATGGCCATACATATCAAAATTGACTTTGAAATCGCTCAACGTGGATTGACTTGGCAAGTGGCTAAGAGCCGACACTATGGAAGTCAACTATATATCGTTATTGAGCTGATGTCATGGAACCCAATAGTATATTCATTAGTTTAGCCGAAATTATGGAAGACAATTATATATTCATGGTTGAGACGACATTATGGAAGGTTATGAAACTTACTATTAAATCAACGACGAAATTAAGTCGAGTTTGAGATTCTGGTACATTCTCAACAACTCCTATGAAAATATGGAATGTGATTAAAATCATCATGCAAAATTATGATAATTTATTATTATTTCACTGCAGTGATATTTAGTGTTCACACTTGGCTATTATTTTAGTCCGTACATTAAAATGTTTTCTAAATTTTACCTACGGCAAAGGCTACATTAAAATTTTAGCTGCCAACGGCACCAAGGCTGCACGGACCATGTCATCCTTAGCGAGCCGTGATGTGTTACTCCACATATAATGATGTACATGATTCACATTCATCGTAATATTATTTGGAAACATTCATTGGGTAGACCATGACTATAGAAATTTAACAAAAAGAATATTAATAAATTAGAGATTGTCATTGTTTTCGGGTGTAATTGGGTTTGGCAAGTGAGATGTAGAAATTTAACAAAAGGAATATTAATAAATTAGATGTTGTCATTGTTTTCTGGTGCAATTGGGTTTGGCAAGTGGGATGTAGCTTCTTGGTCAATATGGAAGAATCAATTACTTCTTTATTCACGACCAAGTTTACTGTCTCAAAATAACATATTTTCCACAACAGTTAATTTGTTATTATGTTCAAATATTTGTAATATTTTTTATAATATTAAATGTTGCAAAAAAAAGTTAATGTAACTTTTTAAAATAACAACAACATTCATTATATTAAACAATGTTTGAAAAAAATATTTAAATGATATTAAAACTAAAAAAATTAAATATGTATCAAATTATATTTTTAAACTTTTTTTTAATTAATAAATTTGATTTTCTTTGACTTTTAAATCAATATAGATCTATCTCAAATACAGATCTAATATGAGTGGAGAGAGATCAAATTTCTTCACGTGTAAACTTATTTAGAATGAAAAATATAATGTGTTATTTTTCATTGTCTAAATTATCTTTTTGAATGCTAAATAGACTATATATAGGACCAAATAAATAGTTTAACCTTCAAACTTAATTTTTTCATCATATATACATAATGTTTTAAAATGATATATACTACATACATATTGGACATTACAATATTTTACATAACATGTACATCGACACATTTTATCAAGCAAATTAAATTGATTTTTTTTATTATTAATATATTTTTAAGTATATGTCGATACTAATTGGTATTAAAATATTTTATTAATAACCCACATTGAATATTTTCAACCAAGCGGTCAAGCAAGGGTTCCCTAAACCTTGGACTCAGAGCCTCATTATCCCTATTTTTAAAAGTGGGGATACAAACAACCCCTCTAATTATCCAACAATTATGATCAACCCTATCTTAGCCAAGTTACATGGTATTATTTTGGAAAAGAAGTTGAGCATTTGGCTTGAAAGTGAAGGTAAGCGGGCTAAAGGCCAAGCGGGTTTTAGAAGGCAACACTGAACAACAGACCACCTCGTTACGCTTAGGATCATTATGGAGGAAAGCCGCAATGATAAATCCAATCTCTTCTGTTGCTTTGTGGACTTTAGAAAGGCTTTCGATATGGCTCCTAGAAATAACCTCTGGAATAGATTAGAAGAGCTAAATGTTCCTTTCGAGCTAAGAGCGGCCACTATAAGGTTATACGAGAATGTAATTGCCAAGTTAAAGAGAAATGAGGGGTGGTCGAAAGATATTAAGTGTAATATTGGAGTTAAACAAGGTTGCCCCCTCTCCCCTACCCTATTTGGCATTTACATCGACAAGCTAGAAGGTTGCCCCCTCTTCTTACAAGTACCTAGGAATTGATATTCATCACAAGCTCAACTGGAACTATATCATTCAAAAAAGGATTAATGGGGGGTGGAAAGCTTATTTTGGTCTTGAAAATAATTGTAAAACGACAAACCTCATAATGTGGGATAAAAAGAAGTTCCTCTTTGAAACTTTAGTCACTCCTGTTATCTTATATGGATGTGAGGTTTGGGGTTGCAGCATATCTAGATAATCCTGGAGAAATATGGAGCAAATCTAGAAGTATTTTATAACGTATAACCTTAAAATTAAAAGCAATACACCCTATCCTATTCTCCTTATAGAAGTGGGTCTTTCCCCTATCGAGAGCCTAGCTATGACTAGGCTTCTGTTGTACAAGCATAAGCTCAATATCATAGGATACCATAGACTTCCTAAGCTAGCTTTAAATTCCAGCCAAAACCACCTAAGGCTTAAACAAGGTTGGTATAAAGACACCAGGGCTTGGTTAAACCATTGGGAGATCGACGAGAATGTTGCATTGCAAAACATCAATAACATTAAAAAAATTGTTGCTTCTAAGTTCAAAGAAAAAATGTGGTGTGAGAAAGATCTAGTAGCTAAAAGAAAATTAAGGTATTATAAGGAGGTCATCAACGCCACCTTAGAAGATCAAAAGTATCTCTCTTTTTTAACTAGCTCAAAGAAGAAAATTAATATAGCAAAGATTAGAATGAACTCTCATGAGCTCCATAGTGAAACAGGTTGTTGGACAGTTCCTAAAACACCATGGATGGAAAGGATCTACCATCTCTATGAGAATATGAACATAGAGGATGAAAATCACTTCCTCTTAGAGTGCCCTGCGTACAACCACATTAGAGCTCAATTTCATATTCTTTGTTGCAATACTGACCTTCTTAGACTTTTAAGATGTCAAAATTATAGTGAGCTCGGGAGGCTTCTCTCCAAGCTTTTTGAGCATAGGAATAAAATCTTAAATCAAATTAAATAACCCTTTTCTTTAGGTCCGATAGACCAAAAATTGGTGTCAGTGGACGTTAACCACCACCACCACCACCACCACCACCACCATCATCATCATCATCATCATATATATATATATATATACACGAAGTTGATATCAACATAAATTAATTGACATTGATCTTCATCAATCTCTCCTTGAATATTTTTTGGAAAGTATAAGATTTGAACATCTTACTGTATCTTTTTACTTCTAATTACTTTACAACATATTCATTTTTTTTATTACAACTCACATTATTTTCTATTTAGAACATAATTTTTTTAAAAAATATTTATTTTAAAGTGCGAGTAACGGATGAACAAAATTACAAATCCCCTCATACTTGGTTGTATTATGAGTCTCTCACCTCAATCACCTTGCAAAGTTCAAAATAATGGTTTTAACCAATGAAGTATGATGGAATAATTTCCAATCTCAACAAATCTTGTTTCAATAATAAAATAAAAATTTTATTACAAATATTTAAATAGATTTTTATTTTTATTTTTTTTTATGGTTCATTTTTTTTTTTAAATGTAGATATAAAATTAAGGAATTTTATCATGAATAGAAAGATTTTTATTTTTTATTTTTTACAAGAGATAAAAAAGAAATATAAAAAAAATAAGATTAAAAAAAATATAACTACAATTTTTTGTAATAGAAAATTGCTCTTTCATCTTGTTAGAGTTAGTTGTATATATGTATAGATGTGGGAAGAAGCAATGAACACATCCTCAATTATGTTTTTCTAATCTATAGTTTCCCACAATTGTTTTTCTACTATAATCCTATTCAAAAAATAAGAGCCACTTAGATAGATATAGTGACATTGCCACCACACTCCTCTTGTTTCAAAACATATTTGTCTATATTTAAATAGTAATATTTATATTGAGAGAAATATGAGATAATGGTTTGATTAATAGAGTTTGATGAAGAATTATTTGGAATTGGATATTTTATTTACTAAGGCTTTCCCTTTGGCTTTTGTTTGCGTAACATAGCCTTTGTTTTGTGATTAAATTTTGAGTAGGTGCATTGTTATTTCTTTATTATGGTGTTTTAAATTCGTTTAGCATTTTGGTTATCTCTTAGATATTGTGACATTTGTAGTTGTACTGATATTTGACTCGTTGATCTTAGTTTGGGTGTTCATGGTCTCGGTGTTCACAAGTTATGGGGTTTTTAAATTGGAAGTGTTTTTTTCACAATGATATGGATTTTTTTGTGTTTTAGAAATCGAGTTTTTCTTTTTAAATTATATTTTATTTGGTTGACAATTTTTTTCTATAGTACAAACTCATTAATTTGTTTGGGATTGACACCATGGCCTTTCTTAATGTGATTTTGATTCTTCACTTATGGATTAGTGCGAAGTTTAGAAATTTCTTAATATTTTAAGAAGACACGAAGCATCCATTCAAAGAATTATGATCTTTCTCATTTATATGACCCTTAAAGTTCTTGAGAATAAACACCAATGCACCACTTGAAATTTGAATAATGGTTTGGAGATCTCAACACCAATCATAAGATTTAAATTTAGTCCAAGAAAAAATTAAAAGTGAAGATCATGTCTCTCAGGTAATGGAAGATATGGATTAGGTAACCTTGAATCATTTCTCCATCATTGAATAGGAAGAAGCTAACTAGATCATGATTTTTGTTAGTCTTTATGTATTGTGTTTTTTTAAGAATCTATACTTATAAGAAATTTTGGAATGTTATAAATATGGATATATATAAATATTTGTTCTTTATATAGTTTGTTTCTTTAATATATTTAAGAAATTATGCCAATAACATATATGTAATATTTTTTAGGTAAATAAGAGGACCATTTACCTTATTACTGTTTCAAATGAACAATATATAAAGACGTTAAAGGAAAACACAAATTTCGAATAAAACAAAAATGATTAAATTGTGTGATCTAACTCCCAATGTATTATAATGCAGTTTGACATCAAATATTTAATATAAACCATTCATTATTATACATCATAATAATTTGTAACAAGTATCATGTGATGTATCAATCGTAAAACCATAATAAACTTCTTTGGTTCAATACAATTAAGAAAGTCAAAGGTCGTTATATAAAAACATCGGAAACATGGTAGAATTTAATAAAAATGGCTCAAAATACTTGGAAAATATAATTCCTTTGTGTCTTAGGTGTGATTATTTCTATGTAAAGGAGTGTGTTCCTATTCTCTAGGAGTTTTTTCTATATAGTTATTTCATATATTGGCATGTGGTTGAGATATTCTCTCAACCAACTGATTGTGTGTGTTACACAACATTTTTTCATTGTCCTTTAACTCCCTATTCCTAGATCTTGGAGAACCCATATAGTGGTCCCTGTGTACTCTTCCCATCATAGACCACATGCCCTTGGACCCCACAAATTCTAAAGATAAATTCCCCTTCGACTCATTTCTGAAGAATCTCCCTAAAAAAATAAGTTTTTGTAGCGGCGCAACCACCCAATGTATCACCAACGCTTATGAAAAATCCTTAGTCTGTGACTTGCATTGATTGGCACTGGTATGGACCCCATACTCACGTTGATTCACTTCTGGAAGTGTTTCAGAATAGGAAACTAAGCTTCATGAAATAGAAGCTTCGAGAACAAAGAGTTGTATGTTTGTTGGTCATGATATAGTCGAGCTTTCTCCTTTCGATTTCTTGTTCCTACAAAAGAGGAACCACTGAAGGAGATAAGGCCTCCTTCCATATTATTAGGATCTATGTCCCCTCTTCCCATGGCTATAAAATTTTCCCTTTCCATATGCCTCTCCTAGAATAGTAGAGGAAATAATAGAGGAAGAATCTAAAGGTTTATTTAGCTATTAAAGGAGAGACTTGAGATCCTTAGCCTTCTTGTCTTAAACTTGGGAAAGAGTGTTTTGGAGACGTGCTTGGATTTAGACGCGTCAAAGTAGAACTCTGACACCAAGGCGAAGGTTGTAACTCCCATTTCTGATTGTTAATATAATACAACTGGTTTTAATTTGCATTTTCATTTGTTATTATAATGAAAAGTCTAATACTCCTTGATATGTTAGATAGATTTCATTCAATATAAGTATTATTTGTTCTATCTCGTTCAACATTTTCTTCTGTCTCTTGCCACAGGTCTTGATCTTGAAGAGGAGCAAGGAACGTGATCTGGAGAAAAGATAAGTGGATGAACTCTAAAGGAACAAGTAATCGACACAATTTTGAAGTAGGTACTCCTCTCAATGATTTCCAATTGAATGTAATCTAGGAAAGTAGATGTTTTTTTGTCTTTTTTGTTGATAGACCCACTCTAGGGCTAGAGGTATCGTCTTTGTCCGCAGCGAGGATTTACCTTGACAACAAATTGGCAACTCTATGATGATGATGATGAAATTGAACACTTTATTTATTACCTCAGACACAATGTCATGGATACTATGACTCGATATGCCCATGTCGATAAATTAGCTTTATCTACGATTCATGTTGTTCAACTTTTTCGGCATTACATTTTCCTTCGCACAATTACCGTGATCTTCGATTGCAACCCCATGACCTAAATTTTGACTCATCAATTACTAGGGGGGAAGTATTCTAAATGGATTGTCATCCTACAGGAATTCGATTTGGAATTTACTGCTGTCAAATCTAAAAAATCACTGGTCTTTCCCGTGTTAATACTCTCCCTTCCCTCTGCATCTGTCCCTTTCGGTTTTGATGAGCAGATTCCAGATGAGACTTTCTTCCTTATCAACACTCTCAACCCTTGGTATGGTGATATCATCGTGTATCTCCAAAATCAAACTTTTCAACCTGAGTTGACCAAAGGCGATTGTCGACACATTCGACATCACTCTCAACCTTCGAGATACTTTGTACCGCGTTGGTGGCAAGTCAATTCTTCGCCGATGTTCAACTCTCGAAGAGGATTAGAGAGTTCTTAATGAATACCATTCTGGGGCATGTGGTATTCATATGTCTGGATACGCTACTACTCAAAATATTTTTTGCGTTGGATACTTCTAGCCTTCCATTTTTAAGGATTGTATTCTTACCATCCGCAAATGTCATGCTTGGCAGATTTACCAATGACAAATGCATGCCCCACCCACACCTTTACAACCAGTTATTACCTTTGGTCCTTTCGCTAAATGGGGCGTTGAGTTTATGACAAGTAATCCTCGCTTGGTGGGGGGGCATGCTTATGTTATCGTAGCTGTCGATTGCTTTACCAAAAGGGTCGAGGAGATGCCTACATATACCGCTGATGGTAGAATTGCAACCTGATTCTTATTCAATCATGTTATAGCTTGGTTTGGAGTTCCTCAAGCCATCGTCACTGAACATGGCTCCAATTTTTTCCATTACATGATGGCCAACATGACCACATAGTTGGTTCTACGTCACGACAGGTCAACTCCCTATTACCCTCAGGCCAATTTCCAAGTTGAAAGTGTCAAAAAATTCTTAGTTACCATGCTTCAACGCACTATTGGGATGCACAAGTCCAACTGGAATCTCATGCTCTTTGCAGCTCTTTGGGCTTACGGAACCTCAGCCAAAAATGCTACCAGATTCACTCCTTTTCAGTTAGTATATGGTCTAGAAGCAACTCTATTGATTGAATGCAAAATTCCTTCACTCAAGTAGTTGTCGAGTTACTCCCAAATACCTCACCAGAAGAGGAACGTCTTCTATATCTAGAAAGGCATGACGAAACTCGTCACTTCACCACTTTATTCATTGAAGCTCAAAAGAAATGGGTCAAAGCCCATTTCGATCAAACCATTTCCCCACATGCCTTCTCTGAAGGATACTTGGTTATTTTATACGAACAATCCCAAAATTAAATGGGAGTACGAAAATTTGAATTTATGTGGCATGGGACGTAAATTTTCAAATGTTTTTTGTAAAAAGGGGCCTATGAGTTAATTGATTATGAAGGAAATCCTTTGGATAAGCCCCAAAAGGGGCTTTAACTCAAAAATTATTATGCGTAATATCTTTTGTAGAATTAATTTTGTACATTAGTGTGTTTTCATTTTTGTAAAGTGTGGTTTGGTGTTCTTTTGCGAGAAGTTTTCCTGCTTATATTTTTTTTACTTGGTTGCAGATGTATTTAACTCCTTATGTGAGTTTTGCTGACGATGCTTGTAATAGCACCCAGAACATATCCTCCACATTATGGGAAATATATGACCCTAATGGTGAGTTAGTGGATCTACAAGGTATCTGTTTAGGTCGTACGACTAACAATATTTCCAAGTATAGTGCAGTCATTGAACTTCTCTCAGAAGCTATTACTTTTGGCATTAATGAATTGGTTGTAAACCTTGATTCGCAAACTGTCGTGCTTCAACTCAATGGGAAATATTCCATCAGAAATTCTCAAATCTTGAGAATGTATCTGCGTGTTCATCTGTTAGAAATAAATTTTGATTACATCACGTATCAACATATTCCAAGATACATGAATACGTTAATATATGCATTGGCTAATTATGTTCTAGATAGACATTTGTGAAACTTGTAAAACAATGAATCATCATAATACATAAAACAGGAAAACATAGCATATATACATATATCTGTGTGTGTGTGTGTGTGTCGATAATGTTTTCAAAATAGTTCAGTACATCATGGTCCAAAAAATACATGTGTTCTAGTACAATAATTACTTGTAAGTCCCATACAAAAAAGGTTTGTGTGCCTGAACCATACAAAAAAGGTTTGTTTGTATGACATATGTTGACCACCTCTTGCACGAGGCATCAAATCGCTCCATTGAATTGTTCAAGGATCCCCTAGTGTTGGTACGACCACTTTTGCCCATTAGAACTGAAATAATGGTACTCGTTATAAGAAGAATGATACTAGAATCGAACTATATCCAAACTGCTTCAGACGACTATTTTTGCACTTAGTGAGTTGTGTCTTCATGTTGGCCAATACTGCTTCTGACCAGTTCAAAATGGTAGGTGCCATACAGTCTATGGCATGCTAAAAGTGAGACTTAGTAGCCTCATGCAGAGCTTGCACCCAAGTAGCATGTGTAATGGTCTGCAAAATTATCTTCAAAGGAAGGTCATTTACTGTCCTGATATCATTTTTTTCACTTGTTGAATTATGTGCTTCTAGGCATTGTCTGGCTATCAACATGTCCATACTTTCTCCCCTGACCCCGGTTCCTACTAACTAGATATACTCTCCTCTCTGTGATAATCTAGTGCTAAAATTTATTTCAAAGACCTCGATCTCCAACTCTTGGTCGACAATAATAAACCTTTCATGACCAATATCCCATATAATTATCACCGTAGAAATTTTGGTTTTGATCTCAAACTTGGTGTCTGGAAAAAATTTAGGAGCCCACAGTTCCTTAAGGCATCGAGGCAGGCAGGGTCTTGCATGGCCTCTTGGTCTTCTGCCTCATGCTCTTTCCTTCCACTCAATAACCATTTTGCTGATTGATTTTTTCCTACCAATCATTTAACCCATTGTCAAATACTTAAGCATAAAAACTTATTTGTGATGATTATTTTGGGATAAATTTCTTGTTTTAATTATTCTTTGTGCTTAGTACGCCCGTTTTTAAAATAGGTGTGCCAATCGGCGTGGTCCCTGTGCAGAAAAGTCAGGATTAGAGCGAGTTTGAAGATGGTAACCGTGCTGATCTTCGGAGAAAATAAACTTAAAAAATACCCCCCCTCCCCTCTCCCCCTTGAAATTGTTAAGAATAGGAATTAAATTTAAGATAGAGGGAATGGATTTTACATAGTGCAAACGGTTCGGAAGATGAATTCTTGGATTAGTCACAGTCAACTCTTGAAGATCAAGGTAAATCGAGGTAAAAATGCTCCTCCAATCACTTGTAAAACTAAATGATAAAAATGTTTTTACTTCTTCCTTTTATAACTTTTAAAAGTCATGGTTAGGGGTTTTTAATCAATATTTTAATCATTTTTACCTTGAAAATATATAATACGTTCATTTGTTGTGCAACGACAGGATAAAATATTGACGGATGATGTCAAAACGAGTCTTCGTCTATTACTTTTTTGGACTCGGTAAAAATAAACAAAAGAATCACCTTTTTGGATTCACCTTTAAGCTCTTTTCTGGATCTTGAAACATGAAAATATTGTCGAGTACTTGTCATTTTGAACTCGTTAAGGGAAACAAAATGTTGTTTACCTAGTATACATTTACCCCTTTTTAGAGTTGGGATAAACTATTTACAAAAAACAAATACCTTAGTTAATCATGACTAAGTAGTAAGAGGTTCTCTCGAACATTGTTTTCTACCTTTTCGGATTAGAGAGACTATCTACAAAAAGGGACCTTTGGAGTTTTCTTTTCCGCTTCTTTTTCAAACTACCTAAAAATGAAAAGATGTCGAGTTTTACCTGTGTTGGGCTTGTTAAAACTAAATGACACTGGACTTGTCACCATGACAAGACCGATTTTCTCCTTCTTAGGGTTTGCCAAATTTACTAGGATGGATTCATATAAATGAAGGACTTCCTACTGACTTCAACTCATTATCTAGGAACCTGATCTAGAGACTCCCTTATGGTACCTTAGAGCTTCCGGTATGAAATGTTCTCATCATTAGCCTTCGATTGAGTGATTTCACGAATTTTTGACTTCAGTTCCTTATTCACATATCGTGATTTGTATTGTTGGTACCTTGAGGTCCATTTTCATTATTGGTTGTTCCTCTTGTGCCTATTAATAGTTTACATCATTGACTGGTAATCAGGCGATTTTCTTTCATGTTCAACTTCAACTCATTTATTCGCATACTCAAATTTGTACTTGATTTGGTCATGACAGAGCGCAAGACCCTGGGTTTTGTTTTATAAGGTACAGGCTACGAGGTGATCTGAGTGATTCATGATTTTATACATGACTCTTTTAAATGGATGGTTGCAACCATACCGTGAGTCCACATTTGTGATCATTCTTATTATGGATGGTTGTTCCCATACCATGTGCTGGCTTGAGGGGTCCGGACCTAGGTTTAGAGTTAAGCTTAACCAATAAAACCCTCTTACTACTGGCCCTTTCGGTAGTGACCTATTTGTGCAAGTCAAAGTCTCACTGAAGCAGTATGGGGGGGGGGGTTCTGGAACCAGGTTTCCACACCCTGAGAGAGAATTAAATGATGTGGGTGTCTTTATATCTATAACAATAATGAACTAGCCTTCGCAACAGAAACCCTGACCACAAACATATCTAGGTCAATTTATGTAGGATTTCCGGTGCACTCACAAATAATGGCTTCACAATCCATTAATAGTCTTAATAAATTGTTATTCAGGTCTTACAGTAATAGTTCCATGCATCTACCATTCATATTAAGCATTGAAATAGGTACGCAACCGATGCAAACACAAATAATATACTTGATGCATTAAATGGAAGATAATACACAAAAAAGATCAGAAAGAAAAACATAGATGCATTTGATACTCAGAATTGTCCAAAACATTATTTTATTTATCCACAATTCGTAACATCCTTACAGTAATTCAGTTCTACCCACATACACAGCCAGCAAGCTCCGCAAACTGCAGGACTAAGGTCTCTGCACACATAGCCAACAGGAGCCTTCTATACCCAAACAGAAAATAAAGACTTATATCAGAGATCTCTCATTCATCACACTTCATCAAAACTTACTTAGAATTGTTCTACCCGACTTGATCTAGAATTCTATTTATACTCTAGCCTGTGCAGGCCCACAAACTATGGTTTGTGACTCCTATTTTTACCCTTTAGCCCATTACAAATCATGAAGGGGATTTGACCTGCCCCAAATCCCCTTGACCTGTGCATTGCTTAGTGTGCATGACTCAAAACTACAAAAATATTATATTTTTATCAAAATTGCGTTCCTAAGGGACCTCGCTCCAACAGGCCCCCAATACAATCTTGTGACTCGTCCTGAGTCACAAAGGTATTGGGGTCTTCATCTTTGTCTTCAATTATTTGTTGCCAGCAGTGAAGGGTGCAAGGATGCTCATGCTCTGGCTGGCTTCACTCTGCACTGTATCCACAAATTTCTACAAAGTCAGCCCTTCTGCGGCTAGATTGATGCTCTGATAGGTTTGGTTCATGTTTTTGAAAGTAGAATCTAGGTCTTGTGACAACTTCATTGCTTCATTGGTCCATGATTTCATATTTTTTGTCACAATGTGCTTCTTTCTTCGCAGGTCCTCAACTTCATCATGCAAGATCTGGTTTGTCTGTAACCAGGCCATGCGCTGAGCAGGTTCAAATTAAGGCAATGCCTCTTGAATGTCATCAAATGCCTACTCCTTGGCATGCAATCCTACATAATATTTATGACCAGGGGATATATCTACATAGATTTATATAGGCCCATATTTTTTTCTAGTAGTGTGGTTCCCTTATCGATTGTGGCGACAATACTTGTTGAAGATTCATTGACTAAGGCCACCCATTGTGCGTGCACTTCTGACGGGGTTTCTAGTTGTAGCTTGGCTTGCAATTCCACAATTTATTGCTCGAAGTCCACCTTTACTTCCTGTACTTTTGATCGAGAGGCCTTCAGTGCTACTACGAGACTTTTAGCTTTAACTTGCGGTGTGGATGAATCAGGAATGGCTACCTCAGGAAGGTCACCAAAAATTCTATCGATCAATGTTTCCAATCCTGCTCGATGTGCTACTGCTGCCTATTGCATTGTTTGACCCTGAAGAGACTCTTCAGTTTTTGCCGCGATCTTCTACTCAACTTCACTTAGTTGCTGGTGCATGCTCCTCCCTGCACTGCAACTCGTCTATAATAATTTCTTGAATGCATGTAGCTTACCACTGGTTAGCATAATAAATCAATTCCAACTTCTGGGCAGGTTTTCACCTGTGCACGCAATGCAGGTTGTTCTACTTTGACTGATGTGCCCAGGAAGGGGAAGATCATGTTGTCCATCGTAATGATCATGCTTGTGTGCTCGCTCACTTGAATCAGCCTCAATTTATTAATGCTCTCCTGGATGTTGTCGATCTTCAGCTTGCAACACCTACAATCATGTTTGTAGTGTGTCGATTGCAGCCCTATACTTCTTCTCAAGCGTAGTCCACCTATTCTTAGAGGCAATTTATACCACATTTGCTATCTTCTCAAGGTCCTCCTCCATCATGGTTGAATCCTTTGTGCCTCTGGCCTTTGAGCCCTTTTGCTTCTTACACATGCCCTTGGGGGTCTCGCCACCACATTTAGTTCCTCTGGGAGACTCAGCTCCAGTACCATCTAGACCATCTAGACATATAAGGTCCTCGGGCTCCTACTCTTGCTCTTCTTCAACCTCCTTGTCTGTTTATTTTTAAAGCTCTTGCTCAGCTTATTTCTCAGCCTCCTTTTCCGTGTCCTTGTCTGCGTCTTTGCCAGTGCCCTTCTCAGCTTCTTTTTCCTTTCCATTAAGTGTGGTCTCCTTACCAGATGTTGAAGCCATGACGGGATGGGTGGAGCCAAGTCCAACCTTCCATGCTGTTGGCCATGTCCCGATGACCTGGTCAATATTTTCCTCAATGAAAATATATATATGGAAGATTGTACCACACGTGGTCATGGCGCACCCAGATTTGCACATGGTGCATGGTCACTTGAAAATCTGCAATGGCGTGGTACTTCTCATAAGCAGATGGGGATAGTCGGGGCCACGAGTGAATAGATGCTGCCAGTGCACCTTGAAATAAAACCCAAAAAATTTTATTCTCCTTCACTCTCTTCGAGTCTGGCAAATCCCACAGATTAGCGTAGTGCACCCCTTCACACACACCATGTTCCACCTCTAGGAGGACTACACCCTCTGGCATCTCCCATGCTACCAAATAAATTAAGAGCAATAACCATGAGTAACATAATTTCTACCCTTCATCCACCTCGCACATGTTCTCCAAAAAATCCTTGCAAAGGTACTACGACCAAGTGTAGCTCACCCCCTTCTTTCATTGTCTCGCTAGCGCGATGACGTGCACAGGGACTTCCTTAGGGTGACACTTGCACATCATTTTACATCGTAACACCAAGCTTCCAAGGCATATTGTTGGGTCTACACGCTATTGTACGAGGAACCCTTAGAGTCTCATCCTACCTTGTAGTCCTTTTTGACCTTGGTAGCTACGTTCTGCTCCTCGGTGTTTCCTGCATACTGGCCTCCTACCACTCCTCCATGAGCCTCAGCCAAGTTGTCCTATATTTCATGTTCAAAACCATACCTTCTCAACACTTCATCTCCACCCAGCTTGTACAATTGACTAATAGTCAGTGTAAAATCAGATGCGAGTGAAACCAACTCCTTCTTTTGTTGCACCACATATTCAGCAGGTGCACTTCCAGTGGTCAAAAATTGAATAATATCAACAAAGTGTTAATCAACCACCTTAATATCAAAGAGTTCTGCATTAGGTAGTCCCTCCTCTAGGTTGGTTGGTTCTTCCTCATTTTCAATGCGTGACAGATGATCAGGTCCAATATTGAATCTACTAAGCTTCAAAATGATTTCAAAATCATATTCCTGAAATAGCAGCAACCATCTACAAATCTCCCCCCCCAACACATGCTTATTGACCAGGTATTTCAAAGCAGAGTGGTTAGTACTAAACATCTTGAACTGCCCTCCTAGAAGATAGTTCTTATATTTTTGCAAAGCATAGACCATGGAAAATCCCTCCCTTTCTGTGGTTGAGTAGTTGCACTCTGCACTAGAGAGCTTCCTACTGGCAAAAGCAACAGGGTGATCGATGTCTCCTTTTCCTGGCTGCTCTAAAATGGCTCCAAGTGCTATACTGAATGCATCAACATGTACCTGGAAGACCTTGAACCAGTCTGGGAACATTAGAATAGGTGGAGTAACTACATTTCTCTTCAATAGCTCAAATCTCTTTTGACATTCCTCATCCCAGAAAAATGACACATCCTTTTTCAAAAATTTTTGCATAAGTGCAGTGATCAGAGCATAGGGCTAAAAAAAAATTCTATAATATCTGGTGTGTCCCAAAATGGAGCACATATATTTTTCATTGGTAGGGACTTCTAGGTTGATAATAATTGCAATCTTGGTTGGATTTACCATCAACCCTTTCTAACACACAATATGGCCTAACAAGATTCCAAAAGGAATGCAGAACATACATTTCTTCAAGTTAAGAGAAATTTGATGCTTCCTGCAAGTGTCAAGCATCATACACAAGTTTGACACATGCTTCTTTACCATCCCTAACATAGTCCAATAATCAAAATACACCTCCAAGAACTTGTGCATGAATTCTTTAAACACAACTACTACTACACGCAAGAAGATAGCATGTGTATTCTTCAAACCAAAAGGCATGAATTTGTATTGGAAGGACCCCATTCTGTTGCAAAGGTGGTATTTCTTCAGACTTCTGACACAAATTGATCTGATGATATATTGAAAATCCGACAATGAAAAAGTAAGCCTCCTGTCCTCCCACGTTTTCCAAGATTTCATATGAAAAGGGAGCAGGGAAGGGGTCATGCACACATGCATCATTCAAGTTGCACAAATCCATGCAAATCCTTATCTCTCCCTTGATATTCATTTCCTGAACAACCATTGGGCTCACCCAATCAGACTGCTCCACAGGCTCAATGATTCCTATAGAAACCATCTTCTCTAATTCCTCCTTCACTTTCTGCTTATACTTGGGATTTAATCTGTATGGTCGATGCTTGTCAGGGCACACATCTAGTTTCAGAGTGATCTTCATAACTCCCAAATCTCCTACAATTTATTTGAGCTTAGAGAAATACATGGGAAACATGTCCTGATACTCTGTTACCATCTCCAAAATCTTTCCCACTATGTCATCATCCCAATAATATCCTATTTCGGCCAACTTGGGTTCTTATGTCCCAATTTTGACTTCCTTCAACATGAGAGGCTTATTTACATCCACATTCCTAATAAGGGCCCTGCAACTACGCGCCCCCCCTCCAACTTGGGGATGTGGATATTTCGTGTATCTTATTCATTATATTTTATTGATAGATTCTTGCAATTGGAAATATATTGCATCTGCACTTCCCATGTTGGCACAACACATTATATCTGAGGTCAAGAATAATCAAAGAAAATTTCTTCTATATCCTGTATGGATTTCTCCAATTCCTCCGATCCCGCGACCAAGCCAAAGGTTGACAGAAAATTGTCAGTCATCATAATCCAATGGTGAGTCCCTCGGCAGAGCTCCATTTCCAAATACTATGTAGTAGGTGTTGGTCCCAACGAATGGAAAAACATGTGAACCCTTTCGGTCTAGGTCTTGTTGTTCCAAACCTCCATCCATGTGGTGAGGTGTTTGCACGGATCACCTTTTCCATAGAAAAGCTCAGTTGGTGGGGTAGTAGGGTGATCAAAGCACAACCTCGTCATCCTGCTACATTCCTCCCAGTCCTTAAATCTCCCTTTGTGTGTATCCCACCAACACACTAGAGTTGCGCGCATGGAAATATCAACTGCCCAGAACTTCCACTCTTCTGGGAAAACATTTTCCAAATTTTCCAAAAATAATACAACAGTATCAAATCCATCAAAATAGGGTAATTCTCTTACCTCTTAGGAGATGCATAATTTTTTTTTTAGTGATATTGAGGCAATGCAATGCAGAAAAATCATGCAAACGATTCTGCAAGTTCTCCATTTCCCCATCTGAATCTAAGAAACATGAGGTATCCATTTTGTAATTTAGCGTTCCATCAGCCGTAGGGTTGATCCAATCCTCATCCCACGTAGGCAGCTTGTAGATATGGTCAACATCATCTCCTTCGTACATTGGTTATATATATCTTTCTCCTTCCGCCGGATCCATAGGTACTGTTATCACTCAATAATTTCTCAAGGTTAAATAAAGAAATCACTGAGGTAACCAAAAACCTACTTTTAAGCTTTAGGATCTAGCCTTCCTAATGGTGAGAGAGGGCTCTCTCTATATGATTTAACTTTGTTTATTTTAATTGGTTTTAGGCTAGTTATGTAGGGTAAATTGGTTTTGGTTTTTGATTTGATTTTGTGGTGAAATCACTTACTCAGATGGATAGCTATAGATCTGTATCCCATTGGGAAAATGGAGTCAATGTGTCAAGCAGACAGATCAGGATCAAGGTCTAAAGGAAAATTTTCATAGGGAAATATAACAGAGTCACTTCAGATCTTCAAAGGCTGATGGTGAAATGGTTTTGATCAGGATAAAGAGCAATTAGGAGTTCTTAAATCCGGGTAAGGAGTGAAAAGGTAGAGGTCGATTGAAATTAGGAAGCAATTAAGGGTTCCCTGGTCTGGATGTTAGTATAAAACATTTAAATGAAAATCAGTCAATAATAGTGTGCTTCTAACAAATTCTGAAATAACAATTCCCGATTTCACATTGAAATTTAGAACACATTCATGAATGGATGGAAAACATAAGAAAATTGACATAATTACAAGTGAAATACTTCACTACAGTGGCCCAGCACATGAATCTTGTAATATGATGCTTTATTTCCTTTGATCCAGTCTGCTAACTTGAACTTGATACAAAAAGCCCTTCAGGTTTAGAAAATATGACTACAGAAATGTTCAACAATTAATCCATCCTCAATACTTCAAATGATGAAGCATTTATACAAATTCTAAACTAGAATATCTTGAAAACACATCAAGATTGGTTTACAAATATCTCAAACTGTTTTACATAAATAGAACTTAAATAAATGACACTCAAAACTAATGAATCCATTTGGAACTATATTTATGGATTGATGGTGAAAAATAGGAGAAATTCGAATTTGATAGCATCTCTTGGTTGATGATGAGGCTTCCAAGTCACTAATTATCTCCCTCCTTTGTGTGTTTTTCTCCAGAATTTTGTAAAATTGGGGTCCAGTGATACCTTTTTATATCTCAATACGAGATAGATATGTAAAAAGTGAAAGATGTTATTGTAGATAAATTTTTTATTGAGATAAACCTCTCTGTTTCCAAAAATTAAGTTCCATCTGTTCACAATAGGCTTTGCACAAATATGTGTAAAACATAACTTTGCACAGTACGAAAAATAGGCTGTGAAGATATGCATGTATCTCTCATTTTGTAATACCGGTTCATAAAGTGAGATAGGTTTTTGTAGGTTGGAATCTTAGGAACATAAATATCCTCCAATTTTTCAAAATTCATCTTGGAGTGTTCACAATAGTTTCTGCAAAACTATGACTTAAACAGTTTCTAAAAAATGTCCCTTTGTGCTTTGTTTTCATCTTTTAACAGGAAATGGTTTTACTTTTACTTTGGATAAACTTCATTTTTGCTAGTGAAGGTGTTCTCATCTCTGTTTAACCATTACTTCCTCCGTGTTTACTTTTATTGTTTTACCTTGACTGCTTTGTTTTTTCCAATTTCACTTTCACTCTGACTTTCATCTAATACACTTTAACTCTGACGCTCTTTGACTGTTCTATTTTCACTGTCACTTTGAATTCTTATTTCACTTTTACCATTTACTGTGCCAATTTATCTCTCTCTACATAAATTACTTCTTTCTATCCTGATGCTTGGAATCTTTTGTTAAGGAATGTAATTTAAAATCCATTTCTTTGTAAGTTTTTTAGGAGTAAACAACTTTAACTAGTATTAAACTATTTATCCCAATTCTCCTTTTACTACTAACCTGCAAAACAAAACATTAATCAATGAGACAGAGGTTTGGAAGGAGGGATTATGGCTTTGATGATGGGAAAAGGATGTAAAAAATGGTTTAAACTACAATGGAGTTTCTGGGGTTGTAGAAAGATTTCAGAAGCTTCTACTGGTCTTTATAGAACTTGGATGTCTTCGGCAATGTTTGTAGTAGTCGAATTGGGTGAATTCTATTTGATTTAAGTTTTAAAATAGAGTCAGCAACGTTCTTTTTGGTCAAAATTCTCTTTCTGTGCAAATGGTAACAGAAAAGAGTGAAAACAATGAAAATGGGCGGTTTGTATGCATTTTTATTAAACGGTGAATGCATTGAATGGAGGTTACATCACATAGGATAAGTTGTTTGCATGTGGGGGAAGAAAATACCGCTAGGTGGTTTTTGCATTATTGAAAGGTGGTAAGCAGAATTGGATATGGGGATGCGATCAAATGAGAATTAGACACCTTGCAGAGAGAGAAAATCTGAAAACTACCTATTTCACAAGGGTTTGGGTTGGTTGTCCATTGCGCTTTTGGATGTGCGATAATGAATAGATCTAACTCATGGAGATCGGACGGAGCGGATGATGCGATGGAGTTGCTGGTCAAAAATGCTTGGGGCATGGGATTTCAATGGTGTGAGATATTATTATGTATTAAATTAATGTTTAATACATAATCGGGGTTTATTATGATAGGCATAGGTTGATGTATTAATCAATGGGGGTGGGTGTATGTAATATAAACTGTTGGGGGTAGTGGGACCAATATTTATCATATGTGCAGAATAGAACTATAGGTTATAATTAAAATTTGGGTTGGGAATTAAAATAAAAAGTGGAATTAATATTATATGGGCTAAGGGGTATATAGTGGAGCTAATACATTAGGTTAGGAGTTAATATGAAATGAAATTGCGGAACGTAAAAAATACACTTAGTAAAGTGTAACTCATGTCTTGGGTGGGATTTTCATAGTGGTTGCCCCATATTTAACATTTCACACTTATACTTAGGATAACAACATTTTTGTGGTTTTTTGGGTATTGTTGTATGAAAAAGGGAATTAATCAAGGGGGTTTTACTTTTCCTAGGTAAAATGTGTTTTTAAACTTAGGAAAAGGGGATTTTGCAAAGGAAAATGAATGATGTAAGGAGGAAAAGGGATTTTTATGAAGGAAAAGGGTTTTTATGAGAGAAATTATAATACTTTAGTGCCAATCAATCATTAAGCCATGGGTCTGGTCCTAACAAAATTCAGAGAAATGCTCTGAGCCTTTATGACTGAAGGATTTAGTACTGGAACACATTGTAGGGAGGGAAATTATTAATATGCCAAATGATGTTTATCCATGCCTTGTGAAACTTCTTGTACCTACCCATATGCTACCTTAACATTTTTTCTTCATTTACATGGGCGCATTTGAGCTTGCAAACCCTTATTCAATTTTATTTTAAAATAGGAAACTATCTAATTCTAACCTTATTTCATCCAAGGGCTCAGATTAAACTATTGAGCTCCTTATTATTCTCTATTTTAACTATTGATCTGCCAAGGTTAAACTGTTTTGTTAGATATTTATTCTCTATCTATCAACATGAAATTTAAAGCATGAATAATGAAGTTTGAGTTGTTTGATTATCATGGATTGTGGCATTTTAACAAGCTGCATGAAATTTGATTTGCAAAAATTAAACTAAAGTAGTGGCATTTAAACTTGCAACACTTTCATGATCTTTTTTGATGGGGTTCATATTTAATATTCTTTTTTGATCTTTGTTTCTTTTTGTCCTTTGATTGGTCTTTTTGGACATACCCTCTTTTCATTTTTAATCTAGGAATACATTTGTAGAAAGCAAAGGTATGTACAATATTTCAAGATTTTAACAGACTCAAATGAAAATTATGAATCCTATATTTATAGGACCCTAACAGGTACTATAATCCAAGTACCAACATTTTAAAAGATCATACTTCTGTGCTTCAAATTGATTATACCTCCCATATTAATGGCCCAAGCCATCCCTAGCAGTGCAGGGTGTTAGGGTACCATGATTTGGTAGTTTGGTAGACCAAATGACAAGGTAACATGGAACCAGTATTTAGAGTCCAAGGACCTAGCCTTCCTGGACTCAGAGAGGGATCTCTCTATTGGGTGCAAAGGATGTGTTATTTTTTCTCTACGGTTTTGATTTTAGGCTAGTTGTTAAGTGTAGGGTTTGTTGATTTTTTTGGTTGCGTAAGATGGTCAAGTGGATTAGGTGGAGTGAGAGTCTATCAAAGCCATTGGGCTATGGTGTCAAATGAAGTCAAGAGTGTCTAAATGATTAAACAAAGTGTGTTGCAGGGCCAATTTAGCAAGGTTAATGGATCCTTAAGGTGATGTATGAGGTGTAGTGAACATCAAGTTTGGGAAAAACTAAGAGATCATAAACATATATAGTTAAAAGTTACAACTCATGAGGTAGGGCAAACCATTAAGCTCAATGAACAATACTTAAACTAATAAACATCCAATATAAACATTCCAGTGAAACATAGAGAGCACAAGAGCTTCTAACTTTAGAAATTCACCTTTAGATTTTGGGAAAATATATAAGATAACACAAATAACTCAATTTATCAAGAGGAAACTCCTAAACAGCATATATCAAGTTATCGAGAACTCTGAAACAAGTTGATAAGCATGGACAAAGGGCAATATTGAACGAGACCTCTTTGACTTAACCTAACAACCAATATTCCATAGAAAGGCTTCAAGATAGGGTTTTGAAAGCTTCAAATAAGCAGGGCATATCATGAATCATACTTGTAAACTAGCATACTAACCATACATGAAACAAGAACAAGTTTTGGTGGACCTAAGGAGCAATCAAGAATTCCTTAAGATGACCAAAAGAGGTAACCATCAAAGCTATAAAATGTTGGGAAAAATACTGAGAGGGGGGGGGGGGGGGTGAATCAGTATTTAGAGCTGACTGAAAACTTTTTACTTTTTATTTGAGCAGATTTCCATACGCGGTTTTTATGAACTGAACTAGCGTATGCACGTGGAAATATAAAAGGAAACTAGCGTATACTGATTTATCTTTCAGATTTAGAGAATTAGTCTTTTAAATAGATTTATCAGTTATAAATAAGGCTAGATAATCAGAAGTTATGAGAAGTAAACAACAGTATAAAGCATCACACACAAGAACACAAGATTTAAGGTGGAAACCCAAATCGGGAGAAAACCACCGCTGCTGTCGTCTCTGTCTTCAATCTTTATTATATAGAAAACCTTTTACAACATTCTACTGATGCAGACTTATACCAGTACGCAGGCTTCTCCCTGCAGAAGGCTGCAACCTTCTCTCGTTTTCCAGCTACAAGTAGAAGGGAGCTCCAACCCCCTGATCTCGTTTACCAGCCTCTCCTGGAAGGGAGCTTCAACCCTCTGATTTCAACAAAAAATTCTACTGGCTGAAAGCTTCTACTTCCATACTGAAGGCTTCAACCTTCAGACCCACTGCATACCACGTTTCATCAATTTTCATATTGGATCAAACAACTTCAACACAACCCTTCACTTAACATCAACAAACATATTTTGCCCAATACTTCAAACATAATAGTGAGACCACTGTAACCAGAATATCAGAAAAAACCCAGACTTCATAATAGATATGCAGATACAAACTCAACCCTGAACATTCATTAATTCAAATAGCATACGCTACTTTTATTCACTGAAGCCACGTGTATACGCGCTTTCCTGCTCATCAACCTGCATATGCCTTTGTGCATATTGTTTTTCATAATCATGAAATGCATACGCCACTTCTATTCACAGAAGCTGTGTGTACACGCGCTTTTCTTCGTATCAACCTGTGTATACTTCTAAGAATACTGATTTTCAGAATGTGAGCAATCTCAGATTCAGATCTGAGGCTTTCAGTCAGACACCTTCTCAGCAATGCAGAACCTTTAGACAATCATTCAGATTTAACCATGTTTTCTCACTCATTGATTAGATTTGTTCATTATCAAATCAGTAACATACTCCATATTCAATCAACCCAGAACTTCAAGTAGACTTCATTGACCGATAGCAGAGAGAAAACAGAAATCACAAAAGTAATATCTGTAAATAAGCTTCAAAAACCCCAACTTCCATACGTGCTTTTATTGAAGCGAACCCGCATATATACGCAATTTTGCCGAGACAAACTAGCTTATAGATCTGTAAAAGATAAATTTTGCAGAACAAACCAGATCTATAAAATTACCCAGATTTCTTCAATTTCTTCATCATACTTGCGCCAGGTCTTCATCATTTCTTTTGCAGATCGTCCTAGAGATTCATCATTTCTAGATCTAGAGATCTTGAACATTCATCATATCTATAGGTGCATCATGGATTCAGATCTATCAATTAAGAATATAGTTCAACCATGCAGATATTCCTTAGAGGAATTTATTCATCAACAACCCTTAGACATGCACACCTTGCACTATGATCCTCTTCTCCTTATATAGTTTTAGCCTTTACCAATACCATGAGCCAAAACCACACAACTTCCGATGGTATTCTTGGACGGAATCAAATAAACCATACAGTGCTCAATACTGTGTGCCAAAACCATGGTAATGCCCCTTGGTATTATAATTTTGGAGTGCAAAAGGGAATACACAACTTGGGACGTACTTATCTGTGTGCATACGCGACTTGGCCTTTAAAAACTCGCGTATACATTGTGACATATTATATTTATCATTTCTCCAGCATTTACTAGAATTATTTTCTCTGTCAAATCTGAACTAAACTGTAGATACATCATTCTTACATCTGTAATACATAGGTTGCTATCAAAAGACAACTCAGCAAGTCAGTTTCCATCAAGGACAACTTCATCAAGTAGGTTGCCATCAAGGACAACTCATTGCATCATATTGCCAACAATATCCCCCTTTGGACTTGATGGCAACCATGACCAGAAATACATTTAGCAACAACATTCTCCCCCTTTGACATCAAGGGCAAAGGGTACATGATCAAAATCCTTTGTACCGACAATGCCATGCTTCCCCTGAGATCATGTTGCATCTTCAAACATAATTTTTCAATGAAGTACATGACTCTATGACCTTTCCTATCACCAAGGACTCATACTTATATCAATGATCCAACCAAGTGGATTTACATATGTGACTCAAGTACCCAACCAAGTGGGTTTACACATTTTGACTCAACTACCCAACCAAGTGGGTTTAAAAATTTGAACAAGTCCTTACATGACTGAATATTTCAATTTTACATCATAGGTCTCAACATGACCTTTTTCATCAATTACAGAAATGACTTATACAATCAAGATCAAATATTCTCAAGCATAAGATCAGACTACAAAAAATAATTAGAATGCCAACAATGCATCCTTTCCACATGACCAATGCTCCCCCTTAGCATGTGCATCCTGAACACTTTCAACAACAAATCATCAAGGCATATTCATCAGAAGAATTAGAGAATGAAATAGAAATATGAGAGCTGGAACATCACTAGAGATACCCAACAGCACCATAGCTATGCTGAAGCATGCTGACCCAAAAAAAAATTTGTCAGCAAACACCCATATGTGGTTTTCTGTGTATAAAATCGCGTATATACGCGACTGTCCTTCAGGAAATCTGCGTATCCAATTTTAATCTTTAGAATTTAAGCAGATCTGATCTTCTGAGAGGCAGAGACAACTCCCAGCTTTTGTCTGAGATATTCGAACGCTTCCCTGGGTAAAGTTTTGGTAAATATATCAGCAACTTGTTCTTTGGAGGGAACATGCTCCAACTTCACCTTTTGTTCAAGCACTTGTTCACGTAAGAAGTGATACTTGATGGAAATGTGCTTGGTATTGGAATGCATAACAAGATTCTTTGAGATACTGATGACACTTGTATTATCACACATAATGGAGATAGGAGGTGAAAATTTGATTTGAATGTCTTGTAAGGTTTGCATCATCCAAAGAAGTTGAGTGCAACATGATGTGGCAACCACATATTCTGCTTCTGTTGTAGATAAGGCAATAGAGCTTTGCTTCTTGCTGAACCAAGATACTAACCGGGGCCCCATATAGAATGCACCACCACTAGTGCTTTTCCGATCATCAACATTTCCAGCCCAATCTGCATCAGTGTAAGCATGAAGAGTGAGATTAGCATTCTTTGGATACCATAGTCCAAAGTCTTGAGTTCCTTGTAGATATTTGAATATTCTTTTGACAGCCTGAAGGTGAGACTCTTTTGGATTATCTTGGAATCGTCCAACAATCCCAATTGCATGCATAATGTCTGGTCTAGTCCCAGTGAGATAAAGTAGACTTCCTATCATAGATCTGTATTCTGGTTGATTCACTGTGGGAGAATCATCATGAGAACTGAGATTACATCCGGTTATCATTGGTGTACTTACAAGTTTGCACTCTTCCATGCCATACTTCTTCAGAATTTTCTTAAGATATTTTGCTTGTGATAAGAATATGCCATCTGTTGCTTGTTGCACTTGCAAGCCAAGAAAGAATGTTAGTTCCCCAAGTAAAGACATTTCAAATTCTTGTTGCATATCAGAAGAAATTTTCTGACTCATAGACTCTTCATTACTTCCAAAAATGATATCATCAACATATACAACCACAATCAATAGTTTATCATTTTCAGTTTTTGTATATAAGTTTCTATTAGCAAACCCCTTTGAAAATCCTTGTTGATGAAGATATTTGTCAAGACGATAGTACCATGCCCTTGGAGCTTGTTTGAGACCATATAGAGCCTTTTTAAGTCTACAAATAAGTTTTTCATCATTTCCAAAAATGAATCCTTCTGGTTGTTCTATATAAACTTCTTCTTCTAGATCACCATTGAGAAAAGCATATTTAACATCCATTTGATAAACTTTGATTTGTTGGAAGCTTGAAAAAGCAAGAAACATTATTATGGCTTCAAGTCTAGCTACAGGAGCAAATTTTTCTTCAAAATATTTACCTTCTTGTTGAGCATACCCCTTGCAAACAAGTCTAGCTTTATTTCTTATAACATCCCCATTCTCATTTAACTTGTTTTTAAATATCCATTTAGTTCCAATGACATTTTTGTCATGAGGTCTTGGTACTAATTCCCAAGTGTGATTCTTTTCAATTTGATCAAGCTCTTCATTCATGGCTTGAATCCAACATTCATCTTTGCTAGCTTGATTGACATTATGTGGTTCAATAGTGAATAGAAATGCCAGATAGCTAGAAGATCCCACAAGAGTCCTTCTTGTTTGTACACCTGATTCCTTTTCTCCCAAAATTTGAGATTCTGGGTGATTCTTTTGAACATATCTGAATGGAGATTTTTCAAATAAATCATCTCCGGGTTCTTCATTGGGTTCACTGTCTATATCATTTCTATTTGATGTAGAAGGATATGTGTCATCTTCGTCTTCATCTGTAGTTTTTTTTTCTTCTTTTGGAGCTACAGGAGACTCATCAATAACAACATCAATACATTCAACAATCTTCCGAAGTATTTTATTATAACATTTATATGCTCTACTCCTAGAGGAGTAACCAAGAAGTATTCCTTCATCTGCTCTGGGTTCAAACTTGCCAAGTTTTTCATCATTATTTTTGATAAAGAATTTGCTTCCAAAAATTCTAAAATGCTTTACAGTGGGAGGATTACCATACCAGAGTTCATATGGAGTTTTATCACTATTTACACGAACATGTGCCTTGTTGAGAATGTTTACTGCTATATGTGTTGCTTCTCCCCAAAATGTGTCTGGTGTTCCAAAATCGTCAAGCATAGCTCTAGCCATATGTTGAAATGTTCTATTCATTCTTTCTTCTACACCATTTTGTTGTGCAGTGCCAGCTACAGAAAAATGTCTTTTTATGCAATGTTGTTCACAAAATTCAAGGAATTCATCCGATGTATATTCTCCTCCTCGATCAGATCTAAGACACTTGATTTTTAGATCTAATTCATTCTCAACTAGTGCTTTGAAGATCTGAAATTTCTCAAATGCTTCATCTTTGTGTTTAAGCAACCCAATCCAACACATTCTAGAGAAATCATCAATAAATAAGATATAATATTGTTCACCACGTGGTGAATTTTTCCTCACAGGTCCACATATGTCAGTATGAATGAGTTCAAGAGGCTTACTTGATGATCCTTCCTTGGCATTAAATTGCACTCTGGTTTTCTTACCGAATTGGCAAGATTTGCATATGATACTTTCAGGTAGAGTAATATTGGGAAGATCACGAACAACTTTGAGTCTGCTTGATTTGTTGATTTGAGAGAAGCTCGGATGCCCCAACCTTCTATGCCATAGCCAGTTTTCTGAAGATTTACTCAAGTAACATTGTTCTTTGCAGTTCTTCAATACATACAGGTTGCTTGGAGTTCTTTTTCCTTTTACAATTGTTTTACCTGTATCAAGATCACGTACCACACATTCTTTTGAACTAAAGACAACTTCAGTTCCTTGATCACACATTTGACTTACACTTAACAGGTTATGCTTTAATCCATCCACATACATGACATTATTAGCTTTCACCTTTTCTTTTAGAAAAACATACCCTTTTCCCTTAATGACAGCAGGAGTATCATTTCCAAATGTAACATTCTTTTCCTTTTCTAGAGCACTATATGCAAGAAGTTTGTTTTTGTCACCTTTCATATGTTTTGAGCATCCACTATCAATGTACCATTGATTTTCTTCACCTTCTGCAAATAAATCTATGCCACAATTTTCAACCTGTAATTCCTTCTTTTTCCACACTTTGGAGCTTGAAGGAAACTGCTCTTTTGGCTGGACTTTGCTCCTGCATTCAGATTCTTCATGGCCAAAGTTATTGCAATAAGCACATTCAACTTCATTTTGCAGAAGAGAAAATTTGTTATAGGTATTCTTCTTTCTTCCAATATCAATCCTTATCTTTCTTGCTTCTCTTGTCATGATGGTTCTATATGCAACACATTGAACAACTTTATGACCAAAATTGTGACATGAGAAACATTGTCCATTGAAGAAGAAATTTCTGTGATCATGAAATATTCTACTTGAATTTACCTGTTGATTGGTATTTCTTTGAAAGGTATTCCTGTTAGTGTTCTTTGAATTGAGATGGTCATGCTTTACCTGTGAAGATTCTTTATTCCCTTGCTGAGTGGCAGAATGTTGTATACTAGCTGTAGCTGCTTTTAGATAATTTGGTGCTAAAGCCTAAGAAGATTCTCCGATATATCCAAGACCTGTATTTATAAGAGGAGACCGTTGTACCTTGATAATCTCATCTAAGGTTTTAGATCCTTTAGCAAATATAAGATTCAAAGTCTTCACTTTCTCAATTTCTTTTCTTAGACTTACTATTTCACATTCTAATTTCTCATTGTGTTTCTCCTTTTCTTCAAGTTGATTTTTCAGAGTTTCTATGGATATTTTACTTTCTTCTATGCATATTTTACTTTCCTATAAGCATTTTTTGAGTTGATTGAATTCATCAAGAAAATCATTGTCCTCTAAATCATCCATAAAAGTATCTTTTTCTTCTCTGGATTCTTTTTCAAATGCCATGAGAAGTCTAAGATCTTGTTCACATTCTTCCTCACTGTCATATAACCCATCATTGTCTTCATGAGTATAGTAACTTTTTCTAGTGCTAAACCGATTCTTATTCCTTCTTTCTACTTCCTTCCCTTTTTCATGTGTTTCTTTGTAAGGTCACTTAGCAGCATAATGACCAAATCTTCCAAAATAAAAACATTTGAAAGGAAGCTTACCTCTGAACCGTCCTATGCCAAGTTGGAGTTTCTTTACAAAATTTACCTCATCTTCTTCTGAGATATACACTGATCCTTCTGTCGCTTGTACTTATTTCCCTTTTGTAGAAGCTCTAAAGACAACTTCTTTGACTTCAGATGGTCCTCCTCTTCTCATTTCACATGCAGTTAGTATGCCATGAAGTTGCACCACAGTAAGATTTTGAAGATCCCGCTTTTCTTCAAGAGCAGAAACTTTTGACTCAAATTTTTCCGTTAGTGATCTTAAAACTTTCTCAACCAAAGAAGATTCGGTTATTGTTTCTCCCAGATTTCTCATACGATTTACAATATCATCAAGACATAAAAAGAAACTGGCAATGCTCTCCTCATTATGCATTTTTAGATTTTCATATTGAATTCTAAGAGTTTGGAGTTTAGCACTTTTTACCTTTGCATCACCTTCATAACTTAGAATGATTTTTTCCCATATTTCCTTTCCTGTATCCAGCTGAATGACTTTGAAAAATTCTCATTCAGTTAGACTTCCCAATAAAGCATGGACCGCTTTTTCATTTGTTTCATAATTGTTTCTTTCCGTTGGATCTGTTGGTACTGTGGTTGGATACTGATATCCTCCTTCAACAATAGCCCATACATCTGCTCCCAAAGAATGAAGATAGGATCTCATCCTTTTTTTCCAGAAGATTAAATTGTTTTCGTTGAAGAGAGGAGGCCTGATAGATGTTGTTCCATCTTGATTGATCTTCCTTCTAGCGGCTAAGATTTTTCAAAAGAACCTGCTCTGATACCAATTGTTGGGAAAAATACTGAGAGGGGGGGGGGGGGGGGGGGGGGGGGTGAATCAGTATTTAGAGCTGACTAAAATTTTTTAACTTTTTCTTTGAGCATATTTCCATACGCGGTTTTTATGAACTGAACTAGCGTATGCATGCGGAAATATATAAGGAAACTAGCGTATACTGACTTATCTTTCAGATTTAGAGAATCAATATTTTAAACAGATTTATTAGTTATGAATAAGGCTAGATAATCAGAATTTATGAGCAGTAAACAACAATATAAAGCATCACACACAAGAACACAAGATTTAAGGTGGAAACCCAAATCAAGAGAAAACCACCGCTGCTGTCATCTCTGTCTTCAATCTTTATTATATAGAAAACCTTTTACAACATTGTACTGATGCAAAATTATACTAGTACGTAGGCTTCTACCTATATAAGGCTTCAACCTTCTCTCGTTTTCCATCTACAACTGGAAGGGAGCTCCAACCCCCTGATCTCGTTTACCAGCCTCTCCTGGAAGGGAGCTTCAACCCCCCTGATTTCAACACCAACTTCTACTGGCTGAAAGCTTCTACTTCCATACTGAAGGCTTCAACCTTCAGACCCACTGCAGACCACGTTTCATCAATTTTCATACTGGATCAAACAACTTCAACACAACCCTTCACTTAACATCAACAAACATATTTTGCCCAATACTTCAAACAGAGCAGTGAGACCACTATAACTAGAATATCATAAATAACCCAGACTTCCGAATAGATATGTAGATACAAACTCAACCCTGAACATTCATTAATTCAATTAGCATACGCTACTTTTATTCACTGAAGCCACATGTATACGCGCTTTCCTGCTCACCAACCTGCGTATGCCTCTGTGCATATTGTTTTTCATAACATGAAATGCATATGCCACTTCTATTCACTGAAGTTGCGTGTATACGCGCTTTTCTACATATAAACCTGTGTATACTTTTGAGAATACTGATTTTCAGAATGTGATCAATCTCAGATTCAGATCTGAGGCTTTCAGTCAGACACCTTCTCAGCAATGCAGAACCTTTAGACAGTTAGTTAGATTTAACCATGTTTTATCACTCATTGATTAGATTTGTTCATTATCAAATCAGCAGCATACTCCATATCCAATCAACCCAGAACTTCAAGTAGACTTCATTGACCGACAATAGAGAGAAAATAGAAATCACAGAATTAATATCTGTAAATAAGCTTCAGAAACCCTAACTTCCATATGCGCTTTTAATGAAGCGAACTCGCGTATATACGCGCTTTTACCGAGACAAACTAGCGTATAGATCTGTAAAAGATGATTTTTTCAGAACAAATTAGATCTATAAAATTACCCATATTTCTTCAATTTCTTCATCAGACTTGCACCAGGTCTTCATCATTTCTTTGTAGATCATCCTAGAGATTCATCATTTCTAGATCTAGAGATATTGAACATTCATCATATCCATAGGTGCATCATGGATTCAGATCTATCAATTAAGAACAGAGTTCAACCATGTAGATATTCCTTAGAGGAATTTATTCATCAACAACCCTTAGACATGCACACCTTGCACTATGATCCTCTTCTCCTTATATAGTTTTAGCCTTTACCAATACCATGAGCCAAAACCACACAACTTCCGATGGTATTCTTGGAGGGAATCAAATAAACCATACAGCGCTCAATACTGTGTGCCAAAACCATGGTAATGCCCCTTGGTATTATAATTTTGGAGCGCAAAAGGGCATACGCGACTTGGGACATACTTGCATACGCGACTTGGCCTTTAAAAACTCGCGTATACATTGTGACATATTATATTTATCATTTCTCTGGCATTTACTGGAATTCTTTTCTTTGTCAAATCTGAACTGAACTAGAGATACATCATTCTTAGATCTGTAATACATAGGTTTCTATCCAAATACAACTCAACAAGTCAATTTCCATCAAGGACAACTTCATCAAGTAGGTTTCCATCAAGGACAACTCATTGCATCATATTGCCAACATAAAAAATAGGAGGACTGAGGTGCCTCAAAGAGCATGTCTCAACCTATACTTTTCTGATTTATAGCAACCAAGAAGCATGAAACATAATGAGAACAAGAAAACATGAACAAGTTAAGAAGACATCACCATTCACCAACCTAACGAATCCCACAAGCAAGCTTCTCCATCATCAAGCCAAACAAGCCATTCATCCACTTCAGAAAACCAATTTCTTCTCCAAGCTCATAAAAACATGTATATTTCTCTTCAAGCTCATCAAATGCCAAAAAAATACATAGGGGCCTATGCTCTATTTGTGGAGCAAAAGAGGATTAAAACCCTAAATGTGGTAGGAAAATGACAAAGATAACCATAAATGTCATTTATGGCCAAGAGACCATGCAAGGCCCAAGGCACATAATATCTTAAGAGATAAATGCAAAAATAACTATTTGCACCTAATTCTAAAGTAATTTGCCTCAAAAACTAAAAAATATTTATTTGCAATAAATGAGTGTGTTTTGTTGACTTTTGGTCCAAAACACACTGGACAACCTCTGTGCATAGAACACATATTTCATTAAATATGCAATTTTTTTATTACAAGGAAATCAATGGAATTAAGATTTTTGGTTATTTTGAAATTCTAGTTCTACTATTTAATCCCAAATTTAATGAAATATGTGTTATAGCGCCACTTCAGCAAAAAATAGGGTCTCTTGTGGCTGAGTTTTGGACCCATTCCCGATATCAGATTTGGCTCTGTGATGGCTTGTTGGAAATCCTGATTAGTCTACTTTCCAGAAATTCTTGAGGTGTGCTGAGTGGGTGACATTTACCTATTCAAAAACCAATTTTCCCACCACTTCTCTGTGCGCAGTGCATGGTCTGAAAATGAGGCAGAAAGGTCAAAACGTTGATGTTTGTTGTCCTTTTGGGGGGTCAAAAATGCTCCAAATGATATAAAATTTGGTGAGCAGACTGCTGGCGATGTGAGGAATCCAAAAATGAAAAATGTGAGAGATGAGGATGTACCAAGTTTGTGCGTAGTAGCTAGGGCACTGTGCACAGAGGGCTTAAAATTAAAAAAAAAAAACAATTTTTTTTTTTCGAATTGCCCCAAAATTTGTGGAGAGGTCCCTCAAGAGGTCTTGGACACCTATTGAGAAGCCTCAGCCAAAACTCGAAGGATGTCATGCACTTTTTCCATTTTTAGGTTTTCTAGCTCCGTGAGGGCCTCCTTAAGTTTGGCACAAGTAAGCATGTTTTTCCTTGCATAATGCCTGGTCATTTTATTTTGTAGAGAAAGGCCTCTCTTTACCTTCTTGAAATGCTTATGCTCCTCTTTGTAAGAGTGAATGACACGTTGTGCCATCTCAAACTCTCTTTCCCACTCCCTAAGTTGTGCATCTTTGTCCAAGAGTAGCAATCTTGTGGTCATCTCTTTGCCATCATTGTCACTGTCTAGATCAATGAATTGAGGCTCTTGAGAAGTCTTCTTGATCCCTTTGCTTCTCCTTACCTTTACCTACTCCTCACCTTTGTCCATCTTTTCCTTTCCTTTGTCCTTGGGCTTGATAGCTGGAGGAGAGATGGCCCTTTGCCTTTTTGAGGCAGCAAACACATATATTTTTCCTCTGTGGTATGTGCATGTGAGAGGGGTGATGGTGGTTTTGGAGGTGTTTCCACCACTGCCTTGACCCTTGTTATTGTCACCAGCTTTCTGATTTTTTCCATGTCTTCCATGAGTCACCTTATGCCCCATTGGGTCACTGATTTCTTGATCTTTAACTTCATCATCATCACTGTCTTCCTCACTGTTTACTACACTATCACCTTGGCTTTCAAATGAATCATTACCTTCTTCAATTACTTCACTTTGGATCTCTCCTTCACTAAGGTCCTTTGATTTGTCATTTCCTACATTGTCACTTTGAGTTTCTTTGTCATTTAGAGGCTGTCATGATAGCCATCATGACTATCATGACTGTTTCCTTGTTCATCATTGACTGTTTCATTTGTGATATTTCCCTGGTCACTGCCTTCCTCTTCAAACTATGTTTCAACCTCATAATCTACGTATTCTTGGTCTTTTGTTTCTTCATCATCTCCCTCTGTTTCTTTAGGATCATCATATTCATTCATTTCAGCACTGTTTGCACTATCATTGTGCTCACTGTCATGCTCATGTACCTTCTTTTCATGGCTGTTCTGTGCACTCTCTTGCTGACTGTCATATTCATCATTTTCTTCATTGTCCTCTGTATCTTCATATTGTTCATCATCAACACCTTTTTCTGCACTTGGGAGTGACTCATTTGTGTCATCACTATCACTATCTTGCTCCAATTTTTCATTATCTTTTCCTTCATGGCTATCATCTTCATCTTCCTTTTCTTGGTCATCATCATCCTCTTGGTCTTTCTCATTAGACTCTATATCTGCCCCACTCTTTTCATCAGTTCCATCATCATATTGTTGTTCTTCATGGCTGTTGTCACCTCCTTATTCCTCATCAAACTCTATGCTTGCCTCACTATTTTCCTCATTCTCACTACCATTTGTTTGTTCTTTATTGCTACCGCCACCTTCTTGTTTTTCACTACCACTGTCATTATCTTCACTTGATACATTAGGAGAAGAGGAAAGTGGTAGGTTTTCTTGTGTAGAAGGCATAGAGGAGGTGATGGAGGAGTGGAGATAAGTGAGTGTGAAGTGGAGGGGAAATTTTGTTGAATGAAGGCTTGGGGATTTGTAAATACATCATGTGAGATAAGAACTTCCCAAGGGATTCCCTGCAACTCTAGCTGGTGCAAAAAAATCATCTTAACCAAGGAGTGGTGAAAAAGGCTCTACATTTGGTGGGCATAACTCCTCTTCTTGACCACTGAAGCCATTTTATCAATGCTCTGGTAGAGATAGTATGGTAGGTTTAGCAATTTAACCCTGGTGAAGTGCATTAGTAGCCTTATGTAATATGAATAAACCTTGGAATACCTCCCCTCACAAGTAAAGTACTTGATAATCTGCCTCATCAGTAAGGCATATCTCTCTAGCATGTGCGAGAAGGGGAAAATACTCTTGCAGTCTTGTTGACAGCTAGGTTTGAGGAAAGGCTCATAGTAGCTCATGTCCAATTTGTTCTGTTTAAACCATATCTCACCAATATCTGGTATTCCCATGGCTTTAGCAATGGATTTAGATGAGAGTTCAAAATTTACTCCTGCTAGGTTGACTTGGTGGTTTTGTAAGCTAAGAATGAACAACCTGGTCAAATATGAGTGGCTTTGGACCTGTTTAACCCTCTCAAAAAATTGATAGCATCCAACATATTGAAAAAATGCAAGGATCATGGGAGAAGAGGTGATTTGAATGGTATCTAAAGGCTCAAACCTATTAACCCTTCCTCCCTTGTGTTTTGGCTTGATAGGCCATTGGCCTTCATCATTGCTAGTACTGATCTCTTCCTCGGACATGGTGGCTGATTATATCCTTGAAAAAAGTGGTTTGTTGCTTGATGAGAGCTTTTAGGGGTAGGGAGGGAAAGATGAGGTTTGTTTGTCTTCATGTGTGCCATATTGTGAGAAAGATGAGGTTTGTTTGTCTTTACCAATTTTCCTGTAGGTAACCATTTGTGACAGTTGTACAAAAGTATCACTCATGGCCAATCTATCTCTTGTAGAATATGCTCTTGATAAGGAAACAATTTTGGAGGCTTTACTGCTCTTAGACCAGCTACATGTTTGTCTCTTTGACCATGTTGACAGTGATATATCTTTGGTTTGAAAATTGAGTAGCTTTAAATCATTTTGTGTTTCCCCTTGGCCACTTCTATTCTTGAAGGTGCCTACACAACTTCTGCCTTAGATCACTGTCTTTTTTGGAATTTGACACTTCCTTTGTCTAACAGTGAACCTATGCTTATCATAATCACATCCCAAGGAAATTTTAACACATGCTTGCTTTCCTTTTGATCTTTTTAAAGAGGATTTTGATTGCATTTTGAAAAGTAAATCCCTTACACTGATACTCTTTATCATATTTCTTCTTTTGGTGTTAGTGAAGTATAGCTTATGTCTGCCTCCTTTGATCCCTTTACGACCTCTGGTTTTACCTTTTGATGAGGTGGAATTAGTGCCTCTTTGCCAAACCCTAGAGGGAAGCTTGAAACCCTTTGAAACCATCTGCTGTTATGAAGGAGGCTTTATTATCATCATTTGACTAGTCTGTCAATTTTCCCAAACTTCTAGGTTTTAGGGCTGCTTAGAAAAAAGTAAATTGTGTTGTCTTCTAAGTTCTCTGAAACTTATCAAAATTCATTTATCACTCCTAAAATTCTTCAATGTGCACTTGATGGAGTTGAGGTGTGATCCGGATTTATGCAGGAACACAATATAATACAGAAATAACCATAAACATAGAGATGTAGTGGAAATAACGTGTCATTTCATTAATATCAAATAACATAAATATGCTTACAAACATAATGGAAATAAAATAGCTAGGGTGCTAGTAGCGAATCTCTGAGAAAAGATGTGGCGGCTACAGGTCTCTAAATTGTGTTACAATAAGGCCTGAGGGCCTATTTATTATTGAGAAATAATGGAAAAAACTAAAACGTCAAAAAATCTAATTGTAGGAGATGAAGCGCCAAAACTGTGGGTCCCGTTTGGATAAATTGGTGTTTCAACTTCCCGGGGACGTAACTTTGGCATCTAATCTTTGTTTAACACGTTCAATAGCTTTTTATAAAGATCTATTTGAGGAGTACAACTTTTTATGTGAGAAACATCAGTCCATGGACCCATGTTGCTCCCAGTTTTCCCAAAAAACGTCGTTTAGGGCCTCAAAACGGCTCCAGAAGTTTAGGACCCGAAAAACGGCTAAAAATAGTAAGTTATGCTGCAACCTAAAAATTGCAAGAATTGATGGTGTAGGTCCAAATTGAATAGGTGGGTGGCCACCGATATCCACCTGGATCATTCCTCCCTCCTTAAGAATCAATGGTCCCCATTGCATTGATATCCTCCATGAGATTAAGCACATTATGTTGCCGAAGATGTCATAGACCTGCGGGCAGACATGCTGGATGCAATTAGTAAATTTGGTTTCTTTATCAGCCTTAGACAGTACATGTGTGGATTCTATCTATGTAGTCGCATGAGGTATGGTAACATCAGACAGCGGTGCATCGAGGGTCAGCTCAATGGAGTGCTTGTCCTGATAGTGCAGAGGAACCTCAGTGAGTGAGGAGAAAATTTCCTTGTATTCCTCCATGACTTTGTCCATCTACTGCAGCCATGCAGTGGAGCCTTGTTTCAAGGTTGTGGCCACAATATTATTCTTTCCCTATGATCGAGTTGTAAGGAAAATAAATTTTCTGGTTTGGGAAACAATCTTACTGTGTTGTTTTGCAGTAGTCAAAGAGATGACAGGAGGCAGTACTACCTACGATATCCTGTACAAGTTATTTCCCAAAGTAATAAAAACAACACGAGGTCTAGACTCATACATAGCATGTTGTCTCCACAGATATGGTTGGCCCAATAATACATCAGCTACATCAAGAGGAGCAACATCACACAATACCTCATCTGTGAATGGCTTGATACTGTACGGAAGGCGACACTGCTGGCGGATGCGGAGATCTCTCCCTGGGTGGAGCCACCCAATGGTATATGGCTGCATGTGTGCTATGGTTGGTAAGTCGAGTTGCTTCATGACCTCTGCTGAAATGAGGTTCTTTTGGCTTCCACTATCGACAAGAAATTGCAGCGGAGAACCCTTCACCCACATCTGCGAATGGAAAAGACGCTCCCCCTCTTCTGGATCCTCTGGATCCTCCCTCTGGATCTTGGTGGTGGAAAAAATGGCACTGGGATCTGCATCAATGATCTGCTTCCCTTTTTCATTCCCTTTGTCTAGTTCTAACTCAGGATTAGAAAATGCATCTGATTCGGGAGCCTTTAGTTTGGCCACCAATGACTGTTTGGCCCGACACTCGTTTGTGATGTGAGTGGGGATGTTATGAAATTCACACCACTTCCCTATGTCCTTATTTGTATTTATGGTGTTGTTCTGAGTCGCACCACTGTGGCCTTGCCCCTTGTTCTTTGGTTCGAGGGCACCTTTTGGATTCGCAGATCCAAAGTCTCACTTCTTCTGCTTAAATTTCTGGTCGATCTTGGCGTCATAGCGATATACCGTGCCAAGCGATGTAATGTCGAGGAACTCCATTTCCTCCTGAATATGTTTGTGCAGACAGCCATGGCACTTGAGCACCAAATGTCTCTCTAAATCTTTGATACCCAACTTTGTGCGCAGGGTATGGAACAGATTCGTCAGTTTGTGCACATCTTAATCGCTTTGTTGCTGCAGCGTGGTCCATTGGATGTATTTGTCCTCATAGCTCCCCATGGGCTAATATTGTTCCTTGATGCCGTCTCGGAACGAATTCCAAGTGGGTGTGGCTGAGAATAGAGAGGCTTCCCCTTCATCCTCTTGCTCATAGTAGGTTTCCCACCAGTCTTTGACATTGGGGGCATCTTTGAGGAGTGCAAAAATAATCTTTTCTCGGTCAGAGAAATCATGCAATAAGAAATACCCTTCCAGAAAATTCAACCATCTATCTACGGCATCTGCATATATTCTACCTTCAAATACAGTAATGTCAAAGTTTACCTGTACCTTGAAAGGAGTGGCGCCTCTAGAGTGGATGTTGGATGCATATGCGTCATAGGTGGGCAGTCATTGAAGGATCTAAGAAAATTTATCCATCATCGCGTTCCTTTGTTTCTCAAGGGCCTCCTCGAGCAATATTTTGATAGGATCTCCTGCCCCCTCATCTTTCCTTTCTTCCTCCATGGGAGGTCATCGGGGTTTGCGAGGCTGATCTTGCAAGGGTTCAACCAGATCGAGCCCTAACTCCTTATACCCTGACCACGTTGAGGAAATGCAAAGAAAAACAAAGAAAGAGCAGACCACTCTGATAACACTGATTTAGATTTATGCAAGAATGCAACAAAATATAGAAATAACCATAAATATAGAGATGTAGTAGAAATAATGCGTCATTTCATTAATATCAAATAACAGAAATATGCTTACAGACATAATGGAAATAAAATAGCTAGGGTGCTGGGAGTGAATATTTGAGAAGAGATGTGGTAGCTACAGACCTCTGAACTGTGTTACAGTGAGCCTCGAGGGCCTATTTATTATTGAGAAACAATGGAAAAAACTGAAACGTCAAAAAACCTAACTCTAGGAGATGAAGCGCAAAAAATGTGGGTCCCGTTTGGGTAAATTGGTGTTTCAACTTCCCAAGGACGTAACTTTGGCATCTGATCTCCGTTTGACGCGTTCAATACTCATTACAAATATCTATCTGAGGAGTACAACTTTCGATGTGAGAAACATCGGTCCATGGATCCATGTTGCTCCCGATTTTCCCAAAAAACATCGTTTAGGGCCTCTAAATGGCTCCGAAAGTTCAGGACCCGAAAAATTGCTAAAAATAGTAAGTTATGCTGCAACTTAAAAACTGAAAGAATTGATAGTGCAGGTCCAAATGGAATAGGGGGGTGGCCACCGATATCCACCTGGATCAAGGTGACCTTAGCCCTTGTAGACCTAGTACTGATTCCTTGTTTGGTCAAAGCTGTCGCAAACCCTGATTCTTTTCAAACATATACCTGCTTCTTTTCTTCTTTGTTGTGAATGGTATTCTTATGATGATTTTCTCATTACCTTACCTTTTGTGATGTTGATGTCCATTTGTTCCCTTTGCAGAAATGTGAGCAAGGGGTAGTTTCCCCCCTGCAAGATTTGTGCTTTAGACCAAAAAGGCCTCCTTGAGTGACCTCTTTGATCAGCTTTGGACAAAGTCACTTTCTTCTTAGGATATGAAATACACCCTATGACTTTGTGAAACCCTACATGACCTAGTGGAAGCTTTCTTGGACTTGGATTTTGGACTGAAACCGAGGATTTGGGATCATCAAGTGTAAGATAGAGTTTATGATAAACTAATGTATTGAAGATCCAAAATCCAATGTACTTGATTTATCTAAAGAGCCTAGAGAGATATTTTGAGACCATCAGTGTTTGAGATTATTTTGGGAGACACAACAAAGTTGTTTGATTGGTGGGATTAGGTAGCAGTGGGGGGTTTCTAGGCAAAACAAAACAAAGGATTTGGGCCAAAGGTGAATAAATATAGACAGAATGAGTGACATAAGCCTCTAATGGGTTTTCTGGGACTCGTAAGAAAAGCTAGACATTATGGAATGATGAAATAGTGAAAAATTATCCTGAGGATAACGAAGACAGTGAAATTTCTAGAACTCACAATTTTTATGAACCTTGTTTCTAGAAATCTTAGGATAATCATTTAGTCCTCAAAAAAGGAAAAAAATATTGATGAATAACAGTGGCTCCACTTGGGGACGGCAGCTCCCTTTCATGAGGTTTCCATAGCTTTAGATCTTTGGCTTTATGGAAACCATTTCCTCATCCATTGGGTAGATTTTTACCTATTTTCATTTGCTGATGTTTGCTTGAAGCTATGATTTCAACAATCTGAAAGACATGATTAGCTCAACTTCATCTCTACCTACCCAACCTACTTGCCTAGCATTTTTTCTTCTTTAGGTGCATTTGGGCTAGCAACCTTGACATCTTCTTGTTTTTGAAAGCAAAAAAAACTATGTACTTCTACACTTATTTCTTCCACGATTTCAGATTATGCTAATGAACTCCTTTGATTCTCTATGTAGACTATTCAACTGTCAAGGTTAAATTGTTTTACAAGATTCATTCACTAAGCTATAAACATGAAATTGAAAGCATGGTTAAACAAGGGTTAAAAAATTTTACTTACCATGAGTTTGTGGCATAAAAACAAGCTACACACAAATGTTATTTTTGTATAAAATAAGACTAGAAAAATCAGGGCTAGGATACATTGTTTGCTAGTCATCCCTATTTTTCTCTTTGGTTATGTTTTAAGCATGTGGAACCAGTATCTTTCTTCCTAATCTATCTTTTGACAAGTCAAGCTTGAATAATTTGACCAATCCATCTTTTACTAACTTATCAAAAATAAATTTAAAACATGTCTCAGCCATGATTAGGCTAGATGACTGAAAGATGACTTCTTTATGCACTAGTAGTAGTATTTAGGCTTACACACTTTCAGTAGTTCTATTTTTTGGGTATGGGGCTTTACCTCTTTTCAAATCTGCCCTCTTTTCAATTTTTCCGTTTTGCATTTTTTTGTGATTTCTCTCAATATATTTTCATAAAATAGTGATATGTACAATGAATGAGAAATTCGAACTAAGACTTTGAATGGTCATGGTGTTTGATTACCCGGTCTTCCACAGGATCATCCACTAATTCTTTTTCATTCAGTTCTTGTAGATAAGGAACATGGCTATCTATTTTTGAGGGCATGGTACAGGATTTTTGCCAAAAATTTTCAAACATGTGGATTTATCCTTTATATTTTTCCTTCCAGTTTTGTTTCCAAACCTTTCTTCTGTGAAAGAAACTGTCTAGGTGAAGAAGGCATTCCTCATCAGTTCCCAAACCAATGAAAATGTCATCAATGTATATCATAGTGAAAAAGTTGGTAACAGATGCCATGGCCTCCTGGAAGGTGTCCTTAGCATTCGTTATTCCAAGAAAAAATTGGTTAAGCATGTAGTCATATGAAGGAATTTAGAAAATGTCTTTGTGTTGATTTATTTGTAGTGGTATCATCTCATGAAAACCTGAAACACTATCAATCAAAGTCACCTTGTTAGAAATTCCTATTTTTGGCATAGGATGATTTATCTCGGGAAAAGGGTGTTTGGACTCCATGGAGGCTTTGCCTAAGTGTCTAAAGTCCATACATAGTCTCAATCCTTTGGTTTTCTTTGTTAGTGATAGAATTTGCCCAAAGGTTTCATAGTTCTCCTTGGAAAAAGGCCTCCTTTGAACAATGTCTATGTCATCATGCTTTGAGCTTTTACTTATATATACAAGAGCATCCTGAAATTTTTTGCATAGCCTCAAGTATTTGAGTTTTGTGTGTAATGGCAAGGCTTTGGATAACTTAATTACTTTGGGTATTGTTAGGTTGCCTACATTGTATTCCTCTATATCAGTTTCAACAGACATCCCTTTACGATTGATGGCAACATCAGTGAGAGACAACAACTTTTCTGGAGGAACCAGATTCTCTGATAATGAGGTGTCTAGATAAGGTAGAAACATAAGGCTCTTTTGATTTAGATCACCCAAGATTTTTGTTCTATGAGGGAAAATTAGCATTTTGGGATAGGTAAAAGGGAAGGGTTGTGTTTCTAAGGTTTGTCCTCCCTTTGAGCAACCTGATTCATATGTCAAACTGACCATTGGTTTTAAGGTTTCATTGTTAGTTTGTAGAGAGTCAAGTTTGATTTTGTCATAATGTGTTTGTTCAAGGATTCTATAGTTCTGAATATTGAATTCTTCATGCAAATAATGGTTTGGCTGTTGTAGTGTGTCTTGATGTGTTTCAACTTCATATACATGTTCATCATTATCTTCCTCATTATATAATATGAAAGAATCAAGATCTGAATGAATAGAATAAAGAGGAGTGTTGTCTAGCCTGTCCTGACTGCTAACCATATACTTCATATGTGACTCTCGGTATAATATCCTTGTTTGATTGAAAATAGGAATGGTTGCATAAGACATATCTAGTTGAAGGCTCCCTTGAAGCTTGGCTCCCCAAGATCTAGATAAGAGCATGCCATAGTTGGGAGGAATATCTGCCACTGCTATGTCCATGACTAGATTCTTAGTAGGCACTTGTGCCAGGTTAACATAAAGGTCCTTGATCAGGCCCAAAAATTTGACCCTACTCGAATCAAAGGAGTACAGGTCTTTGTAAGGTTTAGTTATTTCTAGGCCTAAACTCTCCATCACAACTTTGGGCATGAGATTGTGAGAGGCACCAGAATCTAGCATGGCATTATGTAAGATTTTGTTGTGTATGTTTAAGCTGATATAGAAAGGGGGAATGGCCCCTTCCTGATACTTTCCCTCTATTTTGGGTCCAAACAATAACTCATGTGTGTCATCAACCAAGTGCAAAGTGTCAGCATCATTTCCTATGTTTAGTACCTTCAACACCTGAGACCTATACATTGGTTGAGTAACTAGTTCAGTGAGGGGCATATTTATCTTGATTTTGGCAATATTTCCCTAAAAATTGAAAGGTACTAGTGTTTTGGATATATTAACATCAGCTTTATCAGCCATGATCCTTTCTACATTCTTAATTTTTTGATCCTGAATTGGAGTTTTAGTCAAAATGGTTTTCCTAGGGTCAATGGTGGAGGTACTAGGACAACTAAGGTCATTGTCTGGCTAGCTGATTTTTCCTTTGCTTGCTTCAACTTTCTTAACCATAGCATTGACATTCTCTATTGTTTTCTTAGAGGTGCTTTCAGGTACTTTCCGAACTGCAGTATCTATTTGGTATTTCTTGGCTAAATATAGGTATTTTTTCTTCCTAAGATCATATTGCTTATGGATTTCCATGATGGCATTCTAAAATCCCAAGCATTAGTCTTCAAAATCCTCATAGTTAGTGTTTGCTTGATTTTAGGAAAATAAGCCTTATTCTTCTTTGGTGAGAAAAACATCATCTTCATTATCAGAACCTATTAGATTTATATGATTTTCTTCAGGTTCTATAATTTCTCCTTCTTCCTCATCTACATAGTTTTGTCGAAAGGGAGGTTTGATTTGTTGGTCCTTTTCCCTTTGTTTGATTTGAGGGGTATCTCTTCTGAAGTTTTCAGTCCTGTTTTGGTTTTGGGAGTTGACTTGGTTGTCCCTAGGAGGTGTCCTTTCATTCAAATTTATTCTTTCTATCATTCTCTCCATAGTTCACATTAGGCGGTCCATTTTGGTGTCAGATGAGGAGGTTGAGGGCATGGTTTCATCCTTCTAGGTTACTCTCTTCTTTGATTTTAACCTAGCTCTCTTTTCAATTAAGTTTACCTTTGCACTAATTGATGCTTTTTTCATTTCTTATAAGGTTTCAGGGTCTCTTTCTCTCAATTGGAAAGTCATGTCAGGGTCAAAACCTTCAGGAGATTTCACTAGTGCTAGGCCTTATGGAGGTTTCATGTGAGGTGGGAGGGCATCATACACAGTGTTAAACGTGGTGCAATAGTCTTGCACACTTTCCCCTACATTCCTTTTAATATTTTTATATTCAGACAGGATTTGGACGGGTTTTTTTCTTGATTTTCCACTTGTTTATAAAATTTTGGTAGAGGGAAGGGAGATCATGTATTGAATTAGGAGTTAATTCTCTGAACCATTTTTTGGCCTCTCCTCCTAAGCTCTGTGGAAATATTCTCATCTTAATTGTCTCTCCTTCTATCTCCATGTAATCAAAAGAATCATTGATTTTATCTACATGCTGTTGGGCAGTGATGGATTCGACCCCTGTGAAATGAGGGATCTTAGATTGATAGTCATTTGGAAAAGGTACTAGGGGTTGAGGTAAGGCCAAAGGTGCATACCAAGCTACCATGATGGGAGCTAATGGAGGATATACAAGAGGTGGGTTTGTGAAAGGGGGTGTAGGATGAGGTGGAGTAGTTTGCACAGTGTTGGTATGGATGGGTGTGGTGGAAGTACTCATGCCAACAAACTGATTTTGAGTAGACTTGGTATGGAAAGAGTTGAAGTGATGGACAAGTTGAAAGTCAGGTGGTGTGGAAGGAGAGGCTTCTCTACTGGAACTCTGGTGCAAATCTAAGGGTTCAAGGTCAGTTTGGTCAATATCAGTTTGAGACCTGCCTCTGAAGAGGTTCCTAGTATGGTGCAAGTCAAACTAGGGATCTTGCAAAGCTGTAAGACGTTTAGGTACAGAGCTTGCTCTATGGATGGTCCTAACAGTGGTTAAGTTTCTAGATCTACAAGTTTGCCAAAAATTCTTCTTTGGGTCATCAACTATGTTGGGAGGGTTTGGGTTTGGATGAGATCTGGTACTGATCTGATGTGAAGCCAGATTTCAAATTTCAAAATTCAGGGAGGTTGCAAGTGTTAGGACTGTTTTCTTAAGGCTGACCTCTCTTATTCTTGGTACTTATTACAGTATATGAATAGGTTCATAATATTCTTAGGGATGGTGTGAAACAAATCTAGGAAGTTAAATGAGTGCTAACGAAGTAATAGGCCTACTGGAGGCTAGTGGAGTCGCCAGGTGGATATTTTTGTTCTGTTTTTGAGAGTGTATGTTTAAGGTCCACTACCAATAACTGACAATAAACCAATCTAAGGGTGTTTTGGGGTTTTCTGAGTTTCTTAAATTTTGTGAGAGTGTCCTATAGCTAAGTTATCATATTGCTAGGATGATGAAACAAAAAGAGTCTACTCTTTGGCTGATAGTGTGAGTTATTAATGATTTGATAAGGGTATTTGAAGTCCTAAGGGTTACTTAGATTGTCACTAACTTATAAGGTCCGACCGTGATCGCTAGAATGTTAGTGTGGCGATGAGGTGGTAGATAAACCACCTGATATTATCAGTCAAGGGTTTTTGAATCTTTTAAGGAATATTTAAGCATGAACTTACTCAGAAGGTCCCACCATGATCGCCAGAATGCTAGGGTACCATGATTTGGTAGGTTGGTAGACCAAATGATAGGGTAACATGGAACCAGTCTTTAGAGTTCAAGGACCTAGCCTTCTTGGACTCAAAGAGGGAACTCTCTATTGGGTGCAAAGGATGTGTTATTTTTTCTCTAGGGTTTTAATTTTAGGCTACTTGTTAAGTGTAGGGTTTGTTGATTGTTTTGGTTGGGTAAGATGGTCAAGTGGAATAGGTGGAGTGAGATTTTGTCAAAGCCATTGGGATATGGATTCAAATGAAGTCAAGAGTGTCTAAATGATGAAACATAGTGTGTTGCAGGGCCAATTTAACAAGGGTAGTGGATCCTTAAGGTGATGTATGAGGTGTACTGAACATCAAGTTTGGGAAAAACTAAGAGATATTAAACATTTATAGTTAAAATTTACAACTCACGAGGTATGGAAAACCATTAAGCTAAATGAACAATACTTAAACTGATAAACATCCAAGATAAACATTCTAGTGAAACATAGAGAGCATAAGAGCTTCTAACTTTAGAAATTCACCTTCAGATTCTGGGAAAACATATAAGATAACAAAAATAACTCAATTTATGAAGAGGGAACTCCTAAAAAACATATATCAAGCTATTAATAACTCTAAAGCAAATAGGTAAGCATGGAAGAACGGCAAGATCAAACGAGACCTCTTTGACTTAACCTAACAATCAATATTCCACAGAAAGGCTTCAAGATAGGGTTTTGAAAGCTTCAAATAAGCAGGCTATACCATGAATCATACCTGTAATCTAGCATAATAACTATACATGAAACAAGAACAAGTTTTGGTGGACACAATGAGAAATCAAGAATTCCTTAAGATGACCAAAAGAGGAAAACATCAAAGCTAGAACAAACAGGAGGACTGAGGTGCCTCAAAGAGCATGTCTCAACCTATACTTTTCTGATTTATATCAACCAAGAAGAATGAAACATAACGAGAAAAATAAAAAATGAACAAGTTAAGAAGACATCACCATTCACCAAGCTAAGGAATCCTACAAACAAGCCAAACAAGCCATTCATCCACTTCACAAAATCAATTTCTTCTCCAAGCTCATAAAACCATGTATATTTCTCTTCAAGCTCATCAAATGCCAAAAAAATACATAGGGGCCTCATGCTCTATTTATGGAGAAAAAGAGGGCTAAAACCCTAAATGTGGTAGGAAAATGTCAAATATAACCATTAATGTCATTTATGGGCAAGAGACCATGCAAGGCCCAAGGCACATAATATCCTAAGAAATAAATGCCAAAATAACTATTTGCACCTAATTAAAGAGTAATTTGCCTCAAAAAACTCAAAAATATCTATTAGCAATAAATGAGTGCGATTTGGTGACTTTTGGTCCAAAACACACAAGACAGCCTTTGTGCGTAGCGCCACTTCAGCAGAAAATAGGGTCTCTTGTGGTTGCGTTTTGGACCCCTTCCCGATATCGGATTTGGCTCTGTGATGGCTCGTTGGAAAACCTAATGAGTATACTTTCTAGAAATGCTTGATTTGTGCTAAGTGGTTGCCATGTAATTGTTGAAAAACAAATTTTACCAACACTGCTCTGTGTGCGGTGCATGGTTTCAAAATGAGGCAGAAAGGTCAAATTTTTGATGTTGTTTGACCTTTTGGTGGGTCAAAAATGCTCCAAATGATCTAAAATTTGGTGAGCATGCTACTGGTGATGTGTAGAATCCAAAAATGTAAAATCTGTGAGCTAAGAATGCATCAATGTTGTGCATAGAACCTAGGGTGTTGTGCATAGAGGGCTCAAAATTTCAAAAAAACAAAGTTCTGTTCAAATTGCCCCAAAATTTGTGGAGAGGTCCCTCAAGAGGTCTTAAATATTGCCCTGTAGGTGGTAGATTTAAAAATATTTCCCTTTTTGGTCCTATAGGTGGCAGTTTGACATAAGAAAACTGGATTTTTCCTTTGCTGGAGCATCTTGATGTTCTCCTTTGTACTCACAAACCCTTCAACTAGCTCAAGCTGTGCTCTTTACCCTCATTTGTAAGCCAGAACCCTTTCATGATTCTTAACCCTTGTAAACAGCAGACATGTGATAATTTTTGGCATTTTTACCTTTGAATGACATTTTGTCATGTATCTCAATGTGAATCAGTGGAAAACCTCTTAGTGTGAAAACCGAATAAGCAATCATCAACAACCCCTTTTAGTCTTCATGTGTGCCATTATTGCGAGAAAGATGAGGTTTGTTTGTCCTTACCAATTTTCCTGTAGGTAACCATTTGTGACAATCCTACAGATGTGTCACTCATGGCCAATATATCTCTTGCATAATATGCTCTTGATAACGAAACCATTTTGGAGGCTTTAATGCTCTTATACCAACTACATGTTTGTTTCTTTGACCATGTTTACAGTAATATATCTCTGGTTTGAAAAGTAAGTAGTTTTAAATCATTTTGTGTTTCCCCTTGGCCACTTCTGTTCTTGCAGGTGCCTGCACAACTTCTACCTTAGATCACTGTCTTTTTTGGAGTTTTACACTTCCTTTGTCTAACAGTGAACCTATGCTTATCATAATCACCTCCCAGTGAATTTTAACTCATGCTTGCTTTCCTTTTGATCTTTTTAAAGAAGATTTTGATTGTATTTTGAAAAGTAAAGCCCTTACACTGATACTCTTTGTCATGTTTCTTATTTTGGTGTTAGTGAAGTATAGCCTATGTCTACCTCCTTTGATCCCTTTAAGACCTTTGATTTTACCTTTTGATGAGGTGGAATTAGTGCCTCTTTGCCAAACCCTAGAGGGCAGCTTGAAACCCTTTGAAACCATCTGCTGTTATGAGGGAGGCTCTGTTATCATCATTTGACCAGTTTTTCAATTTTCCCAAACTCTTAGATTTTAGGGATTCTTAGAAAAAAGTAAATAGTGTTGTCTTCTAAGTTCTTTGAAACTTATCAAAATTCATTTATCATTCATAAAAGTCTTCAATGTGCACTTGATGGAGTTGATGTGACCTTAGCCCTTGTAGACCTAGTACTGATTCCTTGTTTGGTCAAAGCTATCACAAACCCTAATTATTTTCAAACATATACTTGTTGCCTTTCTTCTTTGCTGTGAATGGTCTTCTTAGGATGATTTTCTCATTACCTTACCTTTTCCAGGCTGATGTCCATTTGTTACCTTTGTAGAATGTGAGAAAGGGGCAGTTGTCCCCCTGCAAGATCTATGCTTTAGACCAAAAATACCTCCTTTAGTGACCTCTTTGATCAGCTTTGGACAAAGTCACTTTCTTCTTTGAATGCAGTTTCTTTATGCAGGAAAAACAAAGTTGTTAGGATACCAAATCCACCCTATGACTTTTTGAAACCCTAGGTGACCTAGTGGAAGATTTCTTGGACTTGGCTTTTGGACTGAGACCTAGGATTTGGGATCATCAAGTATAAGATAGAGTTTATGATAAACTGATGTATTAAAGATCCAAAATCCAATGTACTTGATTTATCTAAAGAGCCTACAGAGATAGTTTGAGACCATCAGTGTTTGGGAGTATTTTGGGAGACACAACAAGGTTGTTTGATTGGTGGGATTAGGTAGCAGTCGGGGGTTTCTAGGCAAAACAAAATAGAGAATTTGGGCCAAATTTGAATAAATATAGACAGAAAGAGTGTCATAAGCCTCTAATGGGTTTTTTGGGACTGGTAAGAAAAGCTAGACATTATGGAATGATGAAATAGTGAAAAATTATCTTGAGGATAATGAAGGCAGTGGGATTTATAGAACTCACAATGTTTATCAACCTTGTTTCTAGAAATATTGGGATAATCATTTAGTCATCAAAAAAAGGAAAAAAATACTGATGAATAACACATGGTAAGGATTGGATTCATCCACAATTTGTATTACTTCAAAATCTGTGCATACCTTTACTCCAACAATTTCTACGAGAACCTGTGGGAGTCTTCCGAGTGGAATGATATTCTGTTGGTTAGCCATGCGCAACTGAATGGTAGACCATTCCAACTTTGGTTCACCAATCTTCTGCCAGGTATACTTAGGTATAACATTTGCATCAGATCCTAAGTCCAATATGACCTGATCCATTTCATATTCTCCAATTTGCATGGTCATGCACATCTCTCAGCAAGTTCTCTTCTTGTTCTTATAAATATTCTTCAGAACCTTAGTCTCAATTTGAGACAACTCTTTATCCGTGAAAATATCTATCAGAGCCTAAAGGTTGTCCACTTATTTCTGGTTATAATAACTTAATGTAGGCTTGCAGGAAAGGTTTGACTTCATCATCAATATTTGCTTCCATGATTGACTTGGACGTGGACGCACCTGTAACAAAAAAATCCTTCCTGGCTTCTACATAAATTTACTTTTCCTTCTGTAGGTTGACTTCTTCCTTATTTTTAGAGGCCTTTATGATCAATGGCTCAGAGCTCTACATCATCCTTCTTTCCCTCATCTCCTCTGGTGGCAACACCACTACGTGTAATTATGTTTACACTTCGATCATCATCGCGCAGCTCAACTTTAACCATTTGTATGTTCTGCATAGGTGTCTGCTGTTGCTTTTCATGAATTCTAGAAATTAATAGAGGACAAGCTTCAATAACATGATTAAATCGTCTACAATACCGACAAGACTCTCGCGCAGGGTTCAGACAATCGTGCGCAAATTGTCCAACGTCTCCACTTTTATAGCAATTTAATTGTCCTCTTGCACAACCTACGCCTCCACCACTCCCTCCTCCCCTTCCTCTCTTTGGAGATCTTCCATGCCCAGAGGGAGATGCTAGAGAATATGGGTCAGCCTACACCCTATAGAGGTTGGAATTTTCCATCATTAGCTCGAAGGTGCGGCAATGTTATTCATCGTTTCCAATCGAAGAGAAAAACCTGCACCGTTTCTGCTTCAGTTCAGGCACATAACTTCCTAATCGAGGACAATTATTTATGCCATGCCTTCCAGCTACCTTACAGTCAGTGCACCATAGTGTGGGGGTACCAGTCGGTCCTGTAGCGTCCCTGGGGCACAAGGTATTTTTCCCTCCTACTTGCATGTAATCTTGAAAAAAAGTACACTAATATTTTGTGTGCCCAGTGTTAGTGTGAATTCTAATCGCAAGTGTACGAAAAAAGCTCACTTTAGTTGTGCATAATAAACAACCCTAACATCAAATGTGGCTATCCTTTTCCTTATATCTGTAATTAGTGATCAGAATAAATTCTACAAAAATCTAGATCTATGTAGTTAAAGACATTAAACAGTAAAACATAAGCAAGAGTTGCTCCATGCATCCAATGAAAAAGACAAGATTTTTTCAAAGAAGTTTTCGTATTATGACACCTGGGAAGGGAATATAGAAAAATGTTACCAGTCCCCCTCAATGGGATGAGTTATTTTATGTCCTCGGCACTTCAGATCTAACATCTCTTTCACTTGATGGTGTAGAAAACCCAGACAAAATGGAACTCAAAGGGAGCTCACAAGCAAAAGGTAGAAAAATATGACAATGTTCGGAGGATCAAAGTCAGACTAAAATTATATATCAAGAGTGATCTCTAGGCAACAAAAGTTAGTGAATGAATGGGAAAACCCTTCTATTTATAACAAAATTTTGAGTTAGTCTAGATATTGGTTCATAATGAAAATATTATTAAACAAATCTAGATCCAACTTTTATGGAATACTTTATTATTTTTTTTGGAGGGAAAAATAATTTGAATTTGGTCAAATCCCTTTATTTAGAAATAATAAATAAATAAACAAATGATTTATTTATTATTTTAAGAATGTGGTTAAGAAATAATTAAATAAATAATGATTTATTCAATTATTTATAAATGATTTAGTCAAATTTAATAAGGAATATTATTAAATAATGTTTTAAATAATAATTCCTAGAAAATAATAAGATAAATAATGATTTATCTAATTAATTTTCCTATTTTGGGTTAAATATGACCAGGAATATTAATTAAAAAGTGGTTTAATTAATTATCCCTTGAGGAAAATCAAACAAATAAGGATTTATTCAATTATTCCTCATGGGGTTTCCTGTTTAGACTAGAAATAACTTAATAAACTATGGGTTATTAAATTATTTTTCATAACGAGACCAATTTTAATATGGTAAAATTGGTCTTACATGGTGTACTTTAGTCCATCTAATAGTAACAGGTTAGATGACCAAAAATTGGTGTAACATATTTCCCCCCAACATGCGAGCATTAGGAGCTAATCGTGTGACCGACGTATGTTGTAAGAACACAATAAATAGACATCGAAGGGGAGTTAGAGAGAGAGAGATATAAGGTGAACTGAAGTGCGAGAGGAAAAGACATTGAGGAGGCGAGACTTACAGGTGTGACAAGTCTCTTTTATGAGTGAGTACCTATTCTACATGAGGTAGGGGAGGCATACCTATGCCCATCGAGATAACAAAGTACAAAGAATAATGGTGCGTCCAACAAACATGGGACTAAAATATATAATACATACTGGCATAAACATGGGCCAAAGGAAAACATGATAATAGATCCCACATACATAATGTGCCTCGGACAATAGCCATGACTTATACATAATATCTGAGTAAATGAGATATAAGAAAAACCAAAGAGGCCCTGTAAAATAGGAAAAGGCTCTGAAAATATGAATGATACATGCAAAATAAAAAGGTGCTGCAGGCGGCTGAGGCCGGAACCATCAAATATATGGAGCTGCATCCAAGGTTGTAGTCGAGAATTCATCCGGGCATGTGGGGGGATACCTGAAGGGCCGCCTCTCATGAGGTTTGTAACATCTCACACACACCTCGGAATCATTTGTACAATTTTTTGCATCACTAACCCATCAAGTATATGGATCTTGATCGTGCCATGAGGAGATGGAACTGAGAAACAATCAAGTCAAAGGGAAATAAAGGGTCCCTTTTCTTAATCCAAGGCATCGAACAAGAGTGGAAGTTGGAACCAAGGTACACTACCCTCTAGGGTTGTCTTCTGGAATTAATAAGCTGATGTTGAGAAAAGAAGGTCCGTTATAGGTGAGGCAACAAGGAATCCTCAACTAAGGCACCAGGGAAAATAGTAAAGCGACTGATAGACTTGTTAGGTCCCTATAATTTGGCAGATTGGAAATGACCAAATAGACAAGGGTAACATCAAACCAACTTTGGAGTCCTAGGACCTAGCCTTCCTGGACTCAGAGAGGGCTCTCTCTATATTTGTATAAAGGGTATGACTTGTTTGTTTTTAGGAGGCTAATTTTAGGCTAGTTAAAATGATAGGGTTTGTTTGTTTTGTTTGTTTGGTTGAGTAGGTTGTCAAATAGAACCGATAGAGTAAGAGAAATTCAAACCATTGGAATATGGGGTCTGTGAAAGGCTTAAAAAGGAAAACAATGAATCAAGGGCGTTTCATAGGGGAGGTTAACAAAGACAAATGGATCTTAGTATCTTATGTGAGTGATATGAACATTAAATTTCAGAACATAGTAGGTTTAAAGCGTAATTAATAATCCTTTAACAAATACTATAACAAGAAGGGCCTTCAAGATCACTATTCTTAAGAAATAACCAAAGGATAGGGAACACGATAAAATTCTCTGGTCAAACTTCACCAAGTAAACTTAAAAAGCAACTATCCAACAAACCCTAGAGCGCAGGGGACTCCTAAATTCTCTAGTTATTCACCTTCAGAGAAAGAAAAAATGTAAGATAACACATTAGTAATGATTAAAGAGTAGGGAACTGCTAAATTCCTTAATCAAAATATAAATACCTTCAAAGTGGCTATTCAAGATGGACTAAAGGACAGGGAAAAGCATAAACTTCTTCAGCCATACCCTAATTAGTAAACTTCAAAGAAAAGGCCTTAAAAACAATGTTTTAAGCTACACCAAAGGACAGGGCATACCATAAACTTCTTTGGCTTGACTCCATTAAACCATTCTTAAGACAACAAGCTAAGTGGAACTAGAGAGAAATCAAGAATTCTCTAATCAGACCTGTTAGACTCGGTCTTGTCATTCCTCCGCCAGAGTCAAATTCACTAAAGTTCATTTCTCGTCATTTACAGTCTGGTTTTTGTCGCTTGATAAGAAAAGAGTTAAACCTGGTCATTAGGTATAGGTTTTAAGGCCAACAGGTCAGAGGGAAGTTTTAAAGATGTTTTTATTCCAGAAATTTCAACGTCATATTGCTGAACTATGACTTTTCTTCAAAACCCTGTTTTGAAGAAAATTCATCGTTTCATTCTTGTAATAAATTGCCATGTAAATTTCCAGTTGCCAAAATCTTCAGACAACTCTGGTCACTTTGCCAGGTTCCATGCAGCTCCTATCCCTGCATAAAATGAATCAAGAAGTCATCATTGAAATCCAAAAATCAAAGAAGAAAACTTGATAAGTAGAGTTTGTATTCAAAGTGAATGCTGAGCCAAAACATTTCAAAATGGGTCATTACAAAGAAAATCAAAGCCATCACTTGCAAGATATTGCTCCAAGTCCTATAAACCATTTTTATCAGGAAACATTCATAATTATACATAGCAAAGTCGAAATTTGGGGTTGAAGAGCAAACTGGCATTTTAGAGGCCGTGACTGTGTGTCATCATTTGCGCGCGGCGCATATGGCGCGCGCGGTGCACTGGGAGTTCCTCCGCAGTGTAGAAATCCACTGGCGCGACGCATTAGGAGTGCACGGCGCACAGAGCTAGAACATCACAAAACTTTGCCACCACTTTGTAAATTTCGAATTTGAATCGCTCCGGTCCCACCATAGATTTTTTTGCCTTTCTCATTTAAATGCATACATTTTATTAAAGGCAAAGTCTTTGTTCAAAGGCATTTTTTATTAAAAATGGTTTTGGTTCAAATGGCAAAGATAACGTGGAAGTTAAAGACCAAATTGAAACGAAGATATATACAAACTGCAGAGAAATTGGATTCGATGGCCTATTTTGGGCTTTAGTCATGATTCAAGGATACTCACGCTACAATTTGCGCCTTATCATTGGTCACAGAAAATATCAAATGAAAAATGTAACGCTGTTCTTTAGAACTGATGAGTGGCTCTTTTACTATTTTCATCATTTCAGTTGAAACAACTTCATACGTTCATCGATCTGTTTTCAACATTTGAGTTATTTATTGTATTGCAAACATTTGTAGTTAGAGAGTTCTGGGAAACGTGTAGAGGGAATAACAGAGAGCTTCATTGTACAGTTTTGACAGAGATTTAATTGAAAGTTGTAGCTCTGTTTCATAAGATCCCTATGGTAACAACTTAGCATTGTGTTTCTTCCTTTGTTTTCATATGTTTTTCGTTATGTTTTTTTTTCATTCATAATCATTGCCTGTTGAATGCTTTTAAGTATAAAGGTAGAATCCAATTTATTGCTCTGCCTTGGGAAAGTATTCATTTTCTGCGTATCTTCTTCTGTCTGAAAAGGATTCGTCACACATGCCCTTTTCAGCCTCTCAACTATCTTTTCATTCCATATAATTACAATTTAGATGCTTAAAATCTTGCCTATCTTGCCTCATGAGACAATCTGCGTCTTTCATTTAATTTCCCTGCTCATGCTGTCTTTTGTCCCCATACTGCCCAGAAAACCCAGTCATCTATCAAAATACCCCTTTCCTATCTATTTACTAGCCTAAAATCAGTATCCATTATAAGTCATCTCAGCCCCTTTGAAGAATTTTTGCCGAGATAGACCCGGAGAGAGCCCTCTCCTGTCCTCGTAGGGCTAGCTACGAGGCTGAGCTTGGTTTGATGTTGCCTTGAGTTTTACCTTATTTCAGCCTAAGGTAGATTCGAGCTCTAACATAGTGGCGACCATACTGGGGAAACTTCCCCGGTAAAGGATGATAAAGTCTTGGGGATCCATCATTGTAACCAAAATTTTCCAAAATAGAAGAAAAGAGATATCAAATGTTTTTGAAATAAGCCGACGTAGGGCAACCTCCAATACATTACATAAATGCACAATTCTTGGATGATACAATTTAAAAAACCTCCTTTCTATATATAGGAGTCCATGGGGCCATAATGTAATCCTAGTGGGCCACAATGTAATCCTAACCGACCTAACAATAATAATTTAAGGGCACAATAATAACAAAATGGGGGTTACAAGGGTTAAATAATAATAATAAGGGGGTTACACTAACAATAATAAGGGACCATACTAGTAATATAGGGACTTAACATGCCCCTCTCCTTCAAACAAGTGTTGTCCTCAACGCTTGATTATTTCTTGATGCTTTTGTATAAAATTCTCATCCTCCCATGTGAAAAATTTTATAGGAAAGTTCTTCCACTTGCTGAGATCCTATGAAATTGATCATACTTGTCGAGTTCTTGTTTCTATGACTACTTCATAACTTCTTTCGATGTGATGTTGATCTTCCTTTTGTTTCATTAGATTCTGCACCAAAGTTGGGTTATCCTTTGAGAGTTGGAGAACTTGTTGTTGATGCTCGATGTGATATTCCAATAATTTATCATCCATATTTTCTATTATTTTATCCTTCAAACCATCCAACTTAGCCTCCATTTCTGCTTTTAAACCATCTATTTCATCTTCAATTGCTCTTCGTAAGATCGAAACTTGTTGCACTTGGTACCGTAATTTTGATATCTCATATTGCAACTCTTCCTCTTCATGCGTCATAGTATAGATTTTTGAGGGATTAATGGGTATGGAATTATTTTTTGGAGGCATTATAGAACCCAATACTGATAAAAATTCTAAAATATTCCCTTGGAATCAATTCAAATTGATTCTTCAAACAAAACTTATCCAATTCGGAAAAATACACACCGTTTTCTTGCTTTTGAGGAGCTCGATATTGAAATTGGATTATCTATGTGATTGCAAATATAAAATATTTGAAATTTAGCACTGAAGTAGCCCTATGAATTCTATTTTTAATGCCACAGGTCTGACCTGATTTGGATTCTCCAAGACAAATTTGTGTCCAATCTCCCACAATGACCTAATTCTGGACTGGTTCAGTAGAGCAAACTTGTAGGACTTGCCACGTGTCATTATTTCATCCTTTGTCTATGAAATTGATAGCCAAGAAACTGAAGTCCGTGTAATTGCGACCACTTTTAACGGCACTCAAATCCACTTCCCAGAGAGAGATTTATTGAAATTTTCCCACGATCACCTCTTTGAGATGAAATTCAGGAGCCTGAAAAAGCACTACCTTCCACAGATCATATCTCCAAAAATATTGCGAACCAAGCTCTGAAATTTTTTGAAGAATTTCCTCAGGATTTCAGCTTCACGCCATATGAATTTCAGGCTCTGAAGCTTCGTAGAAAAAAAATTATAGCGAAAATTCCACAATGACCTGTTTGGAGCAGAGAAACCCTAGAATCCAAAGCTCTGATACCAAATGTTGTGTAACCAGCTTCAAAAATAGAAGAAAAGAGATATCAACGCCTTAGAAATAAGCCACTTTGAGGGGGAAACCTCCAATACATTAAATAAATGAACAATTCTTGGATGATACATTTACAAAACCTCCTTTCTATATATAGGAGTCCATGGGGCCATAATGTAATCCTAGTGGGCCATAATGTAATCCTAGCCGACCTAACAATAATAATTTAAGGGCACAATAATAACAAAATGGGGGTTACAAGGGTTCAATAATAATAATAAGGGGGTTACACTAAAAATAATAAGGGACTATACTAGTAATATAGGGACTTAACATGACCATACTGGGGAAACTTCCCCAGTAAAGGATGACAAAGTTCAGATCTGATCATTGATGGTGAACAATGGTCAGACACCGCAAGGCTGAAATCATTCACCTGGCGACTTCATTCACTGAAAAATCCAGAAATAAATGCTTCATGGTGAATTCACTGCAGGGATATCAGTAGCTTTAATATTGTCAAGATGGACCGGATTGCAAAGAGATACGCTCCCATGAGCCGAGACCACATCCTAGGTTTTCCAAATAAGATGCCCAAGGTGGATTGGCTTCAAAATTTGCCTATGTTAAGAAATGTGGAAGGTAAAGATGCTGCTCTTCATCTGGTGAAATTTCACATTCATGTGCATAAATTTAAGATCAGTTTTCCTTAAGACTGTTTGATGAAAATGTTCATGGCTACTCTGGAAGACGAAGCCCGATCATGGTATGAAAGTTTCCCATCTGCGTCTATTTACTGTTTAAAGGATTTTCATATGATATTCTATGAAAGATATAAAGAATCATATCCATATTTGAATTTAGTTTAGAACTGTTGTAGCCATGTTCACAATTTCATTGAAGATCTTGAGAATGGTTATGGAAATAATGAATTGATGGACGAAGAAATCATGGAAGCATTGTATGAAAACCCATTTCAGCAGCACACAGAAAACATAGAGGACACTTATGAAGATCAACAGGTTGAAATTTTCCATATGGTTGAAGATGATGAAAGAGAGAGTCTCATTTTAGATCTGCCCACAGAAGAAGACAACATGCAAATTACAGATTGTGATAATGTCCAGTCAGCTATTTCAGATCTACATTCAGATTGTGATGACCAAGAACACCTTGTGCTGAATCCCATAAAAGAGAATTCTACTGTTGAGTTCATCTGGAATGCAGAAGACACAGTTGTGGATCCAAATTTTCTCAGTTCATTAAAACACAACCTTCATGATGAGGTAATCCAGTCAGTTTATGCATCACAAGATGAGACCTTCATTCAAGTAAGTGAAGAAGTTCCTTTGGACAAATCTTTAGTAGATGATAGAAATGTCATTTTTGTGCTTCAAGGATCATCTGAAGTTTCTTTTCTTATGATTGATGAATGTGATGAGGAATATGATAATCTGGATGTTATATCATATGAAGATGACCTACAATATAGTCAGGCTATAGAAGATCAAAACATTCCCGATTTCCTTTCAGATTCTTCTTCATATATTTCATGTGTTGAAATGTTTTTACAAGAGGAGATCTGCTCATCTACCTGTTCAGAGTTTTTTGAAGCCCAGGAACATACTTTTACTGAAGTACATGATGAAGACAGATCAGAATCAGGAGAGAAAGACACCTTGTTTCTTCAGCAGGAGGTAAATATTCATGTTTTTCAGGATCCAATGGTAGATTTGTTGCAGTCAGCAGTGAAAGTGATTATTGTTGCATTCAGTGATGAAGGAGATCATGGTCAATTATGTTTTTTGATGCACAGTTACCAGTATTTATTGTTGACCAACAAATCTGATCAGGGGAATCAATCAAGAAGGCATCTGCTTGATTGGTTACATTGGCATTGTGATATAGTTTGATGGTATATTGTCTTGTAAGAAACACAGGCGGTTATGTACTGCTAGAAAGCTTTAAGTTTTAAGTTCAGGTCTTGAGTTAGTTTGTTAGATTCAAGTTTTTTCAAGTCATTTCAATTTTCCATTGAGTCAGTTTGAGTAAAGTTTTAATCAAGTTCCAGTCAAATAAATTAAGTCATCAGTCTTGTGTCGATTTCTTGCAATAATGGACTCCATAGCCCAATGGATGGAGGCACTGTCTAGCTCTCCCAGAGATTTGCTATTCTTGGCACCTCCAGGGAGCTACCATCCCCATTGGAGCCAATGTTAGACTCGGTCTTGTCAGTCCTCCGCCAGAGTCAAATTCACTAAAGTTCATTTCTCGTCATTTACAGTCTGGTTTTTGTCGCTTGATAAGAAAAGAGTTAAACCTGGTCATTAGGTCTAGGGTTTAAGGCCAGCAGGTCAGAGGGAGGTTTTAAAGATGTTTTTATTCCAGAAATTTCAACGTCATATTGCTGAACTATGAATTATCTTCAAAACCCTGTTTTGAAGAAAATTCATCGTTTCATTCTTGTAATAAATTGCCATGTAAATTTCCAGTTGCCAAAATCTTTAGATAGCTCTGGTCACTTTGCCAGGTTCCATGCAGCTCCTATCCCTGCAGAAAATGAATCAAGAAGTCATCATTGAAAGCCAAAAATCAAAGAAGAAAACTTGATAAGTAGATTTTGTATTCAAAGTGAATGCTGAGCCAAAAAATTTCAAAATGGCTCATTACAAAGAAAATCAAAGCCATCACTTGCAAGATATTGCTCCAAGTCCTATAAACCATTTTTATCAGGAAAAATTTATAATTCTTCATAGCAAAGTCGAAATTTGGGGTTGAAGAGCAAACTGGCATTTTACAGGCCGTGATGTGTGTTATCATTTGCGCGCGGCACATACAAAGGAGGCGCGGCGCATATGGCGCGCGCGGCACACTGGGAGTTCCTCCACAGTTTAGAAATGCACTGGCACGGCACACTCACCAGGCGCGGCGCACTGGGAGTGTGTGCGGTGCACAGAGCCGGAACATCACAAAACTTTGCCACCACTTTGTAAATTTAGAATTTGAATCGCTCCGGTCCCACCATAGATTTTTTCGCCTTTCTCATTTAAATGCATACATTTTATTAAAGACAAAGTCTTCGTTCAAAGGCATTTTTTTATTAAAAATGGTTTTGGTTCAAATGGAAAAGATAACGTGGCAGAGAAAGACAAAATTGAAATGAAGATATATACAAACTGCAGAGAAATCGGATTCGATGGCCTATTTTTGTCTTTAGTCATGATTCAAGGAGACTCACGCTACAATTTGCGCCTTACCATTGGTCACAGAAAATATCAAATGAAAAATGTAACGCTGTTCTTTAGAACTGATGAGTGGCTCTTTTACTATTTTCATCATTTCAGTTGAAACAACTCCACACTTTCATCGATCTGTTTTCAACATTTGAGTTATTTATTGTATTGTAAACATTTGTAGTTAGAGAGTTATGGGAAACGTGTAGAGGGAATAACAGAGAGCTTCATTGTACAGTTTTGACAGATATTTAATTGAAAGTTGCAACTCTGTTTCATAAGATCCCTGTGGTAACAACTTAGCATTGTGTTTCTTCCTTTGTTTTCATCTGGTTCTCATTATGTTTTTTGTTCATTCATAGTCATTGCCTGTTGAATGCTTTTAAGTAGAAAGGTAGAATCCAATTTATTGCTCTGCCTTGGGAAAGTATTCATTTTCTGCGTATCTTCTTCTGTCTGAAAAGGATTCATCACACATGCCCTTTTCAGCCTCTCAACTATCTTTTCATTCCATATAATTTCAATTTGGATGCTTAAAATCTTGCCTATCTTGCCTCATGAGACAATCTGCATATTTCATTTAATTTCCCTGCTCATGCTGTCTTTTGTCCCCATAATGCCCAGAAAACCCAATCATTTATCAAAATACCCCTTTCCTATCTATTTACTAGCCTAAAATCAGTATCCATTATAAGTCATCTCAGCCCCTTTGAAGACTTTTTGCCGAGATAGACCCGGAGAGAGCCCTCTCCTGTCCTCGTAGGGCTAGCTACGAGGCTGAGCTTGGTTTGATGTTGCCTTGAGTTTTACCTTATTTCAGCCTAAGGTAGATTCGAGCTCTAACAAGACCTAGCAGAGGAAAACATCTAAGAAATAGAAGACAAACAAACTTAAGGTGCCTCTAACATCATATCTTAACCTAAATTTTCTGCTCTATTGCATGAGAAAAGATGAAAAAATATAAAAATAGAAGGAAACATTTACATAAATTAGAAAAACATCACCATTAACTATGTTCATGAATCCTACAAATGTTCTTGCTCCATTTCCATTCAAATCAAAACATTCACAAAGCTCCAAAGCCAATTTCTTCACAACTCCAAGTCTATGTCATTGAGCTCAACAATCAACCAACAATCACAATGACACTTGCATGCAGTATTTAACTACAAAAATGGTGAAGTAATCCCTATATAGAGTTTTAGAAGTCAATAATTACATATTAAATGCATTTGACCATTGAGACCATGCAAGGCCCAAGGCACAAATATCCCAAACTCATTAAATGAAAAAATAACTTCTAACATAACTCCTCAGCTAATTTTAGAGATATTTGTATTTAAAACCTTTAAAATATATTTTTAAATAACTTCCTATGTATTTTTTTGAATTTCTGGTAGGGGCACAATGCCGCTGGCTGAGGGCACAGTGCCAAAACTGGAAACAATGCCCTTTTTGTAGTTGAGTTTTGGAGGCCTTCCCGGTGTCCAAATGAGCTCCATGATAGCTCATTGGAAAGCCTGTCATAACTAGTTTCAAAATCAGCATTTATTTTTTATAATGGAGTCTATTTTCCTCTTCAAAAATCTATTCTATGAAGACTGCTCACGGCGCAACGCCAGTGTTGAAAAGAGGGCAGGAAGGTGTTTTTTAGGTGGGTTTTGGCACTTTTGAGGGACCAATTCTGCTCCAAATGACATAACATGTTTTTTGGAGGATCTACTAGGGATGAGGAACATGGAAATGTAATCCATTTTTCATTTTAATGCCCCAAAAAAGAGCGCAGCACCAGTGGCGTTGCGTGTTTGGCTCTTTTTTCTGCTAGCTAAACAATCAAAATTTCAAAATGTGCACCAATGTTAAAATTTGGATTTTTATTTGTTGATCATGTTTGGGAGGCTTGGAGGGATACATCCACAAGGATTTCAAGTTTCTCATTCTCCTTTTCTTCATTTAGGGCTTGAATCTTTGCAAGGGCTCTTTTGAGCTTGGCCCTTGCAATCCTGTTCCTCATGGCATAATGTCTTGCCATCTTCTTCTGTAGGTCAATGTCTCTTTTAGCCTTCTCAATTTGACCCTCTAGGTGCACATTGGATCTCTCTAGCCAAGATTCTCTGTCATAGCTGATCTCCATGGAAAAAAACTCACTTGGAGTGAGCTTCTCTGCCAATGTTGTCTCTTGCTCTCTTTCCCAGGCTAAAGATTTCTTCAACCCAATTTTCCTTGGCCTCTTCCTAGTAAGTTGTTCTTCCTCATCCTCATTTTCATCAAGAGTTCCCAAGGTATCATCTAGCTTAGCCTTGGCCTTTCTAGCCTCTTTCCGAGTTTTGATAGCTCTGACCTCGCTGGTGGTTTTCTTTGTCTCTAACTGCTGGTTTTCTACCTCAAGGAAGTTGATCGCATTCTTTGCCCTGCCAAGATTGTTTGGAGCTCCATACTCTGGGCGTCCCTACTCTTGATAAACATGTTTGTAATTCTCTCCTCATACTCACTCTCAAGGTCAATAAGTTTAAGTTCTTGTTTAGTTTCATGCTCATCTTCCTTCTCTTCAACAATTACCTTTTCCTTACCTTTGTCAAGTTTTTTTGTTGACGTAGAAGGAATGGCTCCTTGCCTCTTAAGGGTGGAAAACACATTCCTGTAGCCTCTTTGGTAGGTAAAAGGAGGTGGCTCAAAGTTACTCATCTTAGTGCCATCTGTCTTACTGCCCTCATAACTATTTGATGTTGTGGTGTCATGAGATGAGGGTGAAGGGTGGGAGGGTGATGAAGGAGGATCATAATGAGGAGAAGGAATGTGAGTGAGTGGAGATGTAGGAAAAATAGTAAGTGATGGAGAAGTAGGAATGGGAGGATAAGAGGAGGAAGGTATATCCTGCTGATGATAGCCTTGTGGAGCAGTAAAAACCTCATTGGCAATGAAGGTCTCCCATGGAATGCCTTTTTGCTGTAGTTGGTGCATAACTACCATCTTGATAAGAGAATGATGGAAAATGCTTTGCATATAGTGAGGGTAGTTTCTCTTTTTCACTATGTATGTAATTTTATCAATGCTTCAGTAAAGGTAATAGGGTATGTGTAGCATCCTCACTCTAGTAAAATGCATAAGAAACCTGATGTGGTATGAGTAAATATGGGAGAACCTTCCATCACAAGTAAAATACTTCATTATAATCTTCATCATAGGTTCATATCTATCAAGAAGGTGAGAGAAAGGAAAGATGGATTTTCTGTGGTATTTATACCTGGGCTTAAGGTATGGCTCAAAGTAAATCATGTCAAGGTTAGCTTGCTTGAACCATTTCTCCCCTACACTAGGTATGCCTGTGGCATTGTCAATGGCATCTGTAGACAATTCAAAGGTAATCCTTGCAATATTAACTTGTTTTCCATGTAAGTTAATGATAAATAGTCTAGTTAGCTCAGGGAGGTTTTTCACCTTCTGCACATTTTCACAAAATTCATAGAAACCTACATGTTTGAAACAAGAAATAGTAAGGGGAGATGCCATGATATATCTTGTATTGAGGGGTTAAAATATATTTATCTTGCCTCCCTTGTGATCATGCCTCTTTGGCGTCTAGGCCTCACTACCATTGCCACTGTCCTCTCCCTTAGACATGTTGAAAAATTTGTTTTTAGAAACCCTTAGACTATTGTCAAAGGAGATGAAGGGAAGGTGATGGAATGGTAGCTTTGCAAGTGAATGGAATGAGTGAATGAAAGGAATGGGTATAGGGGTAATATTAGATGAATGACAACCCTTGAGCACTGTAATAACCCTGTGTTTTGACAGATACTCTTTATATGGAGATGAGTTAATGGAAAAATCAGTGACTTCAAGATTAAACTTAGGGTTTCATTTTCATTCAATTAAGTGATGACCAAATTGCTTGAAGATGGTTTCATGACATGTAATTACCCATCAATATGCTTGGAGGACATTTGGCAGAGACTTGGAATAAGTTTTAGCTGATTTGAGTTTTTATAAGGTTTAGAAACCATTCCTGTCCAAGAGCGCAACACCAAGGCTAGCGGCACAGTGCTAAGGCTGAGGGCACAACACCGTTTTTGAGCACGCAGCGCCAAGGCAGTCTTATTTGGGTCTTGTCATCCAAGAGTGCAATGCTCTGCTAGGCACACAACACCTTCAAAAATTGAATGGAGGAGAAATGTTAGGTCCCTATATTACTAGTATAGTCCCTTATTTTTGTTAGTGTAACCCACTTATTGTTATTACTGTACCTCTGTAACCCCGATATTGTTATTATTGTGCCCTTAAATTATTATTGTTAGGTCGGCTAGAATTACATTGTGGCCTCATTGACAACTATATATAAAAAGGAGGTTTTGTAATTTGTATCATACAAGAATTGTTCATTCATGTAATGTATTAGAGGTTTCCCCCTTGAAGTGGCTTATATATAAGGCGTTGATATCTCTTTTCTTCTATTTTTGGAGCTGGTTTCACAACATTTGGTATCAGAGCTTTGGATTCTAGGGCTTCACTGCTCCAAACAGGTCATTGTGGAATTTTCGCTATAATTTTGTTTCTACGAAGGATCAAAAGCTGAAATATTTAGAGTGTGAAGCCGAAATCCTGAGGAACATCTTTGCAAAATTTAAGAGCTTGGTTCACAATATTTTCGGAGATATTATCTATGGAAGTTAGGGCTTTTTGTAGGCTCCTGAATTTCACTTAAAAAAGTCATCTTGGAATTGTCACTATAACTATTTTTCTACGAAGGTTCAGAAGTTGAAATTTTTAGAGTATGAAGCCGAAATCCTGAGGCACATCTTCCAAAAATTTCAGAGCTTGGTTCGCAATATTTTTGGAGATATGATCTATGGAAGTTAGGTCTTTTCCAGGCTTCCGAATTTCATATCAAAGAGGTGATCATGGGAAAATATTCATAACTCTCTCTCTGAGCATCGAATTGGAATTCTGTAAAAAGTGACTCAAAGTACATGGACCTTAGTTTCCTGTCTATAAATTTCAGAGCCAAAGGAGAAAAACGTGACACATGGAAAGTCATATAAGTTCTCTCTATTGAACCAGTCCATAATTAGATCATTATGGGAGATTGGACATAAATTTGACTTGAAGGATTCAAATCGAGTCAAACCTATGGAATTTGAAAGAAGCTTCATAGGACTACTATAGGGCCAAATTTTAGATATTACAGATCTGCAAGTATAGAGATAAGTTAATTTCAATATCGAGCTCCTCAAAAGCAAGTAAAAGGTGTGTATTTTTTTTTTTCTGAATTGCATAAGTCTTGTTGAAGAATCAAGTTGAATTGATTCCAAGGGCATATTGTAGAATAGATATTAGTATTGGATTCTAAAATGGCCCCTAAAAATAATGCAACACCCATCAAGCCTTTAGAAGGCTCTACTATGACTCATGAAGACGAAGAATGGCAACATGACATATCAAACTTACAAGAGAAAGTGCAACAAATTTCGCTCTCGAAAAGAGCAACAAAAAATGACATGGAAGTTTTGAAGAAAGGCATGGAAAATAAGATGGATGGTTTGAAGAAAGGCGTGGAATCTAATATGGATGGTCTAAAGAATGGCATGGAAGCTGACATGGAATCTAAGATGGATGACATGGAAGCTAAGATGGAAAACATGAAGAATGATCTAAAAGAAGACATCGAAGGTTTGACAAAGTTGATACAAGAAATGTTTCCTAATGGTGAAAAGATAGAAGAGGAAACTCATGATGAGAACAAAATAAATGTTAATTGTGATTTTATAAACTCTAATGTTGGAAGGAAGAACCACCATATTCCAAAAATGGATATGAGGAAGTTTTATGGAAAGGATCCTGTAACATGGATACTACAGATGGAGCAATATTTTGATCTCAATAATGTGCAAAACACACAAAAGGTACGCATTGCAACTTTACATTTAGAACAATATACATTTTTATGGTATCAATGGCTTTGCTCCTGTAAAAAAATTGTCACTTGGTCAATTTTTACGAAGGAAATGATGGCACATTATGAGAATACAAAGAGCAATACTTTCTTTATCCAATTGATAAATCTCAAACAAAAGTGCTCATTGGGGGAGCACATTGAGGACTTCCAAATATTGAATATACGGGTAACTGATATTCCAAAGGAACACAGGATTGATCTCTTCATAGGTACTTTAAAGGATAACATCCAACATAAAGTTCGTGTTTTGGAACTTGATTCATTGGAGAAGGCATTCGGGTTGGCAAGAAAAATTGAATGTAAAATTATGGCAACAAGGAAGCCTACCACTCATTTCTACAAAGATGGAAGTGTTGCTACTCCTAGATTTCCACAACCTACAAGGTTGACACCACAACAATTGGAAGAAAAAAGGGCAAAAGGGATTTGCTACCATTGTGATAGCAAATACACTAAAGGTTATAAGTGTGCTGAGAATAAATTATTTTACATCGATTGTGAAGAGGAAGAAGAAAATGAACAAGAATCTTCAAAAGAAGAGGAGATACACCAGGAACCAGCCCTAGAAGAGGAATAAATGAGTTCGACCATATCATGTAATGTATTGGCAGGAATTACCACTCCTCAAACTCTCAATATAGAAGGACATATCAAGAAGAAAAAGGCAATAGTGTTTATTGATTCAGGTAGTACCCATAATTTTATTCATTGTAAGGTAGCAAATGAATTTAATTGTTTCCTATACCCAGCACTAGAATGTCAAGTGATGGTTGCAAATGGAGGAACTATAAATTTATCTAGAAAATTCCATAATATCAAGCTAACCATGGGGGAATATGGATTGAATAGTCCAATTCTTTCCATTCTTGTGGGAGGTGCTGATGTTGTACCAGGAGTATAATGGTTACAAACTTTGGGAACGGTAGCTTTTAATTTTCAAGAACTTTTCTTGAATTTTCTTCAGAAGGAAAGGAATTCAAATTACAGGGTGTTGCAGGGAAGCCGGGAAATATAATAAGCTCTAATGTCATGACAAAGCTTCTAAAGAAAGAATGACGAGGCGTAGTTGCACAATTATGCTCACTAGAAGTTCCAACATCAAAATCTATTTCTGTAGATCTCCAAAAATTCTTGGACAATCATTCCAAGGTGTTTGAAACTCCCAAAGGACTCCCACCTATTCGTGATCATGATCATGATACTCAATTGATTTTAGGAAGTGTTCCTCCAAACATCAGGCCTTATAGGTATCCTTATGTCCAAAAGAGCGAAATTGAACATATGATTGCAGAAATGTTAGAGGCAGGTATAATTCAAACTAGTCAAAGTTCTTTCTTTGCTCCTGTAGTATTGGTACACAATAAGGATGGATCATGGCGCATATGTTTAGATTATAGGGAGCTCAATAAGCTCACCATTAAAGATAAATTTCCCATTCCTGTGATTGATAAATTATTGGATGAATTACATGGAGCAATTTATTTTACCAAGTTGGATCTTCGTTTAGGATATCATTAAATTAGAATGAAGACTGTAGATATTTTGAAAACAACATTTCGAACTCATGAGGGTCATTATGAATTTTTGGTCATGCCTTTTGGCCTTACCAATGCACCTTCTACATTTCAAGGGTTGATGAATTCCATTTTCAAACCCTTCCTTAGAAAATTTGATGAATTTGACAGCTATGAAATTGATCGATTTCAGAGTATCTCATCAAGTGGAAGAACTTACCCACTCAATATTCTACATGGGAGGATGAGAAATTTATATAGAAGCACCCAGAGCTACTCAAGCATTGAGGAAAACACTTTTTTTGAAGGAGAGGGGCATGTTAGGTCCGTATATTACTAGTATAGTCCCTTATTTTTGTTAGTGTAACACCTTTATTGTTATTATTGTACCCTTGTAACCCCCATATTGTTATTATTATGCCCTTAAATTATTAATGTTAGGTCGTCTAGGATTACATTGTGGCCCCATGGACTCCTATATATAGAAAGGAGATTTTTTAATTTGTATCATCCAAGAATTGTTCATTCATGTAATGTATTGGAGGTTCCCCCCTCGAAGTGACTTATTTCTAAGGCGTTGATATCTCGTTTCTTCTATTTTTGGAGCTGGTTTTACAACAATAAATGCCAAGCGCACAGCGCCAGCTTCTAGGGGTGCAACGCCAAAATACTTTGCCCAAATTCACTTAGAAAACTCACAATTTTTTCTCTAGTGAGTTCTCTTGGTCTTTTGACAAGAAAGAATGATTCATTTGAAATGTGAAATGAGCTTTTATAGGTGATAGGAACTTGATTTAATTATGAAAACCCACTTTCTAATGTCAAAAGTCCTTTTTCTTTTCTCACTAACCCTTTTACACTGTTTGCATGCAGGTTTTCTAAAGTGATAAATTTGACGTTTCTTTTGGTCATTTAGGCATGAAAAACTCATTTTGACACCTTTTGGATTTAGCCACATAGCAACATCTTCAAAACTCCTCTTTTGTTTTCACCATGGAGTTCAAATTATCTTTACACCTTATCTGGCCACTTTCTTCAAAACCCTAGGTGTCTGCAGATCTTTTATAGCAATCATCAGTGTTGTCTTCTAAGTTCTATATAGCCCTTTCAAGTTCATTCATTTCTGTCCAGTTCACCTCACCTTTTTCCCTCTTTCATCAATATTTTCTGCTAGACTTTCTTCATGTTTTGTCTTGTGTTCCTCCTCTATGTCATTTCTGCAAGTGATTACTATTTTGGCACTCAACTGGACCATCAAGTTCAAAACCCTAGTTCTCTACAAGACCAATGTGTTCCCCTTTCCTTGGCTGTAATTTTTTTTCATTTAGGAGTAGATAATCTACCTTAGCAGTACCTTCTGCTGACACAACTTTTAACACTCCTGCAGAAGTGCCAAAATTTGTCCATTTTTCTCATTTGTAGACTTTGAACTGATGAGGTAATATTATTTTTAAATATTTTAGGTCGTTCTTGAATAACCATGTCTTGACATTCTATTACATCTGAGATAGATTCTAGAAAAGGAAAAGTAGTGCCTGAAACATCCAATGAAGACCTTAAAACATGTAAAAACCTTAAGGACCTAATGGGAGGGTCTTTTAAGCCGATTTTTAATAAAATTTGACCTAGAGATCTTCAGGTGAAAACAAAGTATGGTCAAAAGTGCTGCATTGAAGATCCAAAATCCAATATACTTGATTTATATAAAGATCCTAGAGAGATTTTTGAGACCATCAATGCTTGAGGGACATGGGAAAATGGGAATTATTATCTATAGGAAAATCCTAGAGGGAAAGTGGAGTTTATTGTCAAGGGGAAAATAAGGAAATGAGGTTATAGGCAGGAAAGGAGGACGGAAATGAGAGGTACAAGCCCATAAGGATTTTTTAGGAGCAAAAGGGCGACCATGAAATGGGAAACTGATAGAATAGTGAAAAAATTTCTTTAAGGATAATGAAGGCAGTGAGATTTCCAAAACTCAAGATATTCAAGGAATATTGTTTTCAGAAATCTATAAACACCCTATAGTCATCTGAAGATAGTGAAAAATAGTGATGACTAACAAGACTGACACCAGGGATGATGGTGGAATGGGGGGTACTGAGTAGCGTGCTGACGAATTCCCTTGTTAGAGCATAAAGGGCATGAATGACCTGGCAGCTACTGGCTTGACTCTGGAGGGGATAGGGGAGAGTATGTATAAGGGAAAAAATGTGTGACACAAGAGAGGTACAAAGCAATGAAGGATGGAAGACTGTGGTGGGAGACAAAAGGGACCTGGGAAAGACTGCACGGATGCAATGATGACTCAACTTGAATTCTCCAAACAAGGGAGTCTCGATGATGCTACGACACAGAACAGGCCCGGTGGGGACCATAAAAACATGAGTACAAGATGGTTACTCATGAAGAAAATCAACATGAGCATCAACAAGTATGGAGGCAAGGTGGTGCCCCAAGTACAAATGTCGCAAGTGAAGAAATACAATTTTGAGAAGCGGTGAAGTGACCCTTCTTGGAAACAAGGCTTCCGGGTGAAGTATCAAATCACCAAAAAAAAAAGCTAACTACCTAAAAGAACTAAAATGTGCATTTCAAGAGGGAAATGCTAAGGGTAATATTTCTTAAGGTAGAGTGCATTACGAGGATTAGGAAGAGGGTGGCCTTCGAAATCCTATAGAAGGTATGCCACTTTACCTAAATCCTTAGTAATGATGTAAGGGCCTATCCATAAAGAGTCAAACATTCCATGAATGAGGAAATAATGAGATGTGTCATACACTAGAACAAGATTGCCTTCGTGAAAAGTATAAGGGTGGAATTTTCAGTCATATTGAGATTTGGTGCACTTCTTAGCCGCTTCGTTGGTTTTCAATGCAACAAAACGACCTTTAAAAGCGCGCTCAAGCATGATAGGTCTTTGTTCTAATTGTTGGGTCTCAGGGAGAAGTTAAACGACTAGGTAAGGGGAAGGGATTTCATAATCGATCGGTAAGACTGCCTCCTCCCCAAAAACAAGGTGGAAAGGAGTAAACACGGTGGCAGTTTTAATAGAAGTTCTATAGGATCACAAAGGAGGGAAAAGAATAAGGTGCCAGTTGGTTTTATGCTTATTCACTATCCATTGAAGCATGGTTTTAAGGATTTTATTGAGAGCTTTAGCTTGGCCATTACCTTGGGGGTAATAAGACAATAAATATTGGTGCTCAAAGCCGAAGAGAGAGGATAGTTCACGCCATATCTCATCTTCAAAATGTTGGCCATAGTCAGAGAAAAATTGTTTTGAAACTATGAATCAATCGATAACATGGTTAAAGAAAAAGAGGGCTGTGATAGCTTCCATGTTGTTGAACATTGTTATGGCGTCAGCCCATTTGGTTAACTAGTGAACTGCCATGATGATATACTTGTCGTTACGAGCAGATGTAGGTCGACACTCCATAAAGTCTATGGCCCACTTACAAAAGGGACAATCTAAGATGACAGGATGGAGGGGAGTCAGAGGGGCTCAAGCCTTTGGGGAAAAATGTTGGCAATTGGAACAATGTTTGACTACTTCAATGCAATCACCAAAGAGAGAAGGCCAAAAATACCCAGCGTGCATGATTTTCTGTGCAGTAGCGAGACCGAAGAGGTGGCCACCACAAGTGCCACTGTGGTAGGCATTAAGGACTTTCTCAACTTCACCATGTGTGATACAACTATGAAGGTTAGTATCTACACCGCGACGATAGAGGTTGTCATCAATGAGAAGGTAGCGTGGGGCCCGGTGTCGGATATGACGTTGAGCATCACGATCAGGATGGAGGGAAAAATTTTGGGTTTGTAGATAAGTGAGGTTCTCACCATACCAAGGGTCATCCCAAGTAATGTAAAACAAATGTTTGTTAGGAAAATCATCAGTAATTGGTGGATCCTACGTACTGGTATGTAATTTGGAAATGAACTCAGTGAGGGCTAAAAATTTCTTACTCTTTGGTGTGACAAATTCAATATCGAATTCCTGAAGGATAGCGATCCAATGGGCGTGCTTCCCATTTATGATCCATCAACTCAATAGGAAGGCCATAGGGTTGGAATTAGTCATGACCTTCATTGAACGCATGAGGATATAATGACGAAGTTTTTGGACCGAGAAAAAAACAGCCAGCACCAATTTCTCGTCATGTGAGTAGGACACAGGGGGACTTACAAGGTTCTTACTAACATAATAGATAAAATTCTCAATTTCATTGTCATCTTCTTAAATAAGGACCCCAACAACTGAATGGATGGAAGCTAAGATGTACAGGATTAAATCCCTATCAAAGTCATGGGGACGAATCAAGGGAGCGGAGGTAGGAGCATGTTTCAGGGCATCCAAAGAATCTTGAGCATAGTCATACAAAAAGAATGGAATGTTAGATCTAATGATTCTAGGGAACCCATGTGCGGTGGTGGCATAGTTAGGTACGAACCAAAAAAGGAAATTATCTTTTCCTTGGAGACGTTGTAACTAGCATAAGGTACAAGGAATAGGAAGCTCAGGAATGGCTTGAAATTTCAAGGGGTCAAGCATTATACCATCTTTAGAAAAAATGAAGCCTAGAAGACGACCGGAAACAACCCAAAAGATGCACTTCAACGGGTTGAGGAAGATATTATACTTGCGACATCGGAGAAAGATAGTATGCAAATCATGGAGGTGTTGTGCTTGATGTTTAGAATGTGCAATGAGGTCGTCTAAATAAGAAAGGATAATATGAGCCAGTTCATGAAAGTAGTATGACATGGCCCGTTGAAAATTGGCTCCAGCATTATTAAGGCCGAATGGAATGACCCTATAAGCAAAGGTTCCCCACAGACTAATGAACACAATTTTAAATTGATCAGCATGATGGATAGCAATTTGGTTGTATATGGAGAAACCATCCATGAAGGATAGAACCTTGTGCCCCACACACTTGTCAATTATTTGGTCAATGAATGGTGTGGGGAAGTTGTCTTTTGGACAATATTTTTTCAGGTCGCGAAAGTCAGCGAAGACAAGGATGGTGCCTTGTTTTTTGAGAACAAGAACCGGTTGGACATCCAAGTGGTGTATTCAATGGGATAGATAAAACTAGCCTGCTTGAGCTTATTGATTTTAGATTTGACAAGCTCTCATCTAGAAGTATTAATGGGTATCAACTTTGGACGGACATGATTGGCATTGGGCCATGTATCAATATGGTGTTCGAAAATGGCGGAATCAAGTCCATGCATTTTTGAATAAGACTAGGTGAAAACATGACATAATTCCTTGAATAGATTAATGTAAGCCTTAATTTCTTTCATGTTTCATTGTGCGCCCAAGGTAATGTTTTATTCTACCCCTGGTTTGTCAGAAATGTTAAATTTAATGGTAGGAGAGATATTGGCCATATTTCCTTCTTCGAAAGCATCAGGTTCAGGGATGGGATTTCTAAACCGATCGACCTCATTGGGAATGAAGTATTTCGATTCCATAACATATTGATCATCAAACTGTTGTGAGAGGAAGTATGCACGGTTGTTCATATCATCCCACAGAAAGTTAGGGGTGGTCATCGCTTCCATAATGTCTTCATCAGAATGAAATATGGGGTGAGTAGTGGAAGGATGACTACATGACGTGGCAAAGCTACCTGACTCATCATCATGAGAAGAAAGGTTCACATGCGCATCATCATGGGGGGTGAATGAACAAAATGTAGATGAGGGATCCACTGATGTTGAGCCCAGGGTGATCACTGAAGGGGGGTCAAGCGAAACAAAAGGGAAAGCCCCATAGGGGTCTTCAACAGTGGATCTCATAGATGATGACAGGTAGAGGATAGTGGTTGAAGACTCCATCATCTTGACATCAGGAGGGGGAATGTCAATGGGAGTGGATGTGTCCTCTAGTTCTCCCAAAGCATAATGTTCAAGTAAAGGAGAGGTGGACTTGTTGTGATTGACTTCGTACTAACGAACTATGTCCAAAGAGGTGCAACAGTCTAGAAGGCGGGGGACAAAGATGGGTATAGTGGCCATGGAGATTACACAAAGCATAGGTGTGGTTTGTGTGCACAGTCTTGAGTTTCTTGGCTACAGTCAGTAAAGTAACATGGAATTCTGGGACCTTGGACTCAGGAAACGCTATGTTGACCATGGGCTTGATACGAGGCAATTCATGAAAATTATGGGTGGCATGACCGAAAACATCACACAAAGCACACCGAGGTGTACGCTTTGGAGGCTGAGGAAGAGCATTTGTTATCTGGGCAACCTTGTCCTTTGGTGCTTTTTTTAGTATTCCCCCCCCTCACCCGATGCTTTCGCAACAGGAGTAGGTTCCTGTTGAGGTGGATGAGGCACAGAGGAAAAGGGAGGGGTCATGGCGTCTTGTTGGATCAGGGTCAAAGATGTACAAGGTTTGGACTGACCAGGTGGGGTATTGGCTGGGGGATCAATGTACCAGACTGGGATCCCCAGGGTCCTGTTGGGAAGGGTCAAGATAGCCATAAAAAGTACCAAAAATACTCTAACAGGGGGAGAAAGAAACGATATTTGACCGGAGGGGTAATGGCGAGGCAGAATAACTCTGGGATGGTTAAGGCTAGGGGGAACCATTCCAGGAGAAAAGAGATAATTAGGGACACTAGCTACAGATTAAGGGCCTTGAGGAGGAGGTCTTGAAGGCTTAGGCGAAGTATTAGGAGTAGGTTTCAAAGGGAGGGGCTGCTGACTAGGTGAACCAGACCATTTGAGGTCGGATTGAGATGATTGCATCATGAAAAAATTCGAAAAGATAGGGTCATCGATAGGAGGGGGGAGACCAGGGAATGAACCAAACAAAGAGGAATATTAATATACTTTGGGTGAGACACTAGTCATAGGTTCGACTATTTATTCACTAGCCACCGAAGAAATAATGGACTTTGGAGAGGTTTGAGACTTTAGTTCGTAATATGTCAGCTAATCTATAGTGACGATATTTCCCATATGAGGAAAGCAAATCTTATGGTCAACCATAGATTCGACAACCAACATCGTGTAAGTGTCGCTACAACCCAATAGAATGTTTTAGTCTAAGGGGGCATCAATGACTTCAATGTAAACACAAATACTATTACCCGCAAGAGTAATAGGACAATTATGGAACATGCCAAGGGGCTGAGAAGAGTGTCTATCCCACGCAATGAGGGTGATAGTGGAAGGGGATAACTCGGGTGATCAAATATTCTTCCAAAAACAATTAGATATCATAGAAGTGGATGCCCCCTCGTCAATGATACAACCGGAGATGTTGGCATTCTAAATCTTGATAGGTATTTGGAAGGTGACGGATGCAGGAAGGGGTGGATGCTTTGACTTGTAAACATCGAAGATGATCAAACGATCATCTGAAGGATCCACATCCCCCATAATATTTAGTAGAGATTTTTTTTGTGAAGGGCATGACTAGAGGACTTCCAACATTGACATGATGGCAGGGGATTTTGCTAAGTCATATACTATACTGTAGGAGTGGGCGAATTTTCTAGAAGCAGTGTTTCGACGTAATGGTCCCTTGGGGATCTTTGTATGAAGATATTCCTTAAGCTGAGGGATCTGTAAAGGACCATTGGGTGTCAAAAGAGGCTTTGTGGGACCTGAAGACGGGAGATCGGTGGTAGACGTAGTGGGGGGATTTTTGCACCGGCGAGACCGAGTCTACAGGTTGAGATCAGTGGTATTGGCCTGGTCAAAGTTCATCATGAGGATCTGGTAATTAGAGGTACCAGATGGAGGAGGTTGAGTGGTTGCCTGACCTTCAGGGGGTTGGGCAGCCACATATACTTGCTGGGGGAAAGGATTGGTAAACACAACTGGTTCGATGTGCACATCATTAGGAGGAACCAAAGAAAGGGGTTTCTCTCCTCGGGATACTGCTTGAGCTTCCCACATTTGATGCATCTGAGGTAAAAGGGGACAATCATTAGTATAGTGACCATAGACAATGCAACAAGAAAAAGTCTTACTCATGCGAATAGGTCTATCCTACTTGGGCTGAGTGCCATGTTGTTGGGTTACAGTGTTAGATGTATTCCCTTGGGGATTTTTCTGGGATTACCTAGATAGGGTTGGTTTTGGTTTCCTTTCCTCTTATTTTTGGAAGTGGGAGGATTATTCACACTCTGATATGCATACACCTGACCCTGAGGGGAGTGTTGCTGCTGTTGTGGAGCTTGAGAAGGCAAGGGAGGTTGAAGTGCCTATGCTTGAGGAGCTGGAGTACCAGGCTACAGATATGGATAATAAAGAGGTTGGGAAAAATTGGGATAAACAGGTTTGGCAAAAGCAGGCCTTGTAATCGGAGGATGCAATTGGGAAAAAGTGTGAGGCATGCCGTGTGCTGGATACATGTTGTCAGGAGGGGTAAAGGTGCTAAAGGAGCTAGCCCCTACATGAGGGAAACCAAAACCCATGGGAGGATGAGTGTACGAATGTGAAAGGGATCCAACGATACTATCAGTGGCTATTACACATTATTTTGTCACCATGACATTTGACTGTCCATATAGGTCTATCACTACCTATATTGTGCTCCCTTAGAAGTCAAAAACCCTAATTTTCCTAAACCAAGTCTTGGAATAGGAGAAAAGCTCATTAAACCCTTAAAAGTGTACCTCCGTACTTTTTTTAGCCTTTTCCTGCGGGTTCGCAGATACTTGTTCTATAGCCTACAGTAGCTCCTGTATGTTCTCCTAATAAAACCTGCGGACCCCTGTAAAAAGTCAAATAAAGGAAAAATTAAATTCTAGAAGCCAAGCTAGTCAAATATTCTCCCAACTGGAAGCTTCTAGAGGCACGATTAGTTCGAGCTCTATCCCTCCACTCATGGAGCTTATTCCTTGGTCCATGGAGCTCAAATACCTTCATGGGAGGAATCCATCCCCCTCTTCATGGAACTGAAACTACCTCCATTTCCCTATAAATTGAGCTCATGTTTAAGTCTCAAGGGTAAACTGTACCTCGTATATGGTAATTTCTGAAGAAATTCCTAAGAGAGCATACTCTCTACACTAGTTATTGTTGGCATGAGCATGATCACACCCTTATGTCCATAACTCCATGCTAGTATTTACAGAGGAAGGCTTGTGAACTAGAAGGAGGAAAGATTGTTCAGGACCTCAGGAGAAACTTGTATGACATCGAGGCATCAAGTTGTAAATTTACTCTTTTCATTCATTATAATACATATGAATCTCTTTTTCTCATTGATTTCTTCTTGTGCTTATTGAATAAAATCAATACTTAGACTCCCTGATCACTAAATTGGATTATATTTTCTTGATTATTATATGTTTCAGGTGCTTTGATTCTTTTGTCTCTCTTTGATTACAGGTTATACTTACCAAAGAAATATCTTTGAAGCGACTGGATAAAATACTGCATCGAACGTTGGATTTCAAGGTAGGAGCATGTCCTCTTTCTTTGTTTATAATAATTCTGAATTGAAAATAATCTAGAGAAAAATATTTACAAATGGATGTTTGTTTCTAGCTATTCGTAGAATACTAGGGATATCGCTCTTGTCCGCAAGAGGGATTAATCCGCATAACAAAATGGCGACTCCACTGGGGAATAGAACTTAGTTTTCCTTTTTTACTTTCAGTTTGAATTTTGAAAGTTTTTTTATTTTGATTTGTCTGAGATTGGGTTGGGTAGATAAATTTTAAGAATCCTTGAAAAGAAAAGCTGAATATTTATTTTTTCTATACTTTTCCTTGCTTCCGCAGTTTTCATCGGAAAACAGTGCAACAACATCCATAGTTTTTAGTTCAAAATAGTGCGGTACTGCATTGTTTTCCATTAAAACATGCGGATCTTTTGAAAAATTTTGGAAAATTTGAGAATTCTGTTTTTAGGAGCCATATTAGCTTATTCTTTGTGTTTTCCCCAGTCTATCTTAGATATCAAATCTTATGTGTGAATTTATTTTCAGCAACTTTTACGTTTGTGTGATTTTTCATCCTATTTGCATTTTATGAGTGAGTGTTTGCCCTACTTTCTTGCTGCTCCATACAAGATACCTTCATATAACTTAGCTTACTCGTATGATGATATTCTCTTTCTCAGCCATTAAAACCATTTCAAACCTTACTTTTATGAAAATTGATTATGTTTTCATTTGCAAATTTGGGAGATCTTTTAGCTTACTAAAGCATGATATCACATCAAATCATTTTTGGATGTTTTCATATTGATGACAGCTGTTACACATTATTTTGTCACCATGACATTTGAATGTCCATATAGGTATATCACTACCTATAATGTGCTCCCTTAGAAGTCAAAAACCGTAATTTTCCTAAACCAAGTCTTGGAATTGGAGAAAAGCTCATTAAACCCTTAAAAGTGTACCTCTGTACTTTTTTTAGCCTTTTCCTACGGGTTCGCGGATACTTGTTCCATAGCCTATGGTATCTCCTACATGTTCTCCTAATAAAACTTGCAGACCCCTGTAAAAATTCAAATAAAGGAAAAATTAAATTCTAGAAGCCCAACTAGTCGAATATCCCTTGGTCCATGGAGCTCAAATCCCTTCATGAGAGGAATCCACCCCCCTATTCACGGAACTGAAACTACCTCCATTTTCCTATAAATTGAGCTCATGTTTAAGTCTCAAGGGTAGACTGTACCTTGTATATGATAATTGCTGAAGAAATTCCTAAGAGAGCATACTCTCTACACTAGTTATTGTTGGCATGAGCATGATCACACCCTTATGTCCATAACTCCATGCTAGTATTTACAGAGGAAGGCTTGTCAAACAGAAGGAGGAACGATTTTTCAGGACCTTGGGAGAAAATTTTACGACATCAAGGCATCAGGTTGTAAAGTTACTCTTTTCATTCATTATAATACATATGGATCTCTTTTTCTCATTGATTTCTTCTTGTGCTTATTGAATAAAATCAATACTTAGACTCCCTGATCACTAAATTGGATTAGATTTTCTTGATTATTATACGTTGCAGGTGCTTTGATTCTTTTTTCTCTCTTTGATTACAGGTTATACTTACTAAAGAAACCTCTTTGGAGCGACTGGATAAAAGACTGCATTGAACGTTGGATTTCAAGGTAGGAGCATGTCCTCTTTCTTTGTTGATAATAATTATGAATTGAAAATAATCTAGAGAAAAATATTTACAAATGGATGTTTTTTTCAAGCTATTCATAGAATACTAGTGATATCTCTCTTGTCCACAAGAGGGATTAATCCGCATAACAAAATGGTGACTCCACTGGGGAATAGAACTTAGTTTTCCTTTTTTACTTTCAGTTTGAATTTTGAAGATTTTTTTATTTTGATTCGTCTGAGATTGGGTTGGGTACATAACTTTTAAGAATCCCTGAAAAGAAAAGCCGAATATTTATTTTCTCTGTACTTTTCCTTGCTTTCGCAGTTTTCATCGGAAAACAGTGCGACAACATCCATAGTTTTTAGTTCAAAATAATGCGGTACTGCACTGTTTTCCAATAAAACCTACGGATCTTTTGAAAAAAATTGGAAAATTTGAGAATTCTCTTTTTAGGAGTCAGATTCCCTTATTCTTTGTGTTTTCCCTAGTCTATCTTAGATATCAAATCTTATGTGTGAATTTATTGTCAGCAACTTTTGTGTTTGTGTGATTTTTCATTGTATTTTCATTTTATGAGTGAGTGTTTGCCCTACATTCTTGCTTCTCCATACCTTCATATACCTCAGATTACTCGTATGATGATATTCTCTTTCTGAGCCATTAAAACCATTTCAAACCTTTTATGAAAATTGATTCTGTTTTCATTTCAAAATGTGGGAGATCTTTTAGCTTACTAAACCATGATATCACACCAAAGCATTTTTGGATGTTTTCATTTCTACTGAGATAAGTAGAAATTTTTCTTAGTTGAATCATAAACTAGGAGAAAACATCCTCAAATGTTGTAGATAAACTTCAAATTTATATTTTTTATTTATTTTGAATTTTATATTATTAGAAGTTTTAGATAGTCTTTTCTTTTAGAAATAGTTTGTTTATTAATTTGTAGTTTCTGATTTGATTGATAAAGGAATTTAATTTCAAACGAGTAATAGATAATTTTTCCAAATTGAGTTCTCAAAGAAATCATCTTCTTTTCAAAGGTTTTGTTTATGAATGAAAGAATTGGTGTTTTTAAAATTGTTAAATCTCTCAATCTTTCCCTTAAATAAGATTCATTGAAAAGAAAAAAGTTGCAATCCTCATTTAGATGCATTTAGCATATTTTTGAGTTGGCTCACAAACATCATTGAAGTTTCACTTCCATACCTTATGTATTTAGCAATAGCCAAATTAAAAACCACACTTTAATAAAATCAATCTAGATATTTTACATTTTCTAGGGCTCTTTCCACCAACATAGCTTAGGCTAGTCTCTTGGAATAGGTTTTAATTAACATTCCAAGATAGTTCTGTTATCACTCAGTAAGTTCTCTAGGTTCAAGAGAGAACTTAACCACAAACCTACTTCAAACTCTAGGATATACCCTTCCTAGGGTTCAGAGAGGGTTCTCTCTTTAAAGTTTAACTTTGTGAATATTAAGCTAGCTATGAAAGTGCAATTTTGGTTTCGTTTTGTTGGATTTGGTGGGAAAATTTCACTTGGAGGGATAGATAGAGGGAAATCTACTTGTCCATTGGGCTATGGAGTCTAATTCAAGCTAACAGAACTCAGATCAAGGCCTAAAAGGTAAAATGTCTATAGGGCAAGATAGATAACCCTTGGAGATCTTGGAAAATTGGTTTTTGAGATGGTATGATTGGGCTAAAGGGCACTTAAGGATCCTTTGATCCGAAAAAGAGAAGTAGTAGATAGAGGTCAAACAGGAGAGGGAGAAATTAAGGGTTCCCTACACCAGAAATCAAAAGAAAACAAATAAATGATAACTAGTTAAAAACAGGGTGCTATTAACATGTCTTGTAGTAATACTCCTGGTTATACATTCAGATTTAGAATTAAAACACATATGTATGCATGTAAAAAATCATAATAACAATGACAAGTTTTAGTGAGTACTTCACTCCAGATAGCTTATCACAGGGATCCTAAACTATGATGCCAAATAGTTGATCCAGTTTGCTACTCAAAATCAAATTCCAAAGCCTTCAAGTCAACAAAATATCTATAGTAATCTCCAAAAATTTTATTCCACCAAAATACTTGAAAGAGTGAAGTATTTATACAAATTCTAAAATAGAATATCTTGAAAAAATATCAAGATTGGTTTACAAATATCTCCAACTGTTTTACATAAATAGAACTCAAGTAAAGGACACTCAAAATAATGCATCTATTTGGCATTATTTTTTATGGATAGGTGATGAAAAAGAGGAGAATTCGAATTTGATCTCAACTCTTAGTTGATGATTGGGCATCCAAGTCACTAACTGTCTCCTTTCTTTGTGCATTCTTCTCCAACAATTCTGAAAACTTTGGGTCCAATGATACCTTTGTATTTCTCAATCAAAAATAGCTGTATAAAAAGTGAAAGAGGTTTGTGTAGATAAATAAGTTACTAAGATAAAACTCTCTCATTTCCTTAAAATTATGCTCCAGCTGTTCACAATAGGCTCTATAAAACGATGTGTAAAACAGAGTTTTCCACAGTTTGAAACATAGGCTGTAACTATGCACATGTATATATTATTATATAATACATGTGCAACAAGTGAGATAGGTTTTTGTAGCTGGGTCTCTTAGGAAAAACAACCTCCTTCCATTTTGTAAGATGTATTTTTTATTGGCCACAATATTCTCTGCAAAATGATGACTTAACAGTACGTTTCTGTAAAAAGTACTTTACAATTGTGTTTAATATTTCCAAAGCCATAATGGTCGTTAGAAAAGTGAGAGAGGTTTTTGTAGTTGGAGATCTTAGGAACATAAATGTCCTTCAGTTTTGAAAAATTCATCTTGGATTGGTCATAATAGTTTCTGCAAAACAATGACTTTAAACAGGAAATTACTGCAAAAATGTCTGTTCTTGCTCTGTTTTCATCTTTTAACCTTACTGTTATTTTAACTGTTTTTACTTTCTCTCTGGATAAAATTCACTTTTTTTGAAAGTATTTTCATCTTTATTCACCATTTACTGCCTCTAGTTTTACTTTTACTGTTTTTCCTTGACTGCTCCGTAACTTTGTTTTAACCTTCACTCTGACTTTCATCAGATACACTTTAACTTTGATGCTCTTTGACTGTTTTACTTTCACTGTCACTATGAATTCTTACTTTAATTTGAACTTTAACCTTTACTGTGAGTTCTTCCTTTTATCTCGACTATTATGATTACCCCGTTTTAATCTTTACATTAAATACTCTTTTATCTTTCACAGGATGGCTGTTCTTTAACTCTGATTACTGAAATATTTTAAGTAAAATCCTTTGAATTCATTTCCTTGTAAGTTCTTGGAGTAAAACATATCTTTAACTAGTATTTAGATTGTTTTATCCAAATTCTTCTTTTTCTAATGACCTGTTTTGACACAGGTATTGGTTTTAACTGGGTTTCTTTAGTCTCTGGTCGAATTGATGGCTTTCAGTGGTTGAACTAGAGCAAGTGCAACTGCTCAGCATTTTTTACAAGTTTCTTTGGTGAATTTGGAGGTTCTGGGCATAAAAAAGGGTATGAGGGGCTTTCACAGATTTTACACAATTGGGAAGGAAAAAACAATGGTTAAACACGACAAATGAATGATTTAACGTATTAACCAAGATTTTATCAAATATATGAATTTTGAATTGATTAGCATTGAATGTGAGTCATGATTAGGAGGGAAACGGTTTCAGAGTTTTGAATGGATGAAAACTGGTGGTTTATCACGTAGATTTTTAGTGATAAATGGTTTTAATCAAAACCCATGCGATCGAATCAGAATAGGCCACGTGGAGGGGAGGGGTCAATGCGAAACTGCCTATTTCACATGGATTTTGCATTGGAGCGGTCATGCATCTAATCTATGCGATATCAACCCTCGACCGTCAGATCTGAGAAATGAACGTGAACAGTGAGGATTTGTTCTGGAGTTTCTTTGGAGCAGAAAGGTGGGACCGGGGTGGATCAAATGTAGCGGAAGGGTTTATAATGATGTTGGGCTTATAATATGTTCAAACCTTTTATGATATGGTTGAGGGGTAAAATGGTATAAAACATATATGTAATGGTTTATTTATATACAGCGGCGGGATAAATAATGGTTTTTAAAACAGATGATAATGTTTTAATTAATATACCAAGGTGCGCGCTTTAGACTTGGTATAGCATATGGTGGGTTAGAAATCTTTTGTTTTAAAAAATTTGTAAAATTTTTAAAATATGAGGGCGTGGTTATTATATTATATAGTTTTTTAACTATTTGGATAGTTTAAAAACTATAGGGGCGAGATAAAGAAAATAAAGATCATTTATACCAAAGGGATTTATAACTTGGGATTTTTCATTTGCGCACATGGATAATAGACTTTGGTATTAAACATTATGATAGTGGGTTTTTGGGTTTATTGAATATAAGGGAATAAATAACTAGGAAAGGATATTTCTTAGGGATTTAATAAATTATGTTAAAAGTTAATATGAAAGGGTAGTGAAAAAAAAAACACATTATCTCTAAGTATCATATATAAAATCAAGAATTGCACATATTTATATTTCTTTCAATAATACTTAGGAAAATGTGATTTTGTGGATTTTTATCAATGCTTATGAAGGGATGAAGTAAATTATCCTAGGGCTACAATTTTACTAAGTAAGAATGTGTGCTTACTTAGGAAAAAGGGGTTTTAATGTATGAATGAAGGGTAAATGATAATAAATGAGGATTTACCATAAGAACTCAATATTTTTAACTAACTAGTCATAGAGCCTTGGGTATGGTCCCAACGAAAGTCAGAGAAATGATCTGAGCCTGTTTGACTGATAGCTTAGAATACTGAATACTCATGGGGGAGGGGAAATTAGTGATTTTTCTTGATGATGTATTATTTACATGATTGCTCCACTGCTTTCTACCTACCCAACTTTATTTCTAAAATTTTCTCTTCATTTTGCAGTTGCATTTAGGCTTTCAACCTTATAACATTTTCATTCAAAGCATAAAAGTATCTAAATCTACCTTATTTCATCGGAGGGCTCAGATTAAACTGTTTATCTTCTCATTATTCTCTACATATCTACTTATTTGTCAAGTTTAAACTATTTGACAAATCTTTATTCACTATCTAAAACATGAAATTGAAACATGAAAAGTTAAGATTAAATTGTTTAAGTGATCATTGATTATGGCATTTATTGACACTCTGCACATAATAATTTATTCTTTGCAGTAAAAGTAAAAGTAGTGGCATTTGGACTTGCTCACTTTCAGGTCTTATTTCTTTTCTTTTGGGTTTTATATTTTCTAGGTCCTTTGATCTTTCTTTTAGGACTTTTTTACCCTCTTTTTGGCTTTTATTATTTTTTCATTTTCTCAAAATATGAGAAAACAACTTGCAAAAGGAAAGGTATGTACATATTTACAAGACTATCAAAGTCAATTCAAAACTATGAATCCTATATTTATAGGACCCTAACAACGGCTTCACATGGGGATGCCATCTCCTGGTGAGATGTCAAGAACATCGTTGACTAGTAGCCTGATCCTTTGAGCCAATCCCAAACATGCATTTTCTTTATTATAAAATCTCTGTGACTGAAACTCTTGGACTAAATTTACACCCTTTTTTGCAAACTGAAATTTGATCTGAGACTAAAAAAAGGTGCTGCAACCTTCAAACCAAACTACTAAATCATCAATATCTTAGGGTTTTTTCCTTGGCTAAAAACTGGAAACTGAAATAAGCTGAAATCCTACCTACTTACTCTAATCAATTGTCCAACTTCTGGTTAGATAAAATGAAATAGCTAATGCAACCATTCAAGCATTATGTACTTTTATATATTTTTTGGCATTTTCTTGTTGATTATCCAAACTGTAATTCTGCAACCTATTAGAAACTTGTCAACAAATGAGAGGATAAGGAAATAATTGATTTCCTTTGTTGACTCTAGAAAATTTTCAAAAGGATCTTCAAAGATATATACACCAATGTTTAATTGATCTAAACAATTGTACATCTGTTCTGGATGACCTCCATGCCATAAGACTAAATTTTCATTTGTAACTTTATTTTCTTGCAAAATCAACCTATGATTGTTCTGAGATACTTTCAGATTTTTAGATAATCTTTGTGATGATATTTTTTCTGATGAAAATGTTTGTTTGAGGAAACATTTATCATATTGATCTTGAAGCTCATAGTCAATAAATGGAAAAAGACTTTGAATGCATTCATTATCCAAAATATCTGCTATTGGATCATGAAAAACTTTGAAAGATTGCTACAATTTATATATGGGTTTTAATGGAACTTCATAGATTTCTAGGGTTGTTCATCCTTTAAAAACTAAAATGCTTTAGATCATAATGGTATAGAACTTTCTTTCAAAATTTCTGAACTTTCTTCTTCACTCCCATATTTGATGTGTATTGTTTGACCACTATATTTGAGCTGCTGAAACTGAACTCCATCCCACAAACTGGCTTTTGATCGCTCTGTAAAGTTAGCTTAAATTTGGAGAACATAATTATCATCATAATGATCATACTTAGGCAAATCTTCAGAAGAAGGAATGCCATCAATTATACACATTAGATCAGTAGATTGCTTTTCCAATAATCTTGATTTATCTAGATTAGATTGGTTGCATTCTATTTGAAGGTCATAATTTTTCTCAATAGGAGTACTATCAGGCAATGGGCCTTTTTGGGAACGTAGAACAACATCAACATCAACCTGTTCTTTTGTCTCTTCATGGAAAAAAAAAATTAGTACATACATCAACATTAGAATAAGTAGAAACAAATTCTTCATTATGTAAATATTTTGAAGATGGTTGCATGTTTAGAAGCAAATTGATTTCTTCATCGGTGAGGGGGGGTGGGAATATTTGAATTTTTAGCTTTGAATAACAATTGTTTTCTCTCTTATGTAAAAACTGATGATGAGGTTGAATATTTTCTTTAACTTCATTCAAAATATTATATGGAACATCATTTGTTACTACAGAGGGGATTTGTGGATCTTGATTCATCTCCTGATCTATTTGATCTTTGATTAACACCTCTTGATTATCATGACAGTTAACTTGAGAATGAAAGTTATGGACTTATTCTAATAAATCTTCATGATGCCAATTTCCAAAATATTCATTAATATATTTAAGGTAATGTGTGATATCCTCAGCTTGATCACAACAATTTTCAGCTAATGTTAAAGATGGAAAATATTCTTTGTAATGCTCATAAAATACCTTATGAAAATCCTTCAAACAAAAAAAACTAGCAGGTTTGAGAGATTCATGCCATTCCCTTGCTTGTCCTTCTAAGGTTTCCATGAATATCTTCATGAGGCAATCCTCATGCCAATCACCCTTCAATATCCATGAGTGTATATGAAATTTAATGAGATGTAACATAGGATCATCAATATTCTCATTTTGAAATATAGGAAGATTTTTATCCCAATTTACCTTTGGTAGTTTGTGTGGAAATCCGGGCATGTGATCTCTGCTCATGGGAGCATACCTACGTTTTATTCTTGGGTCATCTTGTAAATTAGTCATAAAGAAGGGCCACTGTATGTATACAACCAAGCTAGATCCTTCTATAAAATACAATATACATTGAAAAAATTTCTTAATGAGAAAGAACATAATGTCTTGGATTAAGATCCAAGTTAAAATCCTGATATTTCCATATTTTTCTTTCAGGTTCATTCCTATAGTGGAGTCTTGATTTTGAAATTGATTTGGAGTCGCCAGGTGGATGATTTAACCTTTGTGTGTCTGATCACTATCCACCATCATAGATCAGATCTGAACTTGTAAATTGTTTCTGAAGAAAATGTTAGTCATTCCCTAGTATGGTCGCCAATAATGCTATCACTCAGTAAGTTCTCCAGGTTCAAGAGAGAAATCACTGAGGTAACCACAAACCTACTTCAAACTCTAGGATCTAGCCTTCCTAAGGTTTAGAGAGGGCACTCTCTTTAAAGTTTAACTTTGTTTTAATTTGTGAATATTAGGCTAGCAATGAAAGTGCAATTTGGTTTGGTTTTGATGGATTTGGTGGGAAAATTTCACTTGGAGGGATAGATAGAGGGAAATATACTTGTCCATTGGGCTATGGAGTCTAATTCAAGCTAATAGAACTGGGATCAGGACCTTAAAGGTCAAATGTATTTAGGGAAAGATGGATAACCCTTGGAGATATTGGAAAATTGGTTTTTGAGATGGTATGATCGGGATAAAGGGCACTTAAGGATCCTTTGATCCGGAAAAGGGAAGTATTAGATAGAGGTCAAACGGGAGAGGGAGCAATTAAGGGTTCCCTACACCAGAAATCAGAAGAAAATAAAGAAATGATAACTAGTTAAAATCGGGGTGCTAATAACATGTCCTATATTAATACTTCTAGTTATACATTCATATTTAGAATTAAAACATAGATGCATGCATGTAACAAAGAAGAATAACAATGACAAGTTTTAGAGAGTACTTCACTCCAAATAGCTTATCACGGGGATCCTGAAGTATGATGCCAAATAGTTGATCTAGTTTGCTACTAAAAATCAAAATCCAAAGCCTTCAAGTCAAAAAAATATCTATAGTAATCTCCAACAATTTTATTCCACAAAAATACTTCAAAGAGTGAATTATTTATACAAATTCTAAACTAGAATATCTTGAAAAAAATATCAAGATTGGTTTTCAAATATCTCCAACTATTTTACATAAATAGAACTTAAGTAAAGGACACTCAAAACTAATGCATCTATTTGGCACTATTTTTTATGGATAGGTGATGACAAAGAGGAGAATTCAAATTTGATCTCAACTCTTAGTTGATGAACAGACATCCAAGTCACTAACTGTCTCCTTTCTTTGTGCATTCTGCTCCAGCAATTTTGCAAACTTGGGGTCCAATGATACCTTTGTATTTATCAATATGAAATAGGTATGTAAAGAGTGAAAGAGATTTTTGTAGATAAATATGGTACTAATACAAACCTCTCTTATGTCCCTAAAATTATGCTCCAGCTATTCACAATAGGCTCTGCAAAAAGATGTGTAAAACATAGTTTTCCACAGTTTGAACAATAGGCTGTAAATATGCGCATGTATCTCTCATTCTGTAATACATGTGCAAACAATGAGATAGGTTTTTGTATATGGGTCTCTTAGGAACAAAAGTGTCCTTCAGTTGTGTAAGATGTATTTCTGATTGGCCACAATATTCTCTGTAAACGGATGACTTAACAAGAATTTTTTGTAAAAAGTAATTTCAAATCTTGTTTAATATTTCCAAATCCATAATGGCGGTTAGAAAAGTGAGAGAGGCTTTTGTAGTTGGAGATATTAGGAACATAAACTGCCTTCATTTTTGCAAAATTAATCTTGGATTGGTCATAATAGTTTCTGCCAAACAATGACTTTAAACAGGAAATTTCTGCAAAAATGTCCCTTCTTGCTATGTTTTCATCTTTTAACCTTACTGTTGTTTTAACTGTTTTTACTTTCACTTTGGATAAAATTCATTGTTGTTGAAATTATTGTCATATTTATTCACCATTTAATGCCTCTAGTTTTACTTTTACTGTTTTACCTTGACTGCTCCGTAACTTTGTTTTAACCTTCACTCTAACTTTCATCCGATACACTTTAACTTTGATGCTCTTTGACTGTTTTATTTTCATTGTCACTGTGAATTATTACTTTACTTTGAACTTTAACCTTTACTGTGAGTTCCTCCTTTTACCCTGACTATTATGAATGCCCCGTTTTAATGTTTACATTAAAATTTTCTTTTATCTTTCACAGAATGACTGTTCTTTAACTCTGATTCCAGGAATCTTTTAAGGAAAATCCTTTGAATTCATTTCCTTGTAAGTTCTTGGAGTAAAACATATCTTTAACTAGTATTTAGATTGTTTTATCTAAATTCTACTTTTGCTAATGACCTGTTTTGACGTAGGTATCAGTTTCAACAGGGTTTCTTCAGTCTCTAGTCGAATTGATGGCTTTTAGCGGTTGAACTGGAGCAAGTGCGGCTCCTCAACCATTTTTACAAGTTTCTTTGGTGAATTTTGAGGTTCTGGGCATAAAAATGGGTATCAGGGGCTTTCACAGGTTTTACACATTCGGGAAGGCAAAAACAATGGTTAAACGCGACAGATGAATGATTTAATGTATTAACCAATGTTTTATCAAATGTATGAATTTTGCATTGATCAGCATTGAATGCTAGTCACGATCAGGAAGGAAACGGTTTCAGAGTTTTGAATGGATGAAAACCAGTGGTTTATCGCGTAGTTTTTTAGTGGTAAATGGTTTTAATTAAAACCCATGTGATCGAATTAGAAGAGGCCACGTGGAAGGGAGGGGTCAATGCGAAACTGCCTATTTCGCGTGGCTTTTGCATTGGAGCGTTCGTGCATCTAACTTATGCGATATCAACCCTTAACTATTGGATCTGAGAAATGAATGTGAATGGTGAGGATTTGTTCCGGAGTTACTTTGGGGTGGAAAGGTGGGATCGGGGTGGATCAAATGCAGCGGAAGGGTTTATAATGTGGTGGGGCTTATAATATGTTCAAACCTTTTATGATATGGTTGAGGGGTAAAAAGGTATAAAACATATATGTAATGGTTTACTTATATGCAGCGGCGGGATAAATAATGGTTTTTAAAACATATGATAATGTTTTAATTAATATACAAAGGTGTGGGATTTAGACTTGGTATAATATATGGTGGGTTAGAAATGTTTTATTTTAAAACATTTGTAAAATGTTTAAAATATGAGGGTGCAGTTATTATATTATATATATTTTTAACTGTTTGGATCATTTAAAAACTATAGGGGCAGAATAAAACAAATAAATATAGTTTAGACCAAAGGGCTTTATAACTTGGGATCTTTCATTTGCGCACATGGATAATAGAATTTGGTGTTAAACATTATAATAGTGGATTTTTGGGGTTTATTGAATATAAGGGAATTAATAACTAGGAAAGGGTATTTCATAGGGAATTAATAAATTATGTTAAAAGTTAATATGAAAGGGTAGTGAAAAAAGAAATACACATTATCTCTAAGTATCATATATAAAATCAAGAATTTCTCATCTTTATATTTCTTTCAATAATACTTAGGAAAATGTGATTTTGTGGATTTTTAGGAATGCTTATGAAGGGATGAAGTTAATTATTCTACGGCTTCAATTTTACTAAGCAAGTATGTGTGCTTACTTTGGAAAAAGGGGTTTAAATGTATGAATGAAGGGTAAATGATGATAAATGAGGATTTAGCATAAGAACTCAATATTTTTAACTAACTAGTCATAAAGCCTTGGGTCCGGTCCCAACAAAAGTAAGAGAAATGCTCTGAGCCTGTTTGAATGATAGCTTAGAATATTGGATACTCATGGGGGAGGGGAAATTAGTGATTTTTTTTTATGATGTATTATTTACATGACTGCTCCACTACTTTCTACCTACCCAACTTTATTTCTAACATTTTCTCTTCATTTTGCAGGTGCATTTAGGCTTGCAACCTTAAAACATCTTCTTTCAAAGCATAAAACTATCTAAATCTACCTTATTTCATCAGAGGGCTCAGATTAAACTGTTGAGATACTAATTATTCTCTACCTATCTATTGATTTGTCAAGTTTAAACTGTTTGACAAATATTTATTCACTATCTATAACATGAAATTGAAACATGAAAAGTTAAGATTAAATTGTTTAATGGATCATGGATTATGGAATTTATTGACACTCTGCACATAATCATTTATTCTTTGTAGTAAAAGTAAAAGTAGTGGCATTTGGAATTGCTCACTTTCAGGTCTTATTTCTTTTTTTTTGGGGTTTATATTTTCTAAGTCCTTTGATCTTTCTTTTAGGACCTTTTTACCCTCTTTTTGGCTTTTATTATTTTTTCATTTTTTCAAAATATGGGAAAACAAATTGCAGAAAGCAAGGTATGTACATATTTACAAGACTATAAAAGTCAATTCAAAATTATGAATCCTATATTTATAGGACCCTAACAAGTTCAAACGAACAAGTAGCAATATTACGGTAGGAAAATCCAATTCTAGCATTTGTGCTCTCGGAAGCTCTTCTTAAAAGAGTCAAGCACAAGATCATGTCAGAACTAGTGAGGTAATCGTACCTATCGCATTGGGAAAGATAACAGATGTGCATGTACTAAAAACAATAAACCTATGATAGACCATTGTCGAGGAGCCTGGGGTCACTTGTTGGTAAACCTTGGATTATATCAAGGAGCCTTCAAGGGGATTGAGCTTGTTACTCTTCCATTGCATGTATATTGGGTTGTAGAATTTTCCCTTAGGTACATTTGTTCCCGTTGGTGACCTTAGTGACTATTATATTTAAGATTTTTCTCAAGGTGATGGTGGAGGGAAGATCCCACTGTACCTAGAGCAGACATCGGCTAGACTCACTTGGAATTTCCAAAGGTTACTCTCCACTTCAAGATGGTATAAGTGGAGAGACTTGCACTGGACAGTTTCATTAAGCAGGTTGTCGAGGTAGCTATTCCAACTACCATTTCCACATTATAATTATACGGCGTTGGATTTCATCACCAGCTAGTGTTTTTTGTGTGGGAATATATTGTTTATGTGTGGATTTCTCTCTTAGATTTTGTAGGCATGTGATTAATTTGATTGTTCCTTAGAGGCTTTAGGATATTTTTTTGAAATTTTCTTTGATTTTTTGTGTTAAACTTTTTAATCGTGGTTGAAATACCAAGAAAATCCTGTAGAATGCAGGGGAAACCCCCTGAGTACACACTAAGCCAATTAGAAAAGCTTAAATATGAGAAAGGAAAACCATCAGGGACTGGATCAACTGAACAAGAAGAGACATTAGTAATTATACATCATTATTATGAAGTAGATCAACCTCAAACAATAGAAAGTTCTCAAAGAAAAATATCATTTTCTGAACTAGTTGAACGTGCTTCCACAACTAGTGAATTATCAACTATTGGGCCTGAAATTTTTGAATAAAAACTAAACCTGCTACATCTGAGCCTTCTCAGATTTCATCACTCTAGCCCCTGGTCATCCTCATTCATCGCGAGTGAAGTTTCACATCACTGAGAACCTTCCTACTGGCCTTATTATCATTGAAGAAATTATAGATATTGAAGAAGAAGTTATTCTTCCTTCACATTAGGAATATTTAGACCATAGGCCAAGTGAATTAATTTACTATGATATCCCTTTCAAACATGATCCTTGGTATTCTTAGTTAACTAAATTTCTGCATAATTCTGGTCTAAATTATTCGCCACCCCGAATTCCTTTTTATTCCATACCAACAGGTAATTACAGACTTGTTAATTCCCTATAATTTTTAGATTGGCAAGAAAAAATGAACAAGGTTAACAACAAACCAATATTTGGAGTCATAGGACCTAGCCTTCCTGGACTCAGAGAGTGCTCTCTCTAATGTTTTCTTGTAAAAGTTTTTAACTTGATAGCTGTTAGGTTTTGATTTGAGGCTAGTTATAGCGATTAGGGTTTGTTTGTTGTTTTGGTTGGGCAGGTTGTCAAGGGAAATAGGTAGAGTAAGAGAGGATAAATCCTTTGGGCTATGGAGTCTGCAAAGGCTTTGAAAAGCATAAAAATGAGTCAAGGATAGTTCAAAGGGCAAGTTGATAAGGCGAAATGGATATAAGTCGGTCTAGGGAGAATGAAATGAACATGGAGATGTGAATATAGTATGTTAAGGGGAAATCAAGGATCCTTTAACAAAATAATAAACAAGAAAAAGCTTCCAAGATGATAGCATAATAAAATTGAATAGAAATAAAGGATTCTTCAACCAAACAATACTAAGCATGCCTTAAAAACAATAGATAAGTAAGCTAAGAGAGAAGTGAAGGATTATCTAAGACTTGCTTGCAAACAAAATAGAAATTTAACATAAAATATTAGTAACAGTAAAGAGAATTCAAGGATTCTTTAGCAAATATTTGAAGAAGAAAACATAGAAATCAAGGAAGCAGGCAGAAGTAGGGTGCCAAGAAGGAAAATCCTATTCTCTATTTCTGTCCTATGACTAAATGAACCATAAAAATAATGAATAACTGAAGAAAACAAACAAAAATATGGAATACATCAGCATATAACCAAGCTTAATGAATCCTAAGAGTGAGCTCAATCCACAGATGCACATTCCAAAGCCATCATCAAGCACCAAAGCCAATTTCTCTTCAATATCAAAGTTTGTATATTACTCTCGATAAACATCCAATGATTACAATGAGGCCTCAAGGATCTATTTAACCAGAAAATGAGGAGGTGGAAACCCTAAGAGGCTTCTAGAAACCATAAAAGCATCATAAATGTCAAATTTGTCCATTAAGACCATGCAAGGCCCAAGGCACAAAATATCTATTGTAATAAATGAAAGATAACCTAAACATAACTCATCAACCAACTCTGAAATGATTTGCCCAAAAAATCTCGAAAATATCCTTTAGTGTGTTTTGTTGACCTTTTTGCAAGGGGGCAGCTTCAGAGGTCTAAAGGCGCAGTGCCTGCACAGGAAAACTGGGTCATCTTGCAGCCAAGTTTTGAAGGCCTTCCTGATGTCTGAATTGGCTGCGTGATGGCTCGTTCGAAATCATGTTGAGTATACTTTCCAAAATTTCCCTTTTGTTTCTGATTGGATTCTATTAACCTGTTCAAAAAGAAAATCACCAAGGCTGTTGAAGGCGCAACGACAATTTCTCAAGGCGTGGCGTCAGTTTCTAAAGGCGTAGTGCCTTTTTACAGAGGAAATTTGAAGGCCTTCCCGGGGTCTCAATTGGGCCCATGATAGATAGTTGGAAATGTTATCCTGTATACTTTTCTAATATGCCTTTGTTTCTCTTATTGAAGTTGATTTGGCCTGTCAAAAGTCAATTCTCCCAAGACTGGTTAAAAAGTGTTGAATGATGGTGTAGAAATGCAGAGTGATGGTGCATACAACTTTTGGGGACATGGATAAATGTTAGAGAGTAGGGGAAATTTGAATTTGAAGGATTGAGTGAGGGGAAGAGGTCCAAAAGGGAAAAACATAGGCCTATTCTCGAAAAGTGTCAAATTGTAGCAATAGGATAGGTTTTGTAGAATAATGATGAGTTTGAGGGATAAGATTGATGGGAAGTGTTTAGGAAGGTATATTAAGGATAGGGGAAAATGAGGCAATGAAGTTATAAGCATGAATGGAGGCTAACAAAGGTAGGTAAAAGCACATAAGAAGTCTTTTAGGAGCAGCAGGGTGACCATGGAATGGTAAGCTAGTGGAATAGTAAAACATTTTCTATAAGGATAATGAAGGCAGTGAGATTTCTAAAACTCACAATCTTCAGGGAATTTTGTTTTTAGAAATATGTAACCAATATTTAGTCATCTAGAGATAGTAAAAATTACTAACGACTAACAATGGTCCACTTGGGGAGGGAAACACATTTTCAGGAGGTTCCCAGGACCTCAGAGTTCAAATCTCTGAGTTTTGAAGATTAATTCCTTACTTGCACTTTTCAGATCCTTCTCCCTTCATTTTCTGATGTTCTCTTGAAGCTACGATCTTAAAATCAGAAATACATGTTTGCTTCAACCTCTTTTCTACCTACCCATCCTACTTTTCCTAACATTTTTTCTTCTTTTGGGTGCACTTGGACTGGCAAGCCCTTGACATTATTTTCTTTTGAAAGAAAAACCAACTATCTAATTGTACCCTTATCACTTCCAAGAGTTCAGATTAGGCTAATGAACTCTTTTATTCTCTAACAAGACTAATTATGTTTCAAGATTAAGTTGTTTAACAAATTTTTTTATTTAAACTACTAATTGAAATTGAAAACATGATCAAACCAAGTTTAAACAATCTAATTTTCCATGGGCTGTGGCATTTAGACAATTTGCACACAGACATTATTTTTTGTACAATCAAAACTAGAAAACATGAGGGATGTGATCTATCATTTTTTATGTATCCCTCTCTTCCCTTTGGTTCAGATTTATGCATTTGGAACCAAACGTTTTTCCTAATCTAATCTACTAACAAGTCAAGCTTAAATGGTTTGACAAGTCTTGTTTTACTAAAATCATGTTCAGTCATGATTAGGCTAGATGACTGAACAAGACTCTCTTTTCTCAAGTAGTGGCATTTATACTTGCACACTTTTAGAAGTACTCTTTTTTGGTATGGGGTTGTACCTCTTCTTTTCATATGCCCTCTTTTTCATCTTTTCTTTGTTTTTGTGTTTTCATTTTTCTATATCAACTTTCTAAAACTAAAAACTAGAAATATGCTCATAATGCTGATCTTATTTGCATACCTATCTATCCTAATCTAACCTATATAGGATATACATTAATTTTTTGAACTCCCTTTTCCAATATAATCAGTCAAGTAGATGATTCCATGAGTGATCTTGGTTCAAGTCTTTGAGTGTGTTGAAGAAATCAAAAGGCCACTTACACCTTACTTGTCTTTGAACAGTAGTGCCTAAAATTTTCTTTAAAATTTGCATCAAACTACTTCTAACATACTTTAATCCCCATTTATATGTGTCCAAGAAATCAGCAAAGGGATATTGAAATAATACCTGTCTTTGAGTATTTGAAAAATAATCTTCATCCAATTCTACTGCTTCCTCCACTTGGCTATGCTCAGGATTCTTTTGAACAATAAACTCTAACTCCTCCTCATTTTCATCTGTGCTGGAAGTCTCATCATATATTTAAATGTTGTCCTCTAAAAAAACTGAGATGCTTTGATTGAGTGGGTTGAAATCTGTGTGAAGGCCACCATGTTGATAAGCAAGAGCACTCTTGTGATTATCAATTTCCAAGCCTTCATCTGCAGTTTGAACTTCAATGGAACTTCGTGGCTGCAAATCTGAAGCTGAGGATAATTCCATGTCCCAAATTATTTCCTCAAACATTTAAGGAAAATGTGTCTCATTCACAACTTGCTCAATAAGTTCATAATCTCCCCCATCCTCAACATCCAAACTGAAAGACTGTTGATTTCCAATCACATGAAAGTTAATTTTGATAGACTGAAATGAAGTAGAACAAAGACTCAGAGATCCTTCACTTACTTCCAAACCTTCCAGAATTTCCTCATTAGTGTCATAGGTGACCTGTATTGGCTGATTACTATTTTCAAGCTGATGACATTGAAATTCGTCCCACAAATCAATTGTTGATTTCTCTACAAGATTAGCTTCTGTTTCGAGAACATCATCATCATAAAACTGATCAAAATTTGGAGAATCATCAACATAAGTAATGTCACCAATAAAACATATTAGATTAGCAATAAAATACATAGAAATTTTCTGTTCACATGAACGTCTAGAGGCTGGCTGCATGCTTAGAAACTAAGTTATTTCCTCTTCAGTTAAAAGAGGAAGCATTTTTCCTTTCTTTGGATAGCACTGCGGTAGTTCTCTTTCTCTTGTGAAGGTTGATTATGAGGCTGAATGTCTTCTTGAGCCTCACCTAGAAGATATGATGAATCATCACTTGTGCCTTTAGAGATATCCTTTGGGTTCACCTCCATCTTTTGTTTGATTTCATCCTCAACCAACTCTTCTTAGTTGACGTGATAGTTTATTTGAGAATGAAAATAATGAATACCTGCTAAGAGATCTTCAAGATGAAAATTTCCTAAATCTTCATCAATATCTACAAGGTATTGTAAGATATCTCAAGATTGATCATAACAATTTTTAGCCAAGATTAAGGATGGAGAATTTTCTTTATCATGATCACAAAATACCTTGTGGAGATATTTTAAGGAAAACAAGCTACCAGGTTTTAACCATTCATACCATTCCCTTTCTTTTCCCTCCAATGTCAGCATGAACATTTTCATAAGGTAGTACTCATGCCATTCAACTTTTAACTTCCATACATGTATTTGAAATTTGATGAGATGTAACAAGGGGTCATCAGTCCTTTCATCTTGAAATGTAGGCAGGTTTTTGTCCCAATTTGTCTAAGGCATTTTGTGTTGGAACCCATGGATATGATTTATGTCCATCAGAGCATATCTCCATTGTATCCTTGGATCCATGATTGTAAATAAAAAAGGGTCACTGCATCTTTTCAACCAGTCTAGAGTCTTCTACCAGTGGAGTCTTTAAGTCTATTGAGAGTTGTGGAGTCTCCAGGTGGATGATTTCAACTTTGATGTCCACCATCATCATGATTAATGAATTCCTAGGGGATTATTTGAGAACTAATGGGGTTAGTAGGCCTACTGGAGGCTAGTGGAGTCACCAGGTGGAGGATTTTTAATGTTTTAAGGATGTTATTGTTGTCCACCATCAACAACTGAAATCTAATCTAAGGATGTTTGTGGGTTTTCTGAGGTCTTAAGGATGTCTAAGATGTTATTTATTTAGAAATTCCCACCGTGATCGCCACTATGTTAGGTCCCCATAATTTACAGATTGGAAAGAACAAATGAATAGGGGTAACATCAAACCACTCTTTGGAGTCGTAGGACGTAGCCTTCCTAGACTTAGATAGGGCTCTCTCTAATATTTGCTTTAAATTTTTTTAACTTGATAGTTCTTACGTTTTAATTTTAGGCTAGTTAAAGGGATTGTTAGGTTCCCGTGATTTTGCCGATTGGTAAGCCAAATGACAGTGTAACATCAAACCAAGCTTTGGAGCCCAAGGACATAGCCTTCCTGGACTTAGAGAGGGCTCTCTCTATATATGTAAGGGATATCTGTTTGTTTGCTTATTGTGTTCTGATTTTAGGCTAGTTATGAAGTAAGTTTTTGATTTTTTGTTTTTTAAGTTGTGAGGGGTGAAACTGATCAAAGATATAAAATAGATAAACAAGATGTTAGATTAACTGGGCTACGGGGTCAAAAGGTCAAGAAAGCTATTAGATGACGATACAAGGTTGTTGAAGGGCCGATTTGATTCAAGGTAGAAAGGATATTTGGGAAAAATGGAGTAAATGGACATCAAGTTTGTGAACAACAAAGAGTTTCAAGCATCACTGGTTCAATAGATAACATAAACATGGTAAAGAAAACCCTTAATCATGCAAAATGTAACTACAAACTAATCAACACATAGAAACAAACATTCAAGCCATGCATAGAAGTATAAGACCCTCTAACTTTGGGAAATGGCTATCAGACTTTGGGGAAAACACATAAGATGGACTAACAACTCAAAACACTATGCCAGAATGCCTAAACACAGTACTTCAAGTTATTGGGCACTTTGAACAACAAGATTTGTATAGTTTTAGGCAAAGGGCTAGATCGGGACTAGGCCTCCTTGGTTCAAACAAAATAATAATCTTAATCAGTCAAAGAGATAGTTTCATGGATGGGACTATGGACAGTCATAGGTAAGCAGGGCACACCATACATCCTACTTAACATGCATAGAACTATGAATGAAACTAGCAACAATATCCTCAAGTTGTTAAAGAGAAGTTAAGAATTCTTTAATGCAACTAAGGAAGAAGAAAACATAAAAGCTATGAATATTCAGGAAATTTGAGGTGCATCCATGGGAATATCTCAAATTTGTTCTCTACTGATCTATAGCAAGCAAGAAAAATGTATTCATGAATGAAAACTAGAAGACAACAAAAAAGCAAGAGACACTATACCATTCTACCAAGTCATGGAATCCTTCAACAATCCTTCATCATTCATCCAAGAACATCCAAGAGGCAATCCAAAAGCATAACACAAGTATTTTCTTCCAAAGCTCATATGACCATATATTGCTTCTCTTCTCAAGTTCAGCCTTCTATTACAATTAATCCTCTTGGAATATACAGGCCAAGAAGGAGGAAAACCAACCAAGGCAACTAGCTAGCAATTGGTTCAAAATAAATATCTAAACTTTTCCTTGAGGCTTTGCAAAGCCCAAGGCACAAAATATCCCATAAAATATCTAAAAAATGATAAAAAGGGGAATTAAATTGACTTTGCATCATTTTCCAAGTGCAAAAATAGCTAAACGCACATTTGGAAAAAGCAGATTTTAGAGGTTCAAAAATTACAAAAATACTTCAAATTTTCATCAGCAAAAGGTCCCCTGAATTTCCGGAAACATTTGGCAGCCTTCCTGATGTTGAAACGAGGCTCATGATAGCTCGTTGGAAAGCTCTGAGTATCTACTTTCTGGAGCAACTGAAATTTCTTCAATCCGATGCCCAGAAGTCCTCCAAATCGGCACCTGTGTGTAAAAAGCCAAAAAATAACAGTTTGCTGATAGACCGGGCAGAGTGTGCAAAATGCGAGCCTTTTTCGCTGTTTTGAAGGGGGAATTGATCTCCAAATGCTATGAAAATCGCTGAGGACATGCTCATGAAATTATGGCATCTGATGGTACCATTCTCCTCCTTGATGAATCCTCAAAATGAAATGGCGAATTTATGAGTTTTTGATCAAAAACTCAAAAATGCCAAAAAACCAAAAGTTGTCAAAATGGGCCCAAAATTGGTATGCATGGCCCTCAAGGGTCCTTGGCAACATGCTCCGAAGCTGAGGCAAAAATGTCAAGCGCTGATATGCCTTTCTTCTCTTTCTGTGCCGGGTGCTTCCTCTTTTCTTCCTTTAGTTTCTCTTGGGTGGCCTTTAGCTTGCGCCGGGCAAACTGATTCAACTTTTGATAGTGCTGTGTCATCTTCCTTTGCAGCTCCAGGTCTCTGTTTGCCTTTTCAAGCTTCATCTCCAAGTGTTTATTAGCTCTTTCTAGCCATGCCTCCTTATTCTTTTCAATTTCTTGCTCAAGTAGTGCAGTGAGGGAAAAGGATTGAAGATGGGCCTGTTCTTCTTCCTTTTTCTTATCCAGGGTTCTTCTAAGCCCTATGGTTCTAGGCCTCTTCTGCCTAAGCTGGTCTTCTTCTTCATCTTCATCAAACTCACCGATGAGCTCCTCTATCCTTACTTGTGCTTTAGCAGCCTCTTTCCTGTATTTGATTGCTCGTGCCTCATGGATAGCCATATGGACACTCATTTGTTTATTTTGGATCTCCAAGAAATGATTGAAGGTCTTTGCCCAATGAAGGTCATTCTCCAATGCTTCAATTTGACCCTCTCGATGGATTAGAATGTTTTCAAGAATGCGGGCTTCATTATCGCTGTCATCACTTTGGATTGGAATGACAGCCAATGCACCTCCATGTTCTTGACTTTCTCCTAAATTTCCTTTCCCTTTGCCCTTGAAAGCTAACCTTGCACTCTTCCTTTTTGGCATGCTAGTGGGAGACCTCTTTGGCAATTTTCTTTTGCTAGGGACAACTCTTGTCACTTTTCGAGTGGCAGCCTTAGGCCCTTTCTTTCTTGTTGTGCTGGGCTTTGTCTTTTTAGGAGAAGAAGGCACAATTTCTTTGCCCTTGTCATCTTCTTGAAACTGCTGCTCTCCTTGAGGCTGTTGTGCTTGGATTTCTTGTTCATTTTGTGGCTCAAGCTGCTGCTCAAGTTTCTACCCAAACTGTTGTTCATGACCTTCAATATCAAGCTGCTGCTCTTCCTCTTGTTCCTACTGTTCATTTTCACTGAGATGCTATTGTTCAGCATTATTTTCTTCTTTCTCCTACTGCTGACCTTCATCTTCAGTTTGCTACTCTTCATCCATTTCTTCTTGCTGTTCAAACTGCTGCCCCTGTTCACCAACATCAAGCTGTTGTTCTACTTCAAACCCTTGTTAAATTTGTGGTTCAACCTGCTGCCCCTGTTCACCAAAATCATGCTGCTGGCCTTCATCAATTTCTTCAGGTTTGTCCTCTTCTCTTTCTACCTGTTCCGGGGTAATCTTGAGCCTTCTAGGAGTAGGCCTGCTAGATAAAGGTATAGGGAGATGAATAGGCTGGGTAGGAGATGTATGGACAGGAGGAATAGTGGAGAAATCCGGGTGACCGATAAAAACATCCCAAGAAACCCCTTTCTTCTCCAACTGATGTAGAATGATAATTTTGATCAGAGAATGATGGAAAAGGGAAGCTATTTGCAGAGATGGGGTCTTCTTCTGGACTAAGGATGCCATCTTCTCGATGCTCTTGCATAAAAATTAAGGGAGATTGAGCAGACTAGTTCTAGTGAAATGCATCAATAGTCGGACATGATAGGAATAAACTCGAGTAAATCTCCCTTCACAAGTAAAATACTTCATTATGACCTTCATTAGGGGAGCGTAGCTGGCAAGAAGATAAGAGAAAGGAAAAATAGCAGTGCAAGTATCTCTGTGCTCGGGCTTGATGAAAGGCTTGTAGTCATCCAAGTCTAGATGGGTCTGTTTGAACCATTTCTCGCCATGATATGGAATTTTGGTGGCTTTAGACACTGACCTCGGGGAAAACTTGAAATCAAGGTCTGCTACCTGGAAATGTTTGGTTTGGAACCTCAGGGCGCATAGGTGTGTCAAGGGCGAGAAACTTTTGACCTCCTATACCTTCTGGTAGAACTCTAAACAACCTACCTCATGAAAATTGAAAAGGATGGATGGATGTGCATTGACCTCCTCTGTAGAGATTGGCTCATATCTTTTATGTAAACCACTTCTGCTGTCTTGCCTGGGCAACATTTTGGGCTAAATATGCTCTTGAAGCACCACACTGCCTCACTGTCTTTAAACTGCCTTCTTTAAGCTAAACCCTATTAATTCACTATTTTGATAGAGGAACAATGTCTTTGAATGATTTCAAAATGTCCCCTCACAATAAAACCCCTGCTCTTTTTAAACCACTATTTTTACCCTTTGTCTGCCACTTAACAAGTATATTTTAAGAACAAATACATAGTCAATAGAGATACAGAGTCAAAGTGATCTGTTTTGTGGAAGCACATCCAACTTTGGTTTTTTTAAGGCAGTAGGACACCCTTGTCCTTTTTCAGAAGAAGGCCAAACACAATCCTCTTAGTTTCAAAACCTTGCCTTTCTGTTGGTAGGCCACTCCATCGGTGGTTTCAACACTCACAAATACAATTAATCACAAGGCACATACATTTAATAAAGATCACTTTATATAGGACAAGGTGGCAGCTCCTGGAATGTTTGATGTGAATTCAAATACCTGTAGAAGTTTTAACCAATCAAGATTTTCCTTTAACCAAACATTGCTCCCTTTATACTCCATTGTTCCTCATACTAGTTTTGCCATAAACATGTTTGAATTCTAACAACAGCTTCATACCTTAGAGCTTGTTTTATGGACAGAATGTCAACTTTGACTCTGTTTCTTCACCACAAGGAGGATTTTTTTTTTAAAATAAAAGAGCATTCATATAATGACCATTGTAGTTGAAAGTAGGCTCACTGCTTCATTTTTTAACTTCTATGTTTCTCCTTTCAAACAATGCCTTCACCCTTTGATATTGTTTGAGGGCAATTGGTATGGTCTTTTGGTGGCCATAAAAATCCACCAGTTTTGCTATGTCCACCTTGAGCACACATAAACCACAACAAATCTTCGGGTTCTAAACAAGACACCTCTCCCTTAAAAACTCAACACTGTATTTAAGACTATGAATTTCATCTCCTTTCCCACCATATAACAGTTTGAAAAGAGCATAGATGGCACATAAAATACCTTATAAAAATGATGACAGGCCTCGTTTGAATTTTGGAGCAGCGTACAGAGCGTTGTGGAGGCATTGGATTGTGTAAAATGTGCGTGGCACGTTTGTTGATGAAAGTGCCGCGCTGTCGGGTCGTCGTCGTGTCTGGGTAACCTGCCGCTACAAGGGCGCCGCGCGCTCCTACAGGAGTGCCGTGCGCGCGTGTTGAGTAGTGTGAAAACCACGCCCAGGAGCGTCGCGCGCTCTGCCAGGAGTGCTGCGCAATGTTTAAAAACTTCAAAAACCTTGCAACTTTCTGCAACCCGATTTGGAATTGGTCCTTCGCCTTGTTGAATCTCAAAGGAGCGTTTTGATTGCTTGGGAGACTTTCAAATGGTTGTGCCATGGTTTTATTCTTTTGACAACATGAACCCCAACGGTCACTTTGCCCCCTTTTTTAAAAATGAAATCGAACCTTTGATTGGTCTTTGCAAAGGTTCTCAAAGCCTTTTTGCCCTTTTCAATAATACCTTTGGTGCATAGTGAAACTTTGGTTTCGAGATGATGTTGGCAGTGGTGTTTTGTGCCTTTTAAACAATTTTCATATGGACATCCTTTTTATAACAAACCAACCTATTTTGGAAATGTTAAAACTGTTTTGACTTATGCATTATAGTTTTACAAGGTGACTTTTTCTACCACTGCCTCCTTTGATGATTACTTAGCACAGAGCTCTAATCCTGAATTCATACCTTAATAACATAAAAGCTATCCCCTACCATTTGTCAGCACTGTTGGTGATCACTTTAAAGAAGAAAATCCATTTAAGGTATGAGAAAAAGTATTTGACACTGCTTTGTCCTTTGAAATGATGAGGCTTATCCTTTAACTTGTTTTGACAACTTCTGTCTCCAATTGCTTCATCAACTCTTTTCCCTAACTGTAGGTGTCAAAAGTTTCTGCATTTATTCAGACTTTGCCAATCTTCTATTGATTAAGAAAGGCGCTTTTTCCAATACACTGTCTCTGCTTAGAACATATTACTATGATATCTCTGTCCCTTGAATAATGAAGACCTGCATTTGTTTCAAGCTTCCCAAAACTAACAGTATGTCAAATGACCCCCTTTTGCACATTTAAACAATCTTTTCAGTGATGATGTCTCTTGATAATAAAAGCCCAGATTGCCTTTTCCAACTGTGATAAACAGTTTTAAAAAGACACCTGTCTATGATTGGAGTTACTTTCATTAATGACATGCCTCCCCAAGGGTTTAAAACTCAGATCATAACCTTTTTATACCTTTGTGTTGAGGAGACAAACATATGAGGTGTAGAATGACTGCTGGAATATTTCATAGGTACCAAGGCTTTTATCAGTCATTTTCTTTTCAATGGAGCTCTGAAATCACCAACCCTACTGCATCTGAAGGATACATTTTTCTTTGTGGTGGAGTGTAGATCGCAACACCTGAACTTGCACTGGCACTTTGAATGATATCAAGATGTCTCATGTCTGGGGCTGTGTATTACTTGCCTGATTTTTCTCTATGCTTATCCAGAAACCATGGAATGTATTCCACAACTCAACAGAAATATGAGAGTACACAGAGGTCCTTTTTACTAAAGTATCTTCATGCTCAACACTAATTTGAGCCGTTCATATTAACACCCCTGCAGAGATATTTTGTTATGATAGCTTTGATCAATGGAGTCTCTTTTTGTTGCGCCATGATGATGATGCTGGCAATTTCAATCTATCTTCTTTCTTAGGGCACAAGAGCAAAAAAATCTTCTTTCTCTTGATTTGAACATTTCAGATCTTAGCCTTGTTTTGATCATCATTTTCCCTCAGAAACCTTGAGTCACTGTTTCACTGTCTAGTAAAAAACAAACCTGTGTTTATAGTAAGTTTTGCAATTCTTCAAGTCAACATTGGCCATCACCCTCTGCTTGTGGATGAAGGAGGCGCCTTAACCCTCTTCTTATAGATGAAGGAGGTTCTTGGCCATGAAAAATTACAAGTTTTTTTGACAGTGTTGTCTTTCTTCTACTGTGTTTTCATGCTGAATGAAAGCTGCAAAGTCTTGATGAGTAACTCCTCACCCTGCAGATGTATCTCAGGCTCATGTTCACATTGGGAAGCAGTTGTTCTTCTAAATGTGGATTCAAGAATTTTCTCCTGAGATGATGACATGTTTCCTGTCTTTGTAAAATCCATAAAACACTGTAAAACACCTAAAATCAGCTTGAGACTGTGGTCTATGCATTGCTGAGCCTTAGGAGTGTGTAAGTGGCGCAACTTAGGGCTGTGATCAATTTCATTAGCAGAGTGGGAGGTATGTCATGATTGGTCTATAGCAGATGGAGGTTTTTGGCCTTTTGATGGTTGCCAAGGGTAAAAATGTCTTAAAGCGCCACTTCCTAACTTAGGGGAGGTTTTTAGACAGACTTGGATTGTCTTTTTAGAGCCGATGGGCAGACTAGTAGGGCTAAAGCTGGATAGGATAGTGATAATGAGGTTTTCACTTTGACATGGGCAGGCTGAAAAGTAGGAAGGCGAAAAAAGTTTTATGAGGGTTTTCTAGATGACAAATTGACATATGGAGATCAGCTTCTAGAAAACTCAGCTATGGATTTAGTCATCACCAACAAATGAAAAATATTGATGACTAACAGTGGCTCCATTTGGGGAGGGTAGCTCCTCGTCAGGAGGTGTCCGGAATTCAGATCTTTGGCTTATGAAGACCAGTGCCTTACCCATTGGCGCAAAATTTCACCCTTCTTTGATGCTTCTTCTGAAAAGTGACAGCATGGTTAACATCAATGATATTTCTACCTACCCCACTATCTTTCCTAACATTTTTCCTTCTCTTTGGTGCATTTGAACTAGCAACCTTTTGACAATGTATATTTTTCTTTTTGCAAAATGAACCTATCGATTTCTACTCTTATATCTGCCGGGAGCTCAGATTAAACTCATGGACTCCTTATTTACTCTACCTATGCTAGATCAACTGTCAAGATTAAGCAGTTTGATAGGATTTTGTTCTCTAATATAAAACACGAAATTTAAAAGATGATCAAATTAGGATTAGACAATCTGATTTGTCATGTATTTGCGGCATGGAAAGACAAACTGCACACAAATATTATTTTGCAAAAAGGAAATTTAGAAAAGTGGGGCTAAGATGTACAATGTGTTTTTCATCCCTCGTTTCTCTCTTTGGTTCTGTTTTGGGCGTGTGGAACCAGAATCTTTTCTTAATCTACTCTCTGTGATAAGTCAATCTTACACAATGTTGACCATCTTTTTCACTCACTAACTTATCAGCAATTAAATTTAAACATGTTCAGCTATGATTAGGCTAGATAGCTGAACAAGACATTGAAGTACTAGTAGCGGCGTTTAGACTTGCGCGCTTTCCGAAGGACTATTTTTTGGAACATGTGGCCTTACCACTGCTTTTTAGAAACTGCCCTCTTTTTCTACTTTTCACTTCTTTTTGTATTTTCTTCTTTTTCACTTTTTCTTCAAACAAACTACAAATGAAAAAAGTGCTCACAAGGCTGAGCTTATTTTCTACTGCTGTTTATCTATTCTATCCTAAACTGTACACAACATACACTTGGTGAACTCTTCTTTCCAATAAAACCAGTCAAGTAGATGCTCACATGGGTCATTCTGGTTTAGTTCTTTTATGATGCAGGAATAATGAAAAGGCCACTCCCACTAGGTTTTTTTTCGGACAGTAGTGTGTAAGTTTTTCCCCATTCTAGGCAGCAAATTGTTCATGATAGAACCCACTACTCCTTTAGAATTCTCAAGGAGAACAACAAATGGATCTTGGAAAAATATCTGATCTAGAGGATTTGATATATAGGTTTCATTCAGGATTATTCTTTCAGACTTCTCAAGGAAAACAACAAATGGATCTTGGAAGAATACCTGATCTAGAGGATTTGATATATGGGCTTCATTCAGGATTAATTTTTCTTCCATTTGGCTATATTTGAGACTCTCTTGGTAAAGCAACCCTTCCCTTTGCTCATGATTACTTGAACTATCAGACTCATCATATATTGCAGTGTAGTTCTCTTGCCAAGATGATGTGTTTTGATAGGGCAGGCTGAAAAATGCGTGAAGGTCATTAGGTCGATGAGCAGGGATACACTTTGACAACAAATTATCTTCAAAGGATAGTGTGACAACTCTCATTTGTTTCTCAACCTCTTTTTCTTCATCTGCAATTCGTAACTCAATGGAACTTGGTGGCTGAAAATCTGGAGTTAAGGAAGATTCCATGTCCAAAATGATTTCTTCAACCATTTCAGGAAAAGGCTTCTCATTTACAACATGCTCAAGAATTTCACCATCTTCCTCAACCTCATCATCAAAGCTGAAAAACTGTTGATTTCCAATTATGTGAATTTTATCTCTGATGGACTGAAGTGAAGTAGAGCAAAGAGTCCGAGACTCTTCATTTAATTCTGGACTTTCAAAGCTCTCCTCATCAGTGTCATAGATGACCTGTAATGGCTGCTTACTTTCTTCAAGTTCATGAAACTGAGCTTCCTCTTAGCAATAAAAAACTGAGTCTTTTGCAAAGTTAGTTTCTGTTTGGAAGTCATAATCATCAACATATTGATCAAACATTGGAGAATCATTAACATAAGTAATGTCACCAGCCATGTATATTGGACAATCAGATTGCTTTTCATCAACTTCATTTACAAATGTATTTTCTGATTTATGATATGCAGGGTTAAAAAGAGAAAAATCAGCGAAGTTTTGGTTATATGAAGTTTCAGAGGCTGTCTGCAAGTTTATTATTTGATCTATTTCCTGTTCAGTTAAGGGAGAAGGTATTTTCTGTTTTCTTTGGATGGGGCAACAATTTCTTTCCATATTTTGTGGAAGTTGATCTTGTGGCTGAATGTCCTCTTGTATTTTAGATGAAAGGGCAGATGGATTGTTATCTGTTTCAACCTTTTCAAAGAGTTCTTGTGGATCCTCTCTTATTTCTTGATGGATTTCATCTAGGATCAACTCTTCTTGGTCATCTTGATTGTTAGCTTGGGTAAGAAAATTATGGACCTCCTCTAAAAACTCTTCAGGATGCCAATTTCCATAGTGTTCTTCAATGTTTACAATGTGTTGTATGAGGTTTTCAGAGTGATCACAACAATTTTCAGCCAATGATAGAGATGGACAATACCCCATATAGCGTTTACAAAATACTTTGTGGAAATCCTTTAAAGAAAACAAGGTGCGAGGTTCTAGGTTTTCATACCATTCTCTTGCCTCTTCTTCTAATGTACCATGAACATTTTCATGAGGCAGTCCTCATGCCATTCAACCTTTAAGCTCTATACATGCATATGAAATTTGATGAGGTGCAAAAATGGGTTGTCAATATTTTCATTTCGAAAGACAGGTAGGTCTTCGAACCAATTTACATCTGTGGGCATTTTGTGTGGGAAACCAGGGATATGTTCTCTGCTCATCAGAGCATATCTCCTTTGTTTCCTCAGTTTTTGAACCATGTCTTCCTCCATCAGGATGATTGGGTTTACTTACTGCATTCCTAGGAGTCTTTATAATGACTAGTGGGGAAAAAGGCCTATTAGAGGCTAGTGGAGTCGCCAAGTGGAACTTGTTTGTTTTTGAAAAGATTGAGCTATGGTCCACCACCAGTAACTAAAGTAAAGCCAATATGGAAATATTTTGGATTTTCTGAGTTTTATATGCAGCCTATGTTTTTAAAGTATTCTAAACTTTGTTTCAACACTTTGCTAGGGTGGTGATAACAAAAAGAGTTTACTCTTAAATGATCTTATGGACTGCTTTCTTTTTTATGGTATCTAAAGGACTAAGAGTCTATAAGAGTTTGCTGGACTGTCATGTACTCAATGTCCCACCATCTCCTGCTATGTTAGTGAGCGATGGGATAGGTTGATCGGATAGTAATCTAGAGTTCGGTAAAATAGTAAGGCCTACTGGAGGCTAGTGGAGTCGCGAGGTGGATTTTTAGTTGTTTTGAGGTATGTGTGTATGGTCCACCACCAATACTGACAAAAATTCTTATGGAAAAAGTTTTAGTAGCAACTTTGAGATGGAAACTTGCAAAGAAGAGTGATTCACTTTGTTTCTACAGTTTGCTAGGCTGCATGTACCAGCTAATGGTTCTCTTGGCAAGAGGGTTTCTGCTGATCTCCTATGTTTAGGTGAGGTTTTCTGAATCACTAAGTTATACTTAGATTTTCACTAATTACAGAGTTTCCACCCTAAGCTTGAGTTTTGGAAGGATGAGTGAGCAGAAAGGTATGGTTTATGAATTTTTTGGTCTTTTATGGAGTTTTAGGCCTACTGGAGGCTAGTGGAGTCGCCAGGTGGAGCTTGGTTATTTTATAAAAGCTCAGCTATGTTCCACCACCAGTAACTAAGGTAAAGCCAATCTGGGAATATTTTGGGGTTTTTCTGAGTTTTATGTGCCTATGAGGTTTGGAAGAGTTTCCTATAACTGAATCATCAATTTTCTTAGATGATGAAAGAGCTAGCTTCTACTCTTCAAGCAACGCTTAAGTTTTCTAAGTTTGATTGAGACTTCGAGAAATCTAAGGTGCACTTAGACTGTCACCAACTCGGAAGGTCCCACCGTGATCGTTACTATGTTAGTGAGCGGTGGGATAACTCAATCAAATAGTATTCTTAAGGCTGCTAGAATGTTTAGGGAAACTAAGCTTGTTATTACTCAGAGTCCCACCGTGATCGCCATTATGTTAGGTGGCGATGAGGTGGCTCACTGGTAAGTATTCTTGAAAATAAGGGACTTATAGAGTTCTAAGGCATCTTTAGATTGTCACTAACTCAAAGTCCCACCGTGATCGCCATTATGTTAGGTTCCCGTGATTTGGATGATTGGCAAGCCAAATGACAGTGTAACATCAAACCAAGCTTTGGAGCCCAAGGACCTAGCCTTCCCGGACTCAGAGAGGGCTCTCTCTATATATGTAAGGGATATCTGTTTGTTTGCTTATTGTGTTCTGATTTTAGGCTAGTTATGAAGTAAGTTTTTGATTTTTTGTTTTTTAAGTTGTGAGGGATGAAACTAATCAAAGATATAAAATAGATAACAAGATGTTATATTAATTGGGCTATGGGGTCAAAAGGTCAAGAAAGCTATTAGATGACGATACAAGGCTGTTCAAGGGCCGATTTGATTCAAGGTAGAAAGGATCTTTGGGCAAAATGGAGTAAATGGACATCAAGTTTGTGAACAACAAAGAGTTTTAAGCATCACTGGTTCAATAGATAACATTAACATGGTAGAAAACCATTAATCATGCAAAATGTAACTATAAACTAATCAATACATAGAAACAAACATTCAAGCCATGCATAGAAGTATAAGACCCTCTAACTTTGGGAAATAGCTATCAAACTTTGGGGAAAACACATAAGACGGACTAACAACTCAAAACACTATGCCGGAACGCCTAAACACAGTACTTCAAGTTATTGGGCACTTTGAACAACAAGATTTGCATAGTTTTAGGCAAAGGGCTAGATCGGAACTAGGCCTCCTTGGTTCAACAAGATGATAATATAATCAGTCAAAGAGATTGTTTCATGGATGGGACTGTGGGCAGTCATAGGTAAGCAGGGCACACCATACATCCTACTTAACATGCATAGAACTATGAATGAAACTAGCAACAATATCCTCAAATTGTAAAAGAGCAGTTAAGAATTCTTTAATGCAACTAAGGAAGAAGAAAACATAAAAGCTATGAAGATTCAAGAAATTTTGAGGTGCCTCCATGGGCATATCTCAAATTTGTTCTCTACTGATCTATAACAAGCAAGAAATATGTATTCATGAATGAAAACTAGAAAACAACAACAAAGCAAGAGACACTATACCATTCTACCATGTCATGGAATCCATCAACAATCCTTAATCATCCATCCAAGAACATTCAAGAGGAAATCCAAAAGCATAACACAACTATTTTCTCCAAAGCTCATATGACCATATATTGCTTCTCTTCTCAAGTTCAGCCTTGTTTACAATGAGAGCCTTTGGAATATATAGGCTCAAGTGAGGAAAACCTCATGGTTCAACTTGCATCCTCATTGGCGTAATCAAAATATCTAAACTTGTCCTTGAGGCTTTGCAAAGCCCAAGGCACAAAAATATCTCATAAAATATCTAAAAAATGCTAAAAAAGGGAATTTAATTGACTTTGTATAATTTTTCATGTGTAAAAATAGCTAAACGCACATTTGGAAAAAGCAGATTTTAGAGGTTCAAAAATTACAAAAATATTTCACTTTTACATTAGAAAAAGGTCCCCTGACTTGCCAGAAACATTTTCCAGCTTTCCCGATGTCGAACCGAGGCTCATGATAGCTTGTTGGAAATATTTGAGTGTCTATTTTCCGGCGCAACTGAAATTTCTTCAATTCGATGCCCATAAGTCCTCCAAATATTCACCTGTGTGTAAAAAGCCAGAAAATAACAGTTTGCTGATAGACCGGGCAGAGTGTGCAAAATGCGAGCCTTTTTCGCTGTTTTGAAGAGGAAAATGATATCCAAATTCTCTGAAAATCGCTGAGGACATGCTCATGAAATTATGGCATCCGATGGTACCATTCTCCTCTCTTGATGAATCCTGAAAATGAAATGGCGAATTTATGAATTTTTGATCAAAAACTCAAAAATGCCAAAAAACCAAAAGTTGTCAAAATGGGCTCAAAATTGGAATGTATGGCCCTCAAGGGTCCTGGGTGACATGCTCTGAAGCTGAAGCCAAAATTTCAAGCGCTGATATGCCTTTCTTCTCTTTCCGTGCCGAGCGCTTCCCCTTTTCTTCCTTCAGTTTCTCTTGGGTGGCCTTTAGCTTGCGTCGGGCAAACTGATTCAACTTTTGATAGTGCTGTTTCATCTTCCTTTGTAGCTCCAGGTCTTTGTTTTCCTTTTCAAGCTTCATCTCCAAGTGTTTATTGGCTATTTCTAGCCATGCCTCCTTATTCTCTTCAATTTCTTGCTCAAGTAGTGCAGTGAGGGGAAATGATTGAAGATGGGCCTGTTCTTCTTCCTTTTTCTTATCCAGGGCTCTTTTAAGCCCTATGGTTCTAGGCCTCTTCCGCCTAGGCTGGTCTTCTTCTTCATCTTCATCAAACTCACCGATGAGATCCTCTATCCTTACTTGTGCTTTAGCAGCCTCTTTCTTGTATTTGATTGCTCGTGCCTCATGGACAGCCATATGGACACTCATTTGTTTATTTTGGATCTCCAAGAAATGATTGAAGGTCTTTGCCCGATGAAGGTCATTCTCCAATGCTTCAATTTGACCCTCTCGATGGATTAGAAGGTTTTCAAGAATGCGGGCTTCATTATCGCTGTCATCACTTTGGATTGGAATGACAGCCAATGCACCTCCATGTTCTTGACTTTCTCCTATCTTGCCTTTCCCTTTGCCCTTGAAAGCTAACCTTGCACTCTTCCTTCTTGGCATGCTAGTGGGAGACCCCTTTGGAGATTTTATTTTGCTAGGGACAAATCTTGTCACTTTTGGAGTGGTAGCCTTAGGCCCTTTCTCTCTTGCTGTGCTGGGCTTTGTTCCTTTAGGAGAAGGAGACACAATTGCTTTACCCTTGTCATCTTCTTGAAACTGCTGCTCTCCTTGAGGCTGTTGTGTGTCTTCTTTAGGTTGCTTCTGCTCTTCAATGTCATGATGTTGATCTGTCTCAAATTCTTGTTGCCCTTGATCATCAACATCATGTTGCTGCTGTGCCTGGAATTATTTTTCATTTTGTGGCTCAAGCTGCTGCTCAAATTTTTGCCCAAATTGCTGTTCATGACCTTCAATATCAAGCTGCTGCTCTTCCTCTTGTCTCTGCTGTTCATTTTCACTAAGATGCTGATGTTCAACACTCTTTTCTTCTTGCTCCTGCTACTGACCTTCACCATTGTCTTGCTACTATTCTTCATCTTCAGTTTTCTTCTCTTCATCCCTTTCTTCTTGCTCATGCCCTTTCTCTTCTTACTGTCCTGACTGTTCTATGGTAATCTCAAGCCTTCTAGGAGTAGGCCTGCTGGATAAAGGTACAGGGCGATGAATAGGCTGGGTGGGAGATATATGGACAGGAGGAACAGTGGAGAAATCCGGGTGACTGATAAAAACATCCCAAGAAACCCCTTTCTTCTCCAACTGATGTAGAATGATAATTTTGATTAGAGAATGATGGAAAAGGGAAGCTATTTGCAGAGATGGAGTCTTCTTCTGGACTAAGGATGCCATCTTCTCGATGCTTTTGCATAAAAAGTAAGGGAGATTGAGCTGCCTAATTCTAGTGAAATGCATTAATAGTCGGACATGATAGGCATAAACTCGAGTAAATCTCCCTTCACAAGTAAAATACTTCATTATGACCTTCATTAGGGGAGCGTCGCTGGCAAGCAGATAAGAGAAAGGAAAAATAGTAGTGCAAGTATCTCTGTGCTCAGGCTTGATGAAAGGCTTATAGTCATCCAAGTCTAGATGGTTCTGTTTGAACTACTTCTCGCCATGATATGGAATTTTGGTGGCTTTAGACACTGACCTCGGGGAAAACATGAAATCAAGGTCTGCTACCTGGAAATGTTTGCTTTGGAACCTCAGGGCGCATAGGTGTGTCAAGGGCGAGAAAATTTTGACCTCCTGTACCTTCTGGCAGAAATCTAAACAACCTACCTCATGAAAATTGAAAAGGATGGATGGATGTGCATTGACCTCCTCTGTAGAGATTGGATCATATCTTTTATGTAAACCACTTCTGCTGTCTTGCCTGGGCGACATTTTGGGCTAAATATGCTCTTGAAGCACCAAACTGCCTCACTATCTTTAAACTGCCTTCTGTAAGGTAAACCCTGTTAATTCACTATTTTGATAAAGAAACAATGTCTTTGAATGATTTCAAAATGCCCCCTCACAATAAAACCCTTGCTCTTTTCAAGCCACTGTTTTTACCCTTTGTCTGCCACTTAACAAGTATATTTTAAGAACAAATACATAGTCAATAGAGATACACAGTCAAAGTGACCTGTTCTGTGGAAGGACATCCAACTTTGGTTTTTTAAGGCATTAGGACACCCTTGTCCTTTTTCAGAACAAGGCCAAACAAAATCCTCTTAGTTTCAAAACCTTGCCTTTCTGTTGGTAGGCCACTCCATCAGTGGTTTCAACACTCATAAATACAATTAATCACAAGGCACATACATTTAATAAACATCACTGTATATAGGACAAGGTGGAAGCTCCTGCAATGTTTGATGTGAATTCAAAGACCTGTAGAAGTTTTAACCAATCAAGATTTTCCTTTAACCAAACATTGCTCCCTTTATACTCCATTGTTCCTCATACTAGTTTTTCCATAAACATGTTTGAATTGTAACAACAACTTCATACCTTAAAGCTTGTTTTATGGACAAAATGGAAACTTTGACTCTGTTTCTTCACCACAAGGATGATTTTTTTTTAAAATAAAAGAGCATTCACATAATGACCATTGTAGGTGAAAGTAGGCTCACTGCTTCGTTTTTTTAACTTCTATTTTTCTCCTTTCAAACAGTGCCTTCACCTTTTGATATTGTTTGAGGGCAATTGGTATGGTATTTTGGTGGCCATAAAAATCCACCAGTTTTTCTATATCCACCTTGAGCACACATAAACCAAAGCAAATCTTCGGGTTCTAAACAAGACACCTCTCCCTTAAAAACTCAACACTGTATTTAAGACTATGAATTTCATCTCCTTTCCCACCAATTAATAGTTTGAAAAGAGTATGGATGGCACACAAAATACCTTTGAAAAATGATGACAAGCCTCATTTGAAGTTTGGAGCAGCGTTCACAGTGTTGTGGAGGTAGTGGATTGTGTAAAATGCGCGCGGCACGTTTGTTGATGAAAGTGCCGCGCTGTCGGGTCGTTGTCGTGTCTGGGTACCTCACCGCTACAGGTGCGCCGCGCGCTCCTATAGGAGCGCCGCGCTTGCATGTTGATTAGTGTGAAAACCACACCAAAGAGCGCCGCGTGCTCTGCCAGGAGTGCCGCGCAGCGTTTAAAAAACTTAAAAAACCCTGCAAATTTCTGCAACCCGATTTGGAATTGGTCCTTTGCCTTGTTGAATCTCAAAGGAGCGTTTTGCTTGCTTGGGAGACTTTCAAATGATTGTGCCACAGTTTTATTCAACATGAACCCCAACGGTTACTTTGCCCCCTTTTTTAAAATGAAACCAAACCTTTGATTGGCCTTCGCAAAGGTTCTCAAAGCCTTTTTTCCCTTTTCAATAATACCTTTGGTGCATAGCAAAACTTTGGTTTCGAGATAATGTTGGGAGTGGTGTTTTGTGCCTTTTAAACAGTTTTCATATGGACATCCTTTTTATAACAAACTAACCTATTTTGGAAATGTTAAAACTATTTTGACTTATGCATTATAGTTTGACAAGGTGACTTTTGCTACCGCTGCCTCCTTTTATGATTACTTAGAACAGAGCTCCAAACCTGAATTCATACCTTAATAACATATAAGCTATCCTCTACCATTTGTCAGGATTGTTGGTGATTACTTTAAAACAGAAAATCCATTTAAGGTATGAGAAAAAGTATTTGACACTACCTTGTCCTTTGAAATGATGAGGCTTATCCTTACTTGTTTTGACAACTTCTGTCTCCAATTTCTTCATCAACTGTTTTCCCTAACTGTAGGTGTCAAAACATTTCTGCATTTATTCAGACTTCACCAATCTTCTATTGATTAAGACAGGCGCTTTTTCCAATACACTGTCTCTGCTTAGAGCATATTACTATGATATCTCTGTCCCTTGAATAACGAAGACCTGCATTTGTTTCAAGCTTCCCAAAACTAACAATATGTCAAATGACCCCCTTTTGCACATTTAAACAGTCTTTTCAGTGATGATGTCTCTTGATAATAAAAGCCCAGATTGCCTTTGTCAACTGTGATAAATAGTTTTTTTTAAAAAGACACCTGTTTATGATTGGAGTTACTTTCATTAATGACATGCCTTCCCAAGGGTTTAAAACTCAGATCATAACCTTTTTATACCTTTGTGTTGCAGAGACAAACATATGAGGTGTAGAATGACTGCTGGAATATTTCATAGGTACCAAGGCTTCTATCAGTCATTTTCTTTTCAATGGAGCTCTGAAATCACCAACCCTACTACATCTAAAGGATACATTTGTCTTTGTGGTGGAGTGTAGATCGCAACACCTGAACTTGCACTGGCACTTTGAATGATATCAAGATGTCTCATGTCTGGGGCTGTGTATTACTTGCCTACTTTTTCTATATGTTTATCCAGAAACCATGGAATGTATTCCACAACTCAACAGAAATATGAGAGTACACAAAGGTCCTTTTTACTGAAGTATCTTCATGCTCAACACTGATTTGAGCCATTCATATTAACACCCCTGCAGAGATATTTTGTTATGATAGCTTTGATCAGTGGAGTCTCTTTTTGTTGCGCTATGATGATGATGCTGGAAATTTCAATTTATCTTCTTTCTTAGGGCACAAGAGAAAAAAAATCTTCTTTCTCTTGATTTCAACATTTCAGATCTTAGCCCTGTTTTGATCATCATTTTCCCTCAGAAACCTTGAGTCACTGTTTCACTGTCTAGTAAAAAAAAACCTGTGCTTATAGTAAGTTTTGCAATTCTTCAAGTCAACATTGGCCATCACCCTCTGCTTGTGGATGAAGGAGGCGCCTTAACCCTCTTCTTATAGATGAAGGAGGTTCTTGGCCATGACAAATTACAAGTTTGTTTGACAGTGTTGTCTTTCTTCTACTCCGTTTTCATGCTGAATGAAAGCTGCAAAGTCTTGATGAGTAACTCCTCACCCTGCAGATGTATCTCAGGCTCATGTTCACATTGGGAGGCAACTGTTCTTCTAAATGTGGATTCAAGAATTTTCTCCTGAGATGATGACATGTTTCCTGTCTTTGTAAAATCCATAAAACACTGTAAAACACCTAAAATCAGCTTGAGACTGTGGTCTATGCATTGCTGAGACTTATGGGTGTGTAAGTGGTGTGACTTAGGGCTGTGATCAATTTCATTAGCAGAGTGGGAGGTCTGTCATGATTGGTCTATGACAGATGGAGGTTTTTTTCCTTTTGATGGTTGCCAAGGGTAAAAATTCCTTGAAGCGCCACTTCCTAACTTAGGGGAGGTTTTTGGACAGACTTGGATTGTCTTTTTAGAGTTGATGGGCAGACTAGTAGGGCTAATGCTGGATAGGATAGTGATAATGAGGTTTTCACTTTGACATGGGCAGGCTGAAAAGTAGGAAGGCGAAAAAAGTTTTATGAGGGTTTTCTAGATGACAAATTGACATATGGAGATCAGCTTCTAGAAAACTCAGCTATGGATTTAGTCATCACCAACAAATGAAAAATACTAATGACTAACAGGGATTAGGGTTTATTTGTTGTTTTGGTTGGGTAGGTTGTCAAGGGAAATAGGTAGAGTAAGAGAGGATCAATACGTTGGGATATGAAGTCTACAAGGGCTTTGAAAAGTATAAAAATGAGTCAAGGATCATTCAAAGGGCAAGTTGACAAGGCCAAATGGATCTAAGTCGGTCTAGGGAGAATGAAATGAACATGGAGGTGTGAATACAATATGTTAAGGGGAAATCAAGGATCCTTTAACAAACTAATAAACAAGAAAAAGCTTCTAATATGATAACATAATAAACTTGAAGAGCAGTAAAGGATTCTTCAACCATACAATACTAAGAAGACCTTAAAAAAAATAGATATGTAAGCTAAGAGAGCAGTGAAGGATTCTTTAATACTTTCTTGGAAACAGAATATAAATTTAACATAACATATTAGTAACACTAAAGAGCATTCAAAGATTTTTTAGCAAATCTTTGAAGACGAAAACATAGAAATCAAGGAAGTAGGCAGAAGTAGGGTGCCAAGAAGGCAAATCCTATTCTCTATTTCTGTCCTATGACTAAATGAACCATAAAATTAATGAATAACTGAAGAAAAAAAACACAAATATGGAATATATCACCATATAACCAAGCATAATGAATCCTAAGAGTCAGCTCAATCCACAGATGCACATTCCAAAGCCATCATCAAGAGTCAAAGCCAATTTCTCTTCAATCTCAAAGTCTATATATTACTCTCAATAAACATACAACAATTAAAATGAGGCCTCGAGGCTCTATTTAACCAGGAAATGAGGAGGTGGAAACCCTAAGAGGCTTCTAGAAATGATAAATGCATCATAAATGGCAAATTTGTCCATTAAGACCATGTAAGGCCCAAGGCATAAAATATCTATTGTAATAAATGAAAGATAACCTAAACATAAATTCTCAACCAACTCTGAAATGATTTGCCCAAAAAATCTTGAAAATATCCTTCAGTGTGTTTTGTTGACTTTTTTGTAAGGGGGCAGCTTTAGAGGTCTGAAGGCGCAACGCCTGCACAAGAAAATTGAGTCATCTTGCAACCATGTTTTGAAGGCATTCTGATGTCGTAATTGGCTCTGTGATGGCTCATCGGAAATCATGTTGAGTCTACTTTCCAAAAATGCCCTTGTTTTTCTGATTGGGTTCCAATAACCTATTCAAAAATAAAATCTCCCAAGGCTGCTGAAGGCGCAACGCCAGTTTCTGAAGGTGTAGTGCCAGTTTCTAAAGGCGCAACGCCTTTTGTAAAGGGAATTTGGAGGCCTTCCCGGGGTCAAACTTGGGCCCATGATAGCTCGTTGGAAAGCGTATCCTGCATAATTTACAAATATACCTTTTTTTCTCTAATTGGTGTTGGTTTGACCTGTCAAAAATTGATTCTCCTAAGACAGGTTAAAAAGTGTTGAATGATGGTGCAAAAATGTAGAGTGCTGGTGCAGAAAATTTTTGGATGCCTTAACTCCAAATTGAGCTCATGATAGATAATTGGAAAGCTATTCCAGTACATTTGTGATTTTATGCATGAAGAAAGTCATTTGGAAATTTGAGCTATGATAAAACTTGATTTTCCCAAGGTCACGCAAAAAGTGTATAATATCTCTCGTGACACCTATATTTTTGACATTTCTCTAAAACCATGACACTTGTGTAACATCTGAAGGAATTTTTTCTTCATGGACCTATGATGGAAAAAAAAAATCTCTCACTTTTTTCAAATTCATCTCTGTTTGGTCACAAACATAGTTTGAAGAAAAACTGGCCCTATGAGTGACAAATTTCTTGGTTCTTGGAATGAATTGCTAGAAAATGATGGAGGCATGATGTTTATGAGTTGGTATGGGTTCATGGTTGCTGATATGACCTAAAATATGGATATTTTTCTCCTATGCCTCTTTTCCATAGGAAACCCTAGCTTAGTTGCATGAGGAAATAAGGGTTTGGTATAGGCAAAACAGGGGATTCAGGACTACCTTGTAGAGGGAGGGGAATGAAGGGTTTAAGGGTTGTCTAAATTCTTGGGGAAATTGTTGAAGATAGGGATAGATGTTAGAGAGTAGGGGAAAGTTGAATTTGAAGGATTGAGTGAGGGGAAGGGGTCCAAATGGGAAAAACATAGGCCTAGTCTCGAAAAGTGTCAAATTGTAGCAATAGGCTAGGTTTTGTAGAAGAATGATGAGTTTGAGGGATAGGAGCGATGGGAAGTGTTTAGGAAGGTATATTAAGGATAGGGAAAGATGAGGCAATGAAGTTATAAGCATGAAAGGAGGCTAACAAAGGTAGGTAAAAGCACATAAGAAGTCTTTTAGGAGCAGCAGGGTCACCATGGAATGGTAAGCTAGAGGAATACTGAAAATGTTTCTATAACGATAATGAAGGCAGTGAAATTTCTAAAACTCACAATGTTTAGGGAATTTAGATTTTAGAAATCTGTAACCAATATTTATTCATCTACAGATAGTACAAATTACTAATGACTAACAAGACCTTCATTCAACATGTCTGGTGAGTCATCTATGTTTTCTACATCGCCAAAATCATATTTGTATGGTGGTCCGTCTGTTCTTCCGAGATACCAGTATCTTTCTTCTACTTTCTCAAGATCATCTCCCTCTTGCAAAAAACTAGTACAATCACCTGGTCCAAATGAATCACATACCAAAAATTTGAACACAGAACAATTTTACATGATGTCTGGAAACATTGATAACCCTAACCCTCAAAGTAGTCATTTACCACCTGGGGGGCATCCTCAAGGTAGTAATTTACTGCCTGGGGGGCAACCTCAAATCCAGTGCACACCTCAAGGATAGTACATACCTCAAGGACAATATCAACCTCAAGGGAAGTACTCTATTCAGTGTCTGCAACCTCTTCAAGGATAGTAACCTATGCCAGGGCAACAGTCTTTCCAACGACAATAGACTCCTTTAGGGCCGTAGTTTTATCAGGAACAACAATTTTTTCAGGGAGGTCAATATTTTAGTGGAAATTAGCCAGCCAAGTATCAAGCTTACTTTCCAAATTATCAACCTGGTTATGGTCCATCTTACACAACACAACCTTCAATGGGAGCTCTATATCCTGGAGTAAACACGGTGTGGAACCTATTATTGAATCAACATAATTTTCAACCTAACGTGCAAGTACCTTATTATTAACCTAGTTAGCCGCGTGCTTACAATCAAATCCAGTAACCTGCCCAACCTACACTTCAAGTTAGACCACAGGTATCTACACCTAGTAGCATTCAGCAACCTGGTCCAAGTACACCTAGAATTTTACCTCAAAATCTTGCACCAACTTTTGTTCAGCCTACCACACCTATCCCTGGAATTTATGCCACCCATATTTCTACAACCCCTCATTGTTTAATAACCTCATGGTATTTTATCTAGAGAATTTTACACCAAGAATCCCTCATCAGATGGATTTTCAGATCCCAATATTATTTAAAAATAGACGAGTATTTCGTATTGTAATTGATGAGGGGGAATCCACGTGCATAATGTCATTAAACTGTTGGAAAACTCTTGGTTCTCCAACACTCAACCAATAATAAAAAATCCTTAAAGACTTTGATGGAAGAGGATTTAATCCATTCAGAATACTCCAGGATGTACCTAAAGAAATAGAAGAAAAACAGTTAATATAGATGTGGAATTTGTTGATGCCCCTCTCGATTACAACTCTCTTTTGGGTCAAAGTTACTCTTATGCCATGATTGGTTTTTTTTCATTCGTCTTTTGGTCAATCATGTTTCCTCATAAAAGAAAGATTGTGAAAATTGATTATTTGTCATATTATTCATCCGGCCCTGCTTCTACAGATAGTATCCAACATTTTGGAAAATAGGCTATCCCATATGAAGATGTTGGTGTAGGATTAGTAAAGAAATATGCTCGGATGGGAACTTTCTCTATGACTCCACCCAACGTATAGCATACCATTGCCAACATCAATATGATCTCATCAAGCACTATTCCATTTGATGACACTTGGGCAGTGCCTTCAGAATCAGAACTGGACTCTTTCAATGGTGAGATGCCTTTTAGTCCTTTTGAAATGGCATATGTGGCATTAGAGTCGTTTTCTAACACACTTTCAACTACCCTTGATCAAATGAATGTGATCACCAAAGAATCTTCTTCACTATCAAACTCGGCCTTGACATCACTTTCCAATCATTTTCAACAAGTTTTTCACACTAATTAAAGTATTCGAGAATTTTTTGTCTTTGGATGAATTACCCTGGGATGAGCTACATCATATATCTTCATTTTACCTGAACTTGATAGGTTTGAAAATTATTTTTTGTCTATTTTTATGATTGATTATGGTGAGGAACCAAAAAATCCCATTTCGATTACAAATTCGGATTCTGAGACTAATTTGGGAAGCATTTCTACAACTGTTCCTATCGACATATTAGTTAAAACTGGAATTATTGAAAACATTCATATAGGTGCTTCTTATACGATTGACGAGATTAATACATATAAAGCCCTATTTCAAGAATTCTGAGACATATTTTCTTGGTCTTACGAAGAGATGCCAGGAATCAATCCAAAGTTTGTCATTCATGAAATTAAGACATGCCCGGATGCCAAGCCTATTAGACAATGAATACATCCAATACATCCGCAAAAAGTTGTTGCTATCAAAGCTAAAGTTGAAAAGCTATTGTGAGCAAGATTTATTTATGCAATTGCATTGAACGATTGGGTATCTAATATATCTCCCATTATCTAGAAACAAGGGACTATACGAGTATGCATCGATTATAGGGATATTAATAAAGCATGTCCAAATGACAATTATCCTACTCCCTATATCGACCAAATTATCCATGATTGTATCGGAAATGAAATTTTCTCATTTATGGATGGATTTTCTGGGTATAATCAAATCAACATACTCACTGCTGATAAACCAAAAACAATGTTTATATGTCCTTGGGGACATTTTCTTATTGCAAATTACCTTTCAGATTAAATAATGCTGGTGCAAATTTTCAAAGAGAAATGTCTTACGCCTTTCATGATATAAAACATATTGTACAACCTTATGTGGATGACTAACCTGTTCACTCATTTTACAGGGAAGATCATCCTACACACTTACGAATTATTTTCCTAAGATGTAGGCATTACAAGATTTGTTTGAACCCACACAAATGTATTTTTTAGGTGCAATCAAGCCGATTAATAGGATTCATCGTTTCAAAATCCGACATTCATGTTGACCCCTCGAAGGTTGAGGCCATCATCAATTTACCTCCTCCTTCCACACTTTGCCAACTCCAAAGTTTGCAAGGGAAAGAAAATTTTCTATGTAGGTTTATCTTGAACTATGTTGGGTAAACAAAAGGTTTTACCCATTGTTGAAACAATGTGTTCTTTTATTTGGGATGAGATTTTTGATCAATCTTTTGATGCATTAAAATACGTGTTGACCCATGCACCATTATTGCATCCACCTAATTACCACAAGGACTATTTTTTATACTTAGAAGCCTCTGATTCCACCATTGGAATGGTTCTAGTTGAATAGGATGAATCTCACAATGAGCATGTGATATATTATCTAAGTCGAAATCTTAACCTGATGGAAATCAAATATTCACATGTGGAGAAATTGGCCTTGGTAGTAGGTCAAATTGTCCAACAATTCCATGAGTACATACTGTTACGTAAAACAACTGTGATATCTAATTGTAACCCGATAATGTATATTTTGACAAAACAATTACTCGGGGGGAAATAATCTAAATGGATTGTCATCCTACAAGAGTTTGATTTGGAATTCAAGAAATCTAAATCAAAGAAATCACTGGCGTTTACAAAACTCATGTGTGACTTTCCCAATACTGAGATAGAAGCTGTGGTAGAGAATCCCATAGCAGATGAATTTTTGTTTCTTATCAGTACATTAGATCCATGGTATGGAGATATCATCATATATCTTCAAACCCAAACCTTTCACCTATAGTTTTCACGTTCCAATCGATGGAGAATCTGATATCAATCCCATCAATACAATATTGATGGAGACACTCTTTATCGTTGTGGTGTAGAATCTATTTTTTGACGTTGCATAACTCACGAAGAGGCTAAAAGAGTTATGAATGATTACCACTCTAGAGCATGTGGTGCTCATATGTATGGGTTTTCCACAACCCAAAAGTATTGTGTGCTGGTTATTTTTGGTCGTCATTGTTCAAAAATTGTATTATTGCGGTCCGAAAATGCCACAACTGCCAAATTTTTTTATCAAAAGATGTGTGTGCCTACAACTCCTCTTCACCTAATCATTGATATCGGTCCTTATGCGAAATGGGGCATTGATTTCATTACATGTAACCCTCACTCGGCCGTGGTGCATGGGTATATTATTCTCGCTATAGATTACTTTACCAAATGGGTTGAGGCAATGCCTACATTCACGGCAGATGGAAAAACTGCAGCTACGTTCGTATTCAATATTGTGATTGCTTGTTTTGGTGTGCCTCAAGCTATAATAACAAACCATGGGATTCATTTTTGAGATATAATGATGACCGAAATTTCCAATCAGCTTGGCTTGCGATAGGATAACTCTACTCCATATTACCAGCAGGATAATGGTCAAATTGAAGCTGTTAATAAGGTTTTAAACACCATGATTAAATGGATTATCAGAACTCAAAAACTTAATTGGCACACCATGCTTTTTTCGGCACTATGGGCATACCGAACCTTAGCAAAAACTACTACAGGGTTCACTCCTTTTCAACTGGTCTACGGTTTAGAAGCTGTGTTACCCATTGAATGTGAAATACCATCACTCCAATTAGCCATTGAATTACTACCAACTACCTCTGAAGAGGATAAACACTTTTTGTACTTAGGACAATTAGATGAGACTCAACGCACCTCTGTATTAGCAGCTGAAGCTCATAAGAGACGTGTGAAAGCTCAGTATGCTCGAAGTGTTACCCCTCCTGTTTTTTCAGAAGGTGATCTAGTATTATTATATGATCAAGCTAATGATAAGCTAGGTGCTAGAAAATTTGAAATGATGTGGCATGGTCCCTACATCATCAAGTGTGTGCCTACAAAAGGAGCCTATGAATTGACTGATTATGACAGAGTCTCTTTAGATAAGCTCAGAAATGGTTTTTATCTTAAGAGATATTATGATTGACTTTTGTGTGAATATCTCACTTTTATATTAGTTACTTTTTAGATAGTGCGCCTCATATTAGATAAGTGTGCCTAGATTAAGTTTGTTGTTACTACTATCACTACTAATCTTGATTACTCTTGTTATTGCAGATGTCCACATCCCTTCAAACGTACATTGGTTTTTCTAATGGTCCATGTCTTATTACACGGAATATTTCTTCCGCGGCTTGGGTCATCTATTCACCCACCGATGAGTTAGTTTCTATGAATGGGGTATGACTTGGTCAAACAACAAACAATATTGTAGAATATAGGGCAGTCATTGAGTTATTATCTGATGCAATTTCATTTGGTATTTGATGTTTGATCATTAGGTTGGATTCACAACTCATTGTATTACATTTAAATAGCATATATGCAATTAAAATTCCAGTGTTATTGTGATTATTTTTGAAGGTTCATCTATTGGAACGATAGTTTTATTACATCGAATATCAACATATTTCAAGAAATTTAAACACATTAGCCGATGCATTAGCAAATTGTATTCTAAATAGACATTTGCAACATTAACATAGTTAACCAGAAACAACATTTAATACATGTTGAACAAGATACTCAGAGAAAGTAGTAATATCATAGATAGTTTTTTTTTCAAAATATTACATTGTCTATGATCATAGGTTCAAACACCTTATGATATGTTAGGTCCCTATAATTTGTCACATTGGTAAGACCAAATAAACAAGGGTAACATCAAACCAACTTTGGAGCCCTAGGACCTAGCCTTCCTGGACTCAAAGAGGGCTCTCTCTGTTATCACCCTTAAAATGTTTTCTAAACTCTTTAAGTTTACACTATTTTAGTCATAGTGTCAAATAGTTCTTAAGTTACTTTAGTCTTGATAAAGGGTAGGTTATAGGTTTAGAAGTCTTAAAAGTCATTTTTCAATTTCAAATAAAGTTTTTAGGTCTCATCCCATGGTTGAAAAGTCTCATCATTCACTTAGAAATCACATGTTAAAGAGGTAAATCCCCTCTGTGGATAGAGGCCATCCCTACTAGCCCAGACCGGGTCTAGCAACAATCAAACCACGCTACAACGCAAGCTCCTAATTGCAATAACCAAGGCGCAATATGAGGTTTACCTTGTGTCCAACGCTATTGTCGTTGCGGAGAGGATAATGCTCCCGATCCCTTGCTCTGGCAGGTCACAATTCTCCCACTTGGCAAAATCAAACACCTGCACACAAGAAACACGATGAACATACAAGTGTAACACCAAATATTTGCAACTATGTGTCAGTCAGAGAGGACACAAATCATAATTGTAAAACATGAACAATATGAGTGGAACTATAATCATAGTCGCTTATCATTAATGAAAGAAAGGATGATACAACTTGGCTCTGACGTTGAAGTCTTCCTTTGGCAGGTCGTCAGCGGAATATGTCTCGCAAAGCTTGTCAGGAATGGGGACAAGCCTCTCTCTTTGATCATCAATCTCCTTGCTATTGATTTGGCACTATGAGGACTATCAAAGCTCTTGCAACATTCTTTTGGCTATGAAGGCTCTTGGAGATTAGCTTGCAAAGGGAAATGGCAAGCTTATATAGATGTGGAAGGGGAGTTGGGATCCCTATAATCATGGGATTTTCCCTATCCTCAAGGAAGATTCTATGAGAGGTGGAAAACTACTTCCTCTACATGGAGATTCGAAGCCAACCTCCCAACTCAATTTAGAGACCAGTTTAGGAATTTGTTGGGGTCAATCTTCCGCCATTTATTTTTTAAAAACACCCTTTATTAAGCCTGGAACGGGTGCGGCTCTGAGATAGAGCGCCAATTGGCGTGCCCTCTTTGGAGGATTTTCCCCCTTGGCGCGAGGGCTGAACTGTGTACCCACGCCAAATAAAAAAGGGCTATTTTTAGGGTTTTTCATAAGGAGTTGTCTTTAGGGCAATGAAATTACATGTTCAAGGGAATGTCATGAAAGTATTTTCAAGTTATGTCACTGCTCATAGGTCACAGAATGAGCCCTCCAATGTGCGGGATGGGGAATCGCAGGGATGGTGACAAATTGCTGTGTAACAGATGCCCCCTAAAGCATGAGGCCCGAGAGAGAGAGAGGGGTGAAATGCTTTACGAGAACGTGTCCAACTGAAAACACCGCCGTTGGAAAAATTGTGTAGAGAAGTACAAATAATATCTCAAATACATGATATATATGTGGTATGGGTGCAAGCATGCATAACAGAGTATACAATAATCCCGATCCATGGTATGGGCGTAGCCATCCAATGAGGATCGATAAATAGACTCAGGTATGGTCGCAACCATTCAATCAGTGAGTCATGTAACTAATCATAATAATCCACAAAATCATATCTTGGATTATAACAGACAGGAATCCAGGGTCTTGCGCTACAGCTCGACCCAAAAAAAGTACAAGTTCAAGCATGCGAGTATGTGAGCTGAAGTCGAACATGCAAGAACATCGTCTGATTACCAGCCAATGATGAAAGATGTTAATAGACGCGAGAGGTACCACCAATAATGACAATGGCCCTCAAGGTACTACAGGTACAATCTACGACATGTGAATCAATGAGCTAGCGTCGAGCACCCGTAGAATCACTCGATCGGAGGCCAATGATGAAAACCTCACGTCAAACACGAAGAACCTGCCACTGAGGCATGCAGGCTCCAAGGTACCAAAAGGGAGTCTCTAGATCATCTTCTTGGATAATTAGCTGAAGTTGACAAGAAGTGACCTCGATTGAAGGTGGGCCATAGTGTTTCCCACATCATCAACATGAGGCAAAGGAACATAATGTCTTTGTGAATCAGGATCAGATGAGAATCAGAGGAAGGTTGGAGTTTTGTAGAGGTCAACTTCTCTTGAACATATAAACAACATGACAATGGATTTGGCAGTATTTGATGTCAGAAGATCAAAGTTCATGATGACGAGGAAAAGAGCAGATGAGAGGTCAAAAGGGATCACCCAAACCCACGGAGGCAAGTGAAAGAATGAGATGAGATATCCCCAACCCGACATGAATGCAGACAAGTGCCATGTTCAAGAGCGACATACTGCCGACACGACAATGATGCTGGTTCCATTTTCCCCACCATTTCTGCCGAGTACCTCTTTATTTTTACACAAGCTTGAAGAGGATACCATATGCTTGCTATATAAGTCCATCCTAGTACATTTAACGAGCCCTAGGAAGGAGGAAATCGAAGATCGTCATTATGACTGAATCCAATGTCATCAGGGTTTAACGAGTCTGACAAAGGAAGAACTCAGCGTCTTTTCATGTTTAGAGAGTTTGAAAAGACAGCGGAAAAGTAAACTCCAATAGTCCCTTTTTGTAAATAGTTCCTTAGACCTGAAAAGGTAGAAAACAATATCTGAGAAAACCTCCTATTCGCGATAGGCTAGGGTATTCCTTTTTTGTAAATAATCTATCCCAGCCCGAAAAAGGGGTAAACGTATACTGGGTAGATGTCGTTTCGTGTCCACTTTAACGAGATCGAAACGACAAGGGACTCGACAATATTTTCATTTTTAGAGAGTCAGAAAAGAGCTGAAAGATGACTCCAAAATGACTTTTTCATGTTTTTACCGAGTCCTAAAAAGTATAAAATAAAACTCGTTTCACTGTCCAAGTCGCATAAAAATAATGTCGCTACACAAAAAAGCAAGTGTAAAATCCATTTTTCGACAAAACATATTATAACACTGAGAAAAATGACACTTAAAACCTAAATTGTGACCTAAAAATTTATAAATAGGCTTCAAATGGTAAAAAAAATTACTTTTACTTTTTATCTTACTTGGAGAGCAACAGTGGTCTGTTTGTGTGCAAACTTGCGGTGGTGATTGCGACTGATATGGGACATCATTCAGCTCCTCGTTTGTTCCAGGTAAAAGGCGTTCCCTTAAACTCCATTTTAATCCATTTTTTATGAGTATTTACTGTGCATTAGACTTCTGGAGGGCCCCTTTTAAAATTTTAGGGCTCGCTCCATTGGCGCGGGTATCGGGCATGGACCCATGCCAATAGACATTTCTTCACAAAGGGGTTGCGGCAACTGGCGCGACGGCTAGAAAAATAGTCGCGCCAATGGCGCAACTCAATTTTATGCTTAAATTTTTTTAAAATGTGAGCTACCCATGTGGATTTGCAAATGTACCAGAGATCTAACAAAGCATTTTTTATTGTATTGATGCAGATAACCAAGCACAATGGTTATTGAATGGAAGGAGAGGGAACATGGGGAGGAAGATGAAATGGCTATGGAGAATGAAGCCTGTATGAATGCACTGAAGAACTGTGGACTCAAAAAATTCTTTCTTACTCCATGTTTAAGAGCTCAACCTGAGCTACTACAATACTTGGTCAGCATATGGGATGAAAAGGATGAAATATTTAAACTTCGGGACCAAGTGTTGGAACTTGAGGTTTCCGACGTGTATTTTATCACCGGGTTGTCGCGCAGAGGCCCAGTACCCATTTTGAAAGGTAGCAGACCTTCTGGTGAAAATATGGAGCAAGTAATGGTGAGGGTTTTCCCAGGGGCATGAACCAGATCAGGAACTGGGAAGGTGGACATCCACACTGTCCAGGATCTAGCACTCAAAGTAGTGCTACACATCATTATGCGGGCTGTAAGATCGCAGGCACGGCATGAAGCGACCAAAGCCCAACTCATACTAGCCTATGATTGTATGAGTCCTACACTGTTTGATTGGGCTACATCGGTGAAAACCAATATCAAGAGGCAGCTGACAAGATGCAAGCAAGTCAAACTAAAGCAGTTTGGCTACGGTTCCATTTTGGTGTCATTCATCTTGGAACAACTACCTATCTTCCAGGGCCAAGGGGCCATAGTTTCTGACCCGGTACCACGAGAGCCGAGGATGGCTTGTTGGGCAGCACTTATGCCTAGGTCAGGAGGAGGTCAACAGATGTCTTGGAGACCTGAGTTTTTTGGGTGGTTACGGCAACAGCTGATCGTGGTCGAGGATTGGCCCTATGCTGGGACCGATTTCACCGGAGATCCTGATCTTCCGCTCCTGAAGGGGGAGGATTGGGATGAAGAGTTGGGTATGATACTCTTTTTGATTTTTTGTATTTATGATTTTTTTTGGTAATACATGTCTGTTCTAATGACAGTTTTATGTGTATGCAGAAGTTGGCCCAGAGAGGCCCGCGGGCATGTCGCCCATTGCGTGGAGAACCCATGTCAAACATGACCCTTAGGCTGAGGGTGGCAAGGGAGGTGAACTGATTCATAACCTAGAGGGCATCACCCGGGGGATCCCAGACTATGCACGGCTAGCAGATGTTCCGCTAGCATACCAGCGACACACTGTGGGGGTGCCCAGTCGCCTCCACCGACTAATGAGATGCTTAGTGCGTGTGGTGAATTGTTATCACGAGCACCATGTAGATTAGACATCTAGGGCTTTTTCTGCATATTTTTTGAGAGACATGTCATCTCTGGCTGTATTAAGATGAACATGTATATTTTTTATTTTATGTGATGTGCACTATGTAAAAATTTCGACACACACACACACACACACACACACACACATATATATATTTATGGATGGATATTTTTACATGTGATGATTTTTTTATATGCTATACAAATGTCTAATACAATGTTATCTTAATGCATCAGTTGCATAACAAACGACCCAATGAAAAAGTTCACATAATGTATCTAATCACACATTTTATTTTTATACAAGCTTAAAAGCACACATGAAAACACACATGCAAACTATGCTTGGAAATGAGTTTTATTTTTATGCAAGCTTAAAACAAAAACTATGCTTGAGGAAGACGGGCATGCCCCCCAGCATGGTGTCTCAATTCGATGTACATGCCCCCCAAGCTTCAGTCCATAGGAAATGGAGTGAAGGTTCAAACACAAGAGATTTGATCGAAATCTAACAAAACTCGAATTGAACAGGCTCGTGTTTCATTATTTTAACGAGGTTGACACACTTAAAATAAATTTCCTCGTAGAAACTTGTTTCATTGTTTTAGGAGCTTGACACAAGAGGAAGAACTGTGCTCCGATGAGCTCAACGGAGGAGGCTCGGGAGAGAGATGATCAGATACATCACGCTCTAGACAATCAGACATTGCACCTAGGCTGGGTATGAAAGAGGAACGATGATGTCCATCACTCCAAGGAAGCTCCTCAAGATTCATTGTTTCAACAATGGCTTCGTCAGAAGGGAAAGTCTCCTTGAGAGGATCAGGCGAGTCAACCTCGCCAAGCTAGGGGGATTGAGAATATATATCTAAAGCCATGCTCGAAGCAGCATGTTGAGAAGGAGGTGGATCGGATGCGGCAACGATTTCACAGTAATTAATCCCTACTGGAGTTAGGGGCATCGATTCTCCAAAATAAATCACCTGTTCAGGCGAAGGGATGATCCATGGGTCATCAGACCTAGAGATCATATTGACTTGAATGGTGTGCGGTGGTGGCGAGGGAAAAATACCCATGAGGATAGGGTCCTTGAAGAGACCGGGTCCTATACTGTGAGGGGGATTTGGGATCTTATCCACGTAAGGAACTTTTTTCTCGGAGGTAGAGGTGAAGAAAGACAATTGATCCACAGTAAAAAATTTTCCCTCATGAGGGAACTTAATAAGTTGAAAGAGGGTGGATGTCACGCACAACATGGCATGAGTCCAACTGCGACCGAGAAGCAGGTTTTAGTTAAGCTTGGCGTCAACTACTTCTACTTCTAGATTGACTATCTTCCCTTGTAACGTAATCGAAAAACTCTCAAGAACACCCAGGGGTTTGGATTCATGACCATCGAATGCCTCTAGGGCATTGGGAGATGATGAGAGAGCCGGAGAACCAATGGCCTTCCAGCAGGCGGACGACATGACATAGGTAGAAGCACCCTCATCTACGATGGCCCTATGGATGTTAAGACCATTGATCCCCAGTGGAGTCACCAATTTGTTAAAGAGGTAAATCCCCTCTGTGGACAAAGGCGATCCCTACTAGCCTAGACCGGGTCTAGCAACAATCAAACCACGCTACAACGCAAGCTCCTAATTGCAATAACCAAGGCGCAATACGAGGCTTACCTTGTGTCCAACGCTATTTTCATTGCGGAGAGGATAATGCTCCCGATCCCTTGCTCTGGCAGGTCACAATTCTCCCACTTGGCGCGATCGAACACCTGCACATAAGAAACACAATGAACATACAAGCGTAAAACCAAATATTTGCAACTATGTGTCAGTCAGAGAGGACACAACTCATAATCGTAAAACATGAACAATACGAGCAGAACTATAATCATAGTCGCTTATCATTAATGAAACAAAGGATGATACAACCTGGCTCTGACGCTGAAGTCTTCCTTTGGTGGGTCGTCAGCGGAATACGTCTCGCAAAGCTTGTTGGGAATGGGCACAAGCCTCTCTCTTCGATCATCAATCTCCTTGCTATTGATTTGGCACTATGAGGACTATTAAAGCTCTTGCAGCATTCTTTTGGCTATGAAGGCTCTTGGAGATTAGCTTGCAAAGGGAAATGGCAAGCTTATATAGATGGTGGAAGGGGAGTTGGGATCCCTATAATCATGGGATTGGCCCTATCCTCAAGGAAGCTTCCATGAGAGGTGGCAAACTACTTCCTCTACATGGATATTCGAAGCCAACCTCCCAACTCAATTTAGAGACCAGTTTAGGAATTGGTTGTGGTCAATCTTCCGCCATTTATTTTTTAAAAACACCCTTTATTAAGCCTGGCGCGGGTGCGGCTCTGAGACAGAGCGCCAATTGGCATGCCTCTTTGGAGGATTTGCCCCCTTGGCGCGAGGGCTGAACTGTGTACTCACGCTAATGCAAAAAAGGCCATTTTTAGGGTTTTTCACAAGGAGTTGTCTTCAGGGCAATGAAAGTACATGTTCAAGGGAATGTCATGAAAGTATTTTCAAGTTATGTCACTGCTCACAGGTCACGGAATGAGCCCCCCAATGTGCAGGATGGGGAATTGCAGGGACGGTGAAAAATTGCTGTGTAACATCATGTCATCAACTTTCGGATGAAACCCTTGCAATTAGCCACAAAACCACAGTTTCGTAGCGCGGTCAGTTCAAAAATTTAGTTTTGCGCTACGAAAGAACTGCTACTTTTGTAGCGCAAAGTATTAAAAATGCACTATGTGCGGTACGAAAGTCCAGATTCTTAAAAGGACATGTCAAAGCCCAGAAATTGTCAGAAATCCGTTAAGTTATGATAGGTTAATGTCATGGTGTGTCTGTTAGGGGTCATATTCGAAATGCTCAACCATCCATATCCATCATTACTATGGCAGGGGTTTCATATTGAGAAAATAAATTTTGAATTCGAAAGGTCTTGTCTGTTTTAGTCATTCCAGTTTTCATTTGCTCATACTAAACTGTGAAACATCCCTGTTTCAAGATCAAGCTTATGGTTATTCTATATCAAGGATATTTCATACATTATCAAGTGAGGTTGATCCTTTTTCAAGCAAGGTTGCCAAATAAAATCAAGAGAGGTTGTTTGCAAGAGAGGTTGATTATCAAAATTCTAAAGGAAGCCAGCAGGGTTTTTCTGAAACAAGTATGGCTAAGGAGAAAAAGAACCATAGATCAGGACATTGTTTGAGGTTTGAGCCTAAAAGCACACGAATTTTGGCTGAAGACCAAAAATTCATGGATGCTTTTAGTAAAGCATGTTGTTTAAAGTTCTGTGAAAACCGTAGGGTGGACATACTCAGGTATCATTGCATTACATTTCAGTGGTACAAATACAAAGGTTGGGATGTTAAATATGTCAGTGACACCTGAAACCATTTCTCTAGCGACTGAAATACCTAGACGATAGGAAACATGGTTTAAAGGTTTTAGGTTCGATATGGAGGCATGAAATATGTTTTTGAAGCTAGAATATGTAGAGATGGACTTGAATAGTGCAGTTCCCAGAAACTGTATTAAGGATAGCTATGCCAAACTACTGCTCAACATCTAGAGATATTTCATGTGCGAAGGCAGGTACCACAAATTTTACACCTATCATTTCAAACTCCTATTACACTTCACAAGTATGATATCACTAGATTTACCATTTTTCCTATATAGAAGCATTGCTAAAATCGCTGATAAGGTCCAAGTGAAATCCGATGATTGTGAAACATCTTTGTTTCACCATGGCTTAATTAAATTGTTGGTTTTGAATGAGCTCTAGAAGATTAGTAGGGATTGGTCCTCTTTTATATTTATAAGTGGATTTGAAATGGAAGTCCAAACTCTAGCTAAAAATCCTAAGGCAAAGGAAAATCATCCGCACCAACAGAATCCAGTCAACTTGTAACTGTAAGGACTAGGAGGTTTGTCAAATCAAATCCAAAGAAACAAGTGAAAGGTAAAGTATAAAGGATACCAGTGATTGTTGCATAAATCCCTCCACCTGCAAAACAAGGGTTACAGAGTACCAAGGAAGCTAAACAGAAAAAAATAGCTCATAAGCAAATAGTCTAGATAATCACGAGTCAAAGTACAACATCAAAAGGAAAGACAGTGGTTTCAGGATCAAGTGACAACCCAGGTTTGAAAGGAAACTTAGATAATATATTACATGCAATAGACATACGAGAATCACCTATAGTGCAAGCTGATTTCATAGGGATTAAAGAAATAAAACATAAAGGGACGAAATCATCAAATAAACTGGAGTTTAAGGATGAATATGCATCATTTGTTTTCCAAGATAGGAGGCCTGTAACTAGGCATTCTAAAAGGCTAAAAGAACTTAATGCAAAATTTGAGGAAACAAATGAAGCAGTTATTTTTCATAAGGAGATAGTTGATCTTTCCTCACCTATAACAAAACATGCAGAAAACAGAGTATCTACAACAAAGGAGGAAATGACAAGTATAAAAGTATGGAAGAGAGGTTAAGATCAACAAATCATGAAATTTCCAAGTTGATGAAAAGAGCTAGAAAGCATGTCATTGAGAAAACAAAGTTTAAAAGGATGAAAGCTTTTTGGGAAGGTGAAAAAGTTTCAAAATTAGAAATACAAAGCAGTGAGGAACAGTTCTTCACATGGAAAATCCCAGCCATCAAGGAAGCAAATTTTGTAAGAGTCATAAAAACTCATTTGAGAGCTAGCAACAAAATGTTAAGAAGACAAGTTGAATATCTAGAGATACAGTTGAGAGTCTCAAGAACAGTTAAAAGGGCAGTGAAATAGAGTGATTGGGAAGTAAAACAAAGCGATAAATCCATAAGTCAATCTCTGATCAACATGAAAGAAATTTTTTATGAAAATTACGTTTTTGGGGTCATGTTGCTCTATTTTTTAAATAATATCAACACCTTTAAAGTTTAAACATCTCCAAGGTACAAATTTTGAAGACAGTTTTGACAAAATGGCTTACACAGCAGTTTCGTAGCGCAAATAGTGAAAATATGCTGAAATGTGCTATAAAATTGCGTAAGTAGTCTTCTAGCACATTTTAATATCAAATTTTGGGGAAATTTTGGTGAATTTTGACTTGAAATGGATGGTGGAAGTGTGAAAATAGCATATGAAGGTTTGCTTGAAGAAAGCAAGTCAAAATTTTATTGAAAAAAGAAGTTAAACACTGCGCTACGAAACTAAGCAGCTCTCATAGCGCAGCTTTATCCTTTGTGTTTTTGCACCATTGAAATTATAGTTTCTGCAGAACTGGAGGGTTAAAGATATATGGTGAATTTTTGGCAACAGACACATGTAGACCTGATCTATTAATGATAAAAATACTCAAAACAGATAAAGAAATAAAAAAGGCTAAAAAACAGGAAAACATGTTTCCTATTTTTTAGGAGAACATTATCATTAATAGCAGGGTCACTTCAAGTGAAAGGTCATCATCCAAATTCAAATTCATTGGATTGCAGGTGGAAAAATATGTAATAAAGATTAGATAATGTTGTTAGAAGGATATTTAAGAGTTTTAGTCCTATGAAAATTAGGACTTTTCATAAGCATTATAGCTCTCAATTTGCAATAAATAGCATGTCTCAGATTAGGAAAGGTGTCAAACTCTTTGAGTTCGATTTATCTAGTGGAGAAGAAGGGATCATATCTTGTAAATTTTCTATAAAGAGCATAAGGTAGAAATCCAAGAGGTTGGACATTTTTATTAGCAAAGACTGTGTTACTGTATGTCACTAGTTTTTCAGCTTAATACAGAGTTCGGTTTTGACAACTCAACATTCATGAGGAGTTCTTGATCATTATTGTTCTAATGGCATTCTTCAATATCTATCTTTGCAGTGGTGTTTGCATATGATACTTAGAATTCATTCATAATTCTTTAACTTCCATCATATACAAACTAATTTTGTGTTTCACTGTTATACTATTTTACTCACTGACTTGAACTCCAAATGCCTTGACTTCCATGCTAGATAGACTATGATGTTTTTGCTGAAGTTATCTTGAATCCATGGCCCAATGAATGTGCTAGCCATCTATAAATTTTCCATATACTATGATGGCTAAAACAAGTCTTTCAGACTTCAAGAAAAAAATTTCATGAAAAATCTGTGACTTCTTGAAGCCGCTTTATGTTCTTTATCCTGAAGGATCAATCTTCATTCAAAATTCCTCAAAGAAGCCCTGTTGTTCTAAAAGGACTATTTTTAGACTCATTTTCCATCATTTTACCTTTCGAAAAATCCCTCATTTATCCCTCATTTCATTCAAAATTCCCTTAAAACCTTATAAATTCTCCTTATCTGGTTTTAAGCCCTCCTTTTATATCTATCGGAACCCCCAAAAACCCTCAAAAAACCCCATTTCGGCCTATTTTCCGACCTTTTAACTTTGGGCCTTAAGCATTTTTTACTTAAGCCCCTAGCCCCATTTATTAGGTCATAGGGTTGGTCTTATTAGGTTCTAGCGTCTCATCATAGTCAAATTAATGAGCAAAGTGTCAATAAATATCAGCAAGGACATGAGGATGTCGAATAAACTCGAAGGCACAATATCTGGAAAAGTTAAAGAGTTGTTCTTTTAGCTGAATGTAATTTTCACCTCAAAACATGTTTTGAGGTGAAAAATAGGGTACTTTGCTTTTATTATCATTTCTTATGTAATTTTATGTCTCCATAACTAATAAGTTGAACTTCAGAAGCTGCTATCTCCATAAAGCCATAGGGGATTTTTCTCTGCCTAAGTTACAACGGTGTTTTCCAAAATATTTTTAGTGTAAATTATGCTCCAATTATGTTCATCAGAAAGAGCTTGGAAAGAGCTTTCTAGCGATATATCATGCTCCCAAAAATGACTTCTGTATTGGAAGATATGCCTAAGTGAATAAAGCCCCCAAAAGCCTAACCTTACCCTTCTTTCTCATTTGGTCCTTTAAAATTTATAATTTCTACCTTTTCATATTATTTTAAAATCTTCGTCGCAAAGGTCCTTTTGTATTTTCATTATCGTATCCTACAAATCCGATGTGATCGCATCGCATCGCAAAATTTTGTGGGCTGCTAATCACAACACTACCGATGCGATTGACCCACCCCCGATTAAACACCTCTGATGCGATTGAGCCACCTCCGATCTGATCGCACCATCGCATCACAAGCCTTCATCGCACATTTTCTGTAGTGTTAAACCTGCCTCTTTCCTTCCACCGATGCAATGAATTGCATGTCGCATCGCACGATTGTCCCACCAGCGTTTCAGTCCCGCTCCACTCCATCTTGTCGATGCAATATCTCCCGGTCCCACCATAAAGCCTTCCTCCCGTTCGAAAAAAAGGGGCTTTTCCTTGTGTTAAAAAAATATTTCCATTTTAATTTATTTTAAAGGAATTTTTCCTCGATCACCCCTCTCATCCCCCATCCCTTCGACAACCCTCCATTCTCATCGCATCGCTCCATTATGTAATACATCGTCCCCTCTTCCAAAGCGATTTGCGATTGCGATGTGGGCCCACTATTGGTCCTCGGATCTTTTTCATAAAAAGGGACCTTCTTCATAAAAAAAAGGCAGTTAATTTGTTTTCAAAGGGCACTTCTCAGCGTAAAAGGGATTTTCAACAAAGAAAAAAGAATTGGTTAAGGTCGTGAGCTAATTACAAACACAGAATCATCTCAGCATATACAGCAACGATGAAAAAGGGATCAGCCCTACAAATTTCTTCTTCTCATTTGTTGGATATAACAGCAAAATCTTCCAGATGGTCAAAACATATTGTTTCCCCTCTTTTAGGGGCATACTGTTGGTCTGTTTTCTATATTCATATTTTTGTTCCAGAGCAGTTAAAACAACTCTTCCATCTACAGATGCGTTCCTTCAGAATTCTCTCTATTTAATGTAATTTTTCAATCATTTGTAAGGGGGGAAAGGAGGTGGAAGAAGTGGGGATCATTGAGGATGCTTTGCGCTCCATTTTGTAACAGTTTGGCAGGGAATTAATAAAGAAATTAAGCTCTAATTTATGGGATCCTTGTGGTATGGATTTTAGCACTGTTCTTTCCTTTGTGATCATTTTTTAATTTTTATGTTTGCCATCGATTCATTCATATTTCTGTTTGGATGTTTTCAAGATAGATAGGTAGAATCCATTGTACAATGCTCTGCCTTGGGAAAATCATTCAATACGTTATGTTTTCTGCTACTTGAAGAGGATCCATCTCCTATGCCATTTTCAGCTTCTCACGAGTCTTACACATTTCCATCACTATTAAAAACAAAGTTGTTAAAATCCTTTCATACCTTGCCCCATAGAATACTCGGTATCTCTGATTTAATTCCCAAGATTAAAACTGCCCAGCCCCATCTGATCCATACAACCCAAAAAATTGATAAAACATTTTAAGCTACTATACCTAGCCTAAAATCAATTTGTAGTTATATTTCATTGAACATTTTTCATGGAGAGAGCCCTCTCCTGACCTTGTAGGGCTAGCTAAAATGTTGAGCGTGGTTTGAGGTTACCTTGATTTGCCTTCCTTCAGCCTAAGGTTCAAATTAGGTGCTAACATTTCTGGCGACCATACTGGGGAAGTATTTAAAACAAAAGAATGATCACCCCAGTAATATCTTCCATATAAATTCTTGGACTTTGGATGATGAGGTTCAGAGTTTGTTAGGTTGAAATAAAAAATTGCTAAGTAGAAATTTGACCATGCTAGCTTCAAGGAAATACACCAGGGCAAACCCTGATCCAAATCCTCAGCCTATATTTGAAAATCCTAATTCTATTCCATGGATAATTAGAAGACAAGAAGGTTAAATAAGCCCTAGACCTATTTTCAAATCCCATTCCTGGCCCAGTGAGTGGTTTTTTGTTGAAGACCTTTCGTTTGATGAGTGTTTTGAGCTTTCTTTGTTCAGAAAAAAATCTAAATCTGCACTTGACGACACAGTTTTAGACCCTGAGTTTCTTGTGGATATTGAAGTTCAAAGGGAAAACCCATCAATTGATGATTATATTTTAAATTCCCCTCAGACATCTATCATTGTAAAAAATACCCTTGAGCCTTTAGAGTTATTAGAAACAACGTTTTCTTCCCTTAATTCATGAGCATTCCCATTAGTTTCAGAAGTCAATTCTCAGCTTTCGACTCCTCCATTAACAGCTCCCTTGAATCATAGTAGCACAAACGCTGTTGTAAATCCACCGTGAGTCATGGCTGCCCGCTATGCACCCTTGGTTTTACCTCATAATATGAATGATATGCCTGCTAATTACCAAAGTAAAATACCTTTCTTTGATGTCAATCAAAACATCACAGCCCAGCAAAATGTTGATAAGATGAATGAATTCTTTGATCTTCATGAGGTAGAGGCAGAAAATGTGACCACGAGATTGTTTTTCCAAAGCTTTGGAGGTGAAGTTTGAAAATGGTTCAGAGCCTTACCAGTAGCCTCTATCCACACTTTGCTGAAGCTACATAGACAATTCTTAGACCGGTGGGAGGTAAAGAAAAACCCACTCCAAATCTTGTCTGAATATGAAAATATCAAAAGGAATGTAGGTGAAAGTGTACAAGATTATTGTGTGAGATTTAATGCTGTGTATAGTGCTATTCTGGCCAACCTAAAACCCCCCATGGGGTTAGCTTTGCTCAAATTTCTAGATGGTTTCGATGCTGATATGGCATATCAGCTAAGAGAACGAGATCGTACCACACTTGAAGATATGCAGAAAATAGTTGTGAGCGTAGAAGCAAATTTGATGGCCAGAAGAGCGCGGACAATAGCTGAAAAGAGAGTAAATGTAAAATAAGAAGCATCTCCTTCAGATACGAAGATGGATACTTTGATCCAAATGGTGGAGAAGATGGTTGATCGGTTGACTATTTCAGATAGACCTGAAGCACAAATCAAGAATCCAAATTTCAGAGGACAGCATCAGCCCCAATTCTAAATTAAGCAAAGGGAACATAAAACGCAAGACCAAACAACAAAACAACAACATCTCAAAACTCCTTTGCAGCAAAATTATGTTCAGGGGATGGAAACAGATGATGATGATGATCCGGTAGTTGAAGTTAATCAGTTTTTCATTGCCGATGGTACGCCCATTTTTCTGATAGAAGATGAAGAATATGCAGTGATTCCAGACACTTGAAGAGATGAAAATTTCATATTGGCCAATGATGTAGCGATAGAAGAAGAGTCTGATGATTATCAACGAGGATATATGAACGCTTTGTCAGCACAATAGAAGCAGTATTCTTTGAGGAGCAGAGATGTGCCAATCAATCCTGTTCAGAAAAGGAAAGAGCCGCAATCAAAAAATGACTCCTCAAATACTCACAGGAAAGGGAAAGAGCCTATTGATCCCTCTGCCAGCAAGGCATCCTCAGCGATTAACATTGAAAATGAAAAGAATCAGCTTAGCGCAAAAAAGGAGCAAGTGGAGAAGAAAGATCTTCCCGTCAAAGAGGTAGAAAAAATTCCATATTTTAATTTGGAAAATGAAATTGCTAAGCTGAAGGTGTCCATTCCCTTAACCGAGTTGGTGAAGGATAAAACTTATAAACATCAGGTATCTAGAATTTTGCAAATAGAATCTATGTCAGATATGGTAAATGTTGAAGATGATTATCCTGAACTCATTTTTGGTCCAGCCATAGAAGGTCAGTCTGAAGAGAGTGAAGTCCCTCCCTTCTACCTGAGTCTTAGATTGCATGAGTTCATTTTACATAATGATATGTTGGACTCCGGAGCCTCGCATAACTTGATTCCCAAAGCCATTATGGAGAGGTTGGGTCTTGATATTACTCGCAAATACCATGATTTGTATCCCTTTGACTCCGGTAGGGTCCATTGTATTGGTCTTATCAAAGACTTGGTAGTATCTTTAGATCAAATCCTAGCCAAGAATGTTTTAATGGATGTGGTTGTTGCTGATGTTCCACCATGGTTTGGAATGCTTTTTTCCAGTTCATGGGGTGCAAAATTGAAAGGAACCATACAACTTGATTTCTCTTATGCCACTATTCCCGTGTTCGGTCAGTTGAGAAAACTATACAGGGAGAAGAAAATGAAATACATCATCACTAGCAAAGAGAAGCTAGTTAATCATCCAATTAATGTAGTCCACACAGATTTAGAGTCATTTGTATTATATTCAGATGGTGGTTTGAACGATGAAAATGTTCAGTTGGTATAAGTAGATGAGGTACCTGAAATTTCAGAAAATTTTAGGGAAGTCCTTAGACAGGAAAAAGATAAAGAAGCAAGAATTTCCAAGCTTTCTACCTACCAGCAGCAAAATGATAGTGAACAACAGAAAAATGCAGAAATCAGTCAAGATAAAGTAGAGAAAGAAGAAAAATTTCAGCATCTAGAAGAAGAAGAAGAAGGCCTTTGGAGCATGGACTTTGACGAAGCTGTTGGTAAGGACGGTGCAAGTATAGGAATATGGATTCAGAGCCCTATTTTCTAGCCTAAAAATTTCCTAGTAATGTTAGAGTATGTGCTTACCAATTGGCTTTTGACTGCTCTAACATTGAAGTAGAGTATGAAGCTTTGATTGCAGGTCTGAAATTTTTGAAGAAGCTAAAGGCAAAGAGGATTCCTGTCTATGGAGAATTAGAGTTGATAATCAAATAGGTAAAGGGAGAGTATCAAGCAAAGAATCATCAATTAAGAGCCTATAGAAATGCAGTCCTAGATATCTTGAGGATGTTTTCTGAATACACTTTGACAACAGTACCCCGAATGCAGAATCTTATTGCAGATTCTCTTGCCACTACTGCAAGCAATTTGAAGATTCCAATGAATTATAGCAACAAATTTGAAATTTATGTCAAACATCGGCCTACTGTTCCAGATAATTTAAGGTATGGGCAAGTGTTTTGGGATGAAAAGGAAATCAATGCTTTTTTGCAGAGCGAAGGAAAATTCAAGGATACTTCCATAGAGGGTGATTATGATGTCGATGATCAAGAAATCGAAGCAAATCACATGGACGTATTGCAGCTGAAAGACAATGTAATTCCTAGTGGTCTCATACCTTTAGAGGAGCCTTTTGATCAAGATGATGTTGCAAAGAAACTGAGCTTGGTGCCTACTGATAAAGGAGTTGAAGGTGTTAATCTTGGAACAACTGACAAGCCTAAGCTTGTGAAGTTATCAAAAGCATTGTCCCCTGAGGTAAAGGAACAATATGTTAAATTAATCTCTAATTTTTCTGATGTGTTTGCGTGGGATTATTCAGATTTGAAGGTGTATGACAAAAATATAATTCAGCATACTATTCCCATCAAGCCGGATCAGAATCCATTTAGACAGAAGCTGAGAAGGATCAACCCAAAGCTGCTTCCATCCATTGAAAAAGAGGTAAACATATTGTATAAAGCTGGTATCATTGCCCCAATTAGATTTTCTGATTGGATTTCGAATTTGGTCTCGGTACGCAAAAATACCGGAAAAATAAGGTTGTGCATAGATTTCCAGAATCTAAATAAAGTATCCTTAAAGGATAACTATCCACTTCCAAAGATGGATCATATTCTGTAAAGAGTAGTTGGAGCATCAAGGATGTCACTACTCAATGGTTACTCAGGTTATAATCAGATCTTGGTGCATGAAAAAGACCAAGACAAAAATGCCTTCACAACAACTTGGGGAAATTTCCAGTATGCCAAAATGCCATTTGGACTGAAGAACGCTGGAGCCACTTTCCACCGAGCAATGGATATTTCCTTTGCTAATGAGAAGGATGTTTTCTTGGTCATTTATTTGGATGATCTGACAGTGTTTTCCGGTTCTGATAATGAACATTTGCACCACTTGAGGGTTGTATTTCAGCGATGCAGAGAGTTTGGGATTTCTCTCAATCCGAAGAAAATTCTGTTTGCTATGGATGAAGGCAAGCTGCTGGGCATATCATCTCTAAAGACGGTATCCACATTGATCCTTCAAGAGTGGAGGAAATTCATCACATAGGCTTCCCACGTAAAAAAAGTAGATTTAGGCATTCAATGATAAGATGAACTTCTTGCGCAGATTTATACCCAATTTGGCTGAACATTTATGAGAAATGACTAATATGTTGGAAAAGGACAGCACTGTCAAATGGAGTGAGGATGCTGTCAAGTCATTTAATCTAGTAAATTTTTCTCTGTCCAATGCCCCAGTCTTGATTAATCTTGATTACACTCAAGATTTCATTATATTTTCATTTGCATCAGAGCATACCATGGTTGCAGTATTGATGCAAAAGAGAGATCAGATTGAACAACCCATTGCGTTTTTCAGTAGGACCATTCGAGATGCTACCTTGCGGTATAATATCATTGAGAAACAAGCATTGGCTCTTATAAAAGAATTGAAGGATTTTAGAGTATACATTCTGTATTCAAATACTATAGCATATGTTCCTAATGCAGCGGTAAAGGATGTCCTGATGCAAACTGATCCAGAGGGAAGAAGAGATAAGTGGATAGCGGAAATGTTGGAATACCATTTGGAGATTAAACCCACAAAGTTAATCAAGGGGCAAGGCTTGGAAAAACTAATGGCACAATCAAACCTGTGCACTCTGGACATAAACCTCATAGCAGCAATGTCAGAGTATGAGGATGATGGTCCGCTCATTCCATTTTCATAATATTTTTGCAATCACCATGGTATTCAGACATATTTTATGTTCTTCAACATCTTTCGCCACCTCCAGGGATGTATAGAAGCAAAGGTATATCACTAAAGCTCAATTCTGCTAAATTATGTATTTTAAACAGTGCTCTTTATTGGAAAGATCCAGGAGGTATTCTACTTAATTTTTTGGTTGAAGATGAGGCTCAACAGGTTATGCATGACTTTCACAAAGGTGATTGTGGTGGTCATTTGTTTTGGAAAACGACAGATAACAAAGTGTTGAGAGCAGGATATTATCGGTCCACTTTATTTTCATATTTGTATAAAACAGTGATCAGCTGCCATGAATGTCAAGTTTTCCAAGGAAAAAGGAAACTACTTCCTCTTCCTTTGAAACTAGTCCAAGTAAATTCCCCTTTTCAGAAGTGGGGACTTGACTTCATAGGGGAAATCCATCCCACATCATCAACACAACATCGATGGATCTTGACAGGTACCGATTATTTCACCAAATGGATTGAGGCCATTCCAGCAAGGCAGGCCATGGATACGGTAATCATTCAATTCTTAGAGTCAAATATCTTGTCTCATTTTGGTTGCCCTCACAAAATCATAACAGATAATGCAGTAGCATTTAGATCCAAGAATATGGTGGAATTATATGATAAATACAATATTGTGTTGGGCCATTCGACAGCATACTACCCACAAGGCAAAGACCTGGCAGAATCATCAAATAAATCTTTTATAAACATAATCAAGGAAATTCTGCAAGCAAATAAGAGAAATTGGCATCGAAATATCATCAACACATTATGGGCAGATAGAGTCAGCAACAAGAAATCCATAGGTATGTCACAATTTGAGTTAGTTTATGGCACTGATTCTGTTTTTCCCACGTTGCTTACAGTTTCGGTCATGAGACTATTGTAAGAGGCTGGCAGTGAAGAGGATGATAATCAGCGAAGGATCAATCAAATGATCCACCTTCAGCAAACAAGGGAGGAAGTTTCTCAAAACACTATTCAGTTGCAGGAAAAGAGAAAGAAAATCTACGACCGTAAAACCAAAGTAGAAAAATTTCAGTTGGAAGATGTGGTATTGAGATGGGATGCACGAAATGAGGACAAAGGGAAGCATGGTAAGTTCGATAACATATGGAAAGGACCGTATAAGATTTCAGCTTACAGTGGACAAAACGCCTTTCTACTCACAGAGATGGACGGCCAAGATTGTTCTGGAGGGCCAGTGAATGGTAGGCTTTTGAAGCACTACCAATTTTGAGATAATGGATCAAAAATTATGTCACAGTCATTGTATATACCATGCCATTACTGGTCAGATTTCAAGTACACAGTCATTGAATTTTTGGGCCTGAGGTGAAGGCTATAAAACTTGAATGATATGTGTAAGGTTTGCTGGTTTTAATTTAGTTTTTAGTCATATTTTGAGTCAGAGTCAGTCTGCATTGCATCATTTTTCAGTATTTTGACCGTATTTACCCAATGGATAAGGCTACTTGGTCTACGGTGTTCTTGGAACCTCTGAGGAGCTACCATCCCCATTGGAGCTAATGTTAGTGTCAGTTTTTTCATACTGCCATCAGTGATAAAATTTACTCTTTTTCATTTTCATAGTAGGAGTCCCATACTATAAATTTTCATCATTCCATTAGGTCCTGGATTCATTGATGGTAGTGGTCTTTCATCAGTTTTCCCTCATGTGAAAACTTGTCGATTCTCCTCTCTATGGTCTTCAGACATGATTCACTTTCACTTCGAAATTCATGTTATTAGGTCATAGGGTTGGTCTCATTAGGTTCTAGGGTCTCATCATAGTCAAATTAATGATCAAAGTGTCAATAAATATTAGCAAGGACATGAGGATGTCGAATAAACTCGAAGGCACAATATCTGGAAAAGTAAAAGAGTTGTTCTTTCAGCTGAATGCTATTTTCACCTCGGATGTCGAATAAAATTGAAGGCACAATATCTAGAAAATTCAAAGATTTCTTCTTTCATCTGAATGTAATTTTCACCTCAAAACATGTTTTGAGGTGAAAAATAGGGCACTTTTCTTTTATTATCATTTCTTATGTAATTTTATGTCTCCATAAGTAATAAGTTGAAATTCAGAAGCTGCTATCTCCATAAAGCCAAAGGGGATTTTTCTTTGCCTAAGTTACAAAGGTGTTTTCCACAATATTTTTAGTGTAAATTATGTTCCAAGTATGTTCATCAGAAAGAGCCCGGAAAGAGCTTTCCATTGATATATCATGCTCCCAAAACTAACTTCTGGATTGGAAGATATGCCTAAGTGAATAAAAGCCCCCAAAAGCCTAACCTTACCCTTCTTTCTCATTTGGTCCTTTAAAATTTATAATTTCTACCTTTTCATATGATTTTAAAATCTTCATCACAAAGGTCCTTTTGTATTTTCATTACCACATCCTACAACTCCGATGCGATCATATCACATTGCAAAAGTCGGTGGGCCGCTGATCACAACACTTCCGATGCGATTGACCCACCCTCGATTAAACACCTCCGATCCGATCGCACCATCGCATCGCAAGCCTTCATCGCACATTTTCTGCAATGATAAACCTGCCTCTTTCCTTCTGTCGATGCGATGAATCACATGTCGTTCATCGCATCATGCGATTGTCCTGCCAGTGTTTCGGTCCCACTCCACTCCATCCCACCGATGTGATATCCCCCGGTCCCACCATAAAGTCTTCCACTCGTTCCAAACAAAGGAGCTTTTCCTTGTGTTAAAACCTTATTTCCATTTTAATTTATTTTAAAGGAATTTTCCCTCCATCGCCCCACTCATCCCCCATCGCTTTGATAGCCCTCCATTCTCATCGCATCACTCCATTATGTAATACACCCTCCCCTCTTCCAAAGCGATTTGCGATTGCGATGTGGGCCCACTATTGGTCCTCGGCTCTTTTTCACAAAAAGGGACCTTCTTCATAAAAGAAAAAGGCAGTTCATTTTTTTTCAAAGGGAACTTCTTGGCATAAAAGGGATTTTCAACAAAGAAAAAAGAACTGATTAAGGCTGTGAGATAATTACAAACACAGAATCATCTTAGCATCTACAACAGCGATGAAAAAGGGATTGGCCCTACAAATTTATTCTTCTCATTTGTTGGATATAATAAAAAAATCTTCCAGATGGTCAAGATATATTGTTTCCCCTATTTTAGGGGCATATTGTTGGTCTATTTTCTATATTCATATTTCTGTTCCAGAGCAGTTAAAACAACTCTTCCATCTACAGATGCGTTCCTTCAGAATTCTCTCTATTTAATGTAATTTTTCAATCATTTGTAAGGGGGGAAAAAAGGTGGAAGAAGTGGGGATCATTGAGGACGCTTTGCGCTCCATTTTGTAACAGTTTGGCAGGGAATTAATAGAGAAATGCAGCACTGATTTATGGGATCCCTATGGTATGGATTTTAGCACGATTCTTTACTTTTTGATAATTTGTTAATTGTTATGTTTTCCATTGAGTCATTCATATTTCTGTTTGGATTTTTTCAAGATAGATAGGTAGAATCCATTGTAAAATGCTCTGCCTTGGGAAAATCATTCAATACTGTATGTTTTCTGCTGTTTGAAGAGGATCCATATCGTATGCCCTTTTCAGCTTCTCACCAGTATTACACATTTCCATCACTATTAAAAGAAAATTTGTTAAAATACCTTCCTACCTTGCCCCATAGAATACCCTGTATCTCTGATTTAATTCCCCGGATTCAAACTGCCCAGCCCCATATGATCCATACAACCCAGAAAATTGATAAAACATTTTAAGCTACTATACCTAGCCTAAAATCAATTTGCAGTTATATTTCATTGAACATTTTTCACGAAGAGAGCCCTCTCCTGAACTTGTAGGGCTAGCTACAAGGCTGAGCATGGTTTGAGGTTACCCTGATTTGCCTTCCTTCAGCCTGAGGTTAAAATTAGGTGCTAACACCGTCCAAGCCCCTTCTGCCTACCATTCTCTGATTTCATCTAGACCGTCAATCCCCCTGATTGGATAGTCATTGCTTCATCACACATTCACCTTTCACCCCTCCCCTCGCACCATTCATGCCTTTGTGCGATTCCACGATGCATCCTCCACCATTGATCATCTTGATCCAATGGCCAACACGCTCCTACTTTTACCCCACTCCCTTTCCTCCAATTTAATATCTACCATTGATCTTGAAGATCTAACGGCCCTCGCTTCATCGCAATTTCCCCATCCCCCTGGCCCCTCATCCACCATATTTAATCTCCAATCCTTCGATTTAATGCCAATTGTCGATCTCCTCCCAGATCCGACGACTCCAATTGTTTCCTCCTTTACCCCACATATCATTTTTCCACCGATTTGCGAGGTCTCGATTCAATCTGGACCATTCATTTAACCTAGATCTATGGCGCAGGTTCACTGCGGGGGCATCTGATGAAAGTGGCCCGTAGTCCCCAGTGCCCTCGCAGTTGACTCTTTTAACTATGGAGGATCTCAAATCTACAGTAGAGGTTTTCTGCGGAGGCACATCCCAAGATTATCCTCCGTACCCCGAGTCCCCTCGCTATGACGTCATCCACTGGTCCCATCGCCAAGCACATTTTTCCATTGCGCTCCCTCTCCACCGTTAATCTGGATCCCCTAGATCTAACAACCCACATTCATCTTTGTTCCCATTTCTCCATAACTGGTTAAACCCCATTTTCAACGTGAAAATGATGGTTTTTAGTGGACATGAAGCAGCCTCCGGCGCGTATCATTTCCACCCTGCGTAAAACCACAAATCGCTTCGGCCCCGTGCAAAAAATTCCTCCGGTTTTCCGCCAAACCACCGATGCTCAATATTCGCACTGAAAGAAAATTTAAACCCTGGTTCTTTGCTTTATTGTCATGGAATCCTCCATCAATGCATTCATCCCACTCTACACAACTCTTCCACCTTCACCCCGAACCTTTGTAAAGCAGTTTATCCAATTCGCAGGTTTTTTATTAAAATTTTGATGTTTGTTGCAGGTTTAATGGTGGTAATAATAAAAGCCATCCCACAGTTAAAGAAAGAGACAAAGGTCGAGGGTGACGATCCTCTGTGGTCGAATTAAAAGGAAACAAGAGATAGAAAGGGTTAATTTCCATGTTTTAACCAATTGTTTCATGAGCATTGGTTACATAGCAAAACCCTCCAGTGCAATCCACCTATACATCAACTCAAACAAAGCAGTGAAGATCAGAAGGAATAAAGAGAAAGGATTGAAGTGAAGAGCCTAAAGATTAAAAGACTTAATCCCACAGTTTAAAGGATAAAAACACAGTATAAAGCAGAAAGATGATAAAGAAGGCCTAAAAGGATATCAAAGGCCTAATTCAAGTTTAAAGTGACAAATCAAGACAGATCACCCGGGAGACTACTTCGAATGACACATCGGTGGAACAATTATTCCCTCCAAAGATCAAAATGCCACCTGATAGCTTATTTTACCTCAAAAGAATACAAATTCAATGCACAGTCAGAGATATTTTTAAAGACAGCTCAGAAAGTAATTTCCAGCTACCAAAAGCCTCAAAAGTAAAAAAAAAGTGGCTGAAGTAGATGAAGTTAATGTAAAAATAAATTAGCAGAGTTAAGACCTTAGATATCTTCTCCATTAGGCCTCCCAAAGGTCGAGAAGCATCTACACTATATTAATTGAATAATTAGACCTTCCTTTCACTCCACCTCCTCAACTTACTTATATATATCATATGAGAAGCCCAGTATTGTTGTTGGTTGAATAATTATTGAATGTAAATAGTTGCTGAGGCTACTGAAGCTCTGTTAGTAATTGAAGGAAGATAGGCTGAGAAGAGAAGTTTGAAGCTGTAAAGACCTACTGGACTTGAGGATTGTAACTGTTTTGAAAATAAAATATACAAGATGATTTATGGGATCCTGGTCTATGTTAATGGTGATGTTTTTCTTACTATAATTGTTTTTTTTCTTATGTTTTCATACTGTCCACTCTCTCTGATAAAGAACAAGAAATATAGATTAATATTTACTGCAAAGTACCCTATTTCTCACTGATAATATTTATCTCTATGTTTTATTCTAATTGTTGCTTTGGGAATGATTTCAATAGAGTATAACCAGTCAAGGAATGTTGGTGAGCCCATGTCTTGCTGAGTAAAACCTGAGATGTTGTTCTTGAATGATATTTTTACTCCATGCTAAGTAGAGTCCTACTCAAGGAAGTTTATGGTTAGCCCTGTCCCTTTTTTAGTCTTCAAGAGTTGTTTTGATTATTTCCTTTGAGAGTGTGTTGAAAGCAGGATAGGTTCAAAGTCCTTACTTGATCTTAGGCTAATTTTTACATTTATCTTAAATGTTTTCCCTTGAGAGTATGCTGAAAGCAGGATAGGTTCAAAGTCCTTACCTGATCTTAGGCTGCCCTTTGTTTTCTTATATGTTTTCTTCTTTCACCACACTTCTTAATCTTCCATACCACAAAATCAATCTAAAGAGATCCTTTGATATAGATAACTTTCCCCATGGATCACTCTTGAAACTTGTTGTGCAATTAAATCATTTTGTGACTCCATAGCCCAATGGATTGATACTGTCTCTTAATTATCCGATCTGCTGAACCATTCTTTGAACTTACTCACACCTTTACCCTTCAAAAAAATTCCTTTATTTTGATGAGATCCTACCCAACGAAAACAAAAAAAAATCCCTTGTGCTTCATAACTAGCCTAATATCATATCATGAGCCGATAATCATATCATTCTAAAGCACATATAGAGAGATCCCTCTCTGAATCTAGGATGGCTAGGTCCTAGGATTCCAAAGTGGTTCTGATGTAGGCCCTGCAGCGTTTGTTCTTGCCAATCTTGCAAACTACGAGGATCCTAATAGAATATTTGCTAATCTGCGATACAACCAGTTATATTATTTTATCTTTTTACCTTAGAGTTAGCCATCTATCCATTAATCAAAAATCATAAACCCTTGAGAGAGCCCTTTCAGATTGAGGAGGCTAAGCCTAAGCCAAAATATTGGTCTGAAATACTTACACAAGTCCACTTGATGAGCAGCCCATTAGGCCTGATTTTGTGATAACACTCTCTATATCTGTATAAAAAATATGACTTTATTGATTTAGGATGCTTATTTTAGGCTATTTAAAGTGATAGGGTTTGTTTGTTTTGTTTTTTTTGGTTGGGTTACTTGTTAAGTAGAACAGATAGAGTAAGAGAGATTCAAACCATTGGGCTATGGGGTCTATGAAAGGCTTGAAAAGTAAAACAATAAATCAAGGGTGTTTCATAGGGCAAGTTAGCAAAGAAAAATGGATCTTAATAGCTTAGGTGGGTGTGAAATGAAAATTAAATTGTGAATTTAGTAGGTTTAAAGGGCACTTAAGAATACTTTAACATATACTATAACAAGAAGAGTCTTTAAGATCACTATGCATTAAGAAAGAACTAAAGGACAGGGCACACCATCAACTTATTTGGCCTAGCTTTTTCAAGTAAAATTCAAAACAACAATCCAGCAAACCGTAGAGAGCAGAGAACTCCTAAATTCTCTAGTTATTTACCTTCAGAGAAAGAAAACATTCAAGATAACACATTAGTAATGATTAAAGAGCAGGGAAATCCTAAATTCCTTAATCAAAATATAAAATACCTTCAAAGTGTCTATTCAAGATGGACTAAAGGACAAGGCAAACCATAAACTTCTTCAACCAAACCCTAACTAGTAAACTTCAAAGAAAAGGCCTTAAAAACAATGTTTTAAGCTACACCAAAGGACAGGGCATACCATAAACTTCTTTGGCTTGGCTCCATTAAATAATTTTCAAGACAACAAGCTAAGTGGAATCAAAGAGAAATTAAGAATTCTTCAATCAAACCTAGCGGAGGAAAACATCTAAACAACATAAGGTAGACATAATTAAGGTGCCTCTCAACAACATATCTTAATCTAAATTTTCTACTCTGTCATAAGGGAAAAATGAAAAATATGGAAAACATAAGAAGAAAAGTGTAAAATCAGAGCAACATCACCATTCAACAAAGTTCATGAATCTGATGAATGTGCTTGCTTCATTATCATTCAATTCACAACAGTCACAAACCTCCAAAGCCAATTTCTTCACAACTCCAAGTCTATGTAATATTCATCTCAATAATCAACCAACAAAATTATGAAGCCTCCATTCAGTATTTAACTGCAAAATTAGGAATTAAACCCTAAATATGGTTTCAAATGTCATTAATTACATAGTAAATGCATTTTACCTTTGAGACCATGCAAGGCCCAAGGCAAATTATCCAAAACTCATTAAATGAAAAAATAACTTCTAACATAACTTCTAAGATAAATTTGGATATATTTGTCCTTAAGGCCTTCAAAATATCTTTCCCAATAAATTCCGATGTCTTTTTTTGACTTTTTGGTAAGGGTGCAGTGCCAAGGTATAAGGGTGCATCGCCAAGACTAGAAAAATCACCTGTTTTTTAGCTGAGTTTTGGAGGCCTTCTCGATGTCCAAATGAGCTCCATGATAGCTCATTGGAAATACTGTCCTATCTAGTTTCAAGATATGCCTTAAATCTAAAAAATGGTGCCCATTTTATTGGTCAAAAACCGCTTTTCCCAATACTTATAACTGTACAACGCCAGTGCTGAAAAGAGGGTAGAAAGGTGATGTTTAGGTGGTTTTTGGCCCTTTTGAGGGACCGGGTTTGCTCCAAATGCTATGAGATTTTATGAGGAGGAGGTCCTTGTAATGAGGAACATGAAAATTAAAACCATTTTTCATTTTAGTGCCCCCAAAAAGAGCGCAACGCTAGTGGTGCTGCACGTTTGGCCCTATTTCTGCTAGCCAAACTGTCAAAAACTCAAAATTTGCAAAAAAGTGCCAAAATTGGATTTTTCTTTGCTGGTCATGTTTGGGAGGCTTGGAGGGATACATCAGCAAGGATATCAAGATTTTATTTCCATTTTGCCTCACTTAGTGCCTGAATCTTTGCAAGGGCTCATTTGAGCTTGGCCCTTGCAATTCTGTTCCTCATGGCATAATGTCTTTCCATATTTCTCTGCATGTGAGAGTCTCTCTTGGCCCTCTCTAATTGACCCTCTAGGTGAAAATTGGCTCTCTCTAGCCAATATTCTCTATCATAGCTGGTTTCCATGGCAAGAAACTCACTTGGAGTGAGGTGCTCTGCCAATTCTATCTCTCTTTGCCTTTCCCGAGCTAAAGCCCTCTTCAACCCAATTGTCCTTGGCCTCTTCATACGAAGTTGTTCGTCCTCATATTCACAGTCATAAAAAGTGCCCAAGGTCTCATATAGCATAGCTTTGGCTTTTCCGGCCTCCTTCTAAGCTCTGATTTCCCTAACCTCACTGATGGCTTACTTTGTCTCTAATTGTTGGTTCTCTAGCTCAAGATAGTTGATCACATTCTTGGCCCTACCAAGATTATCTTGAATCTAACTAATCTTGGCATCCTTGGTTTTGAGTAGCATTTTTGTAATCCTATCCTCATCCTTATCCTCAAGGTAAATCAGTTGAAACTCTTGTCCAGTTTAATGCTTATTCTCCTCCTCAACAGTGATAATTTCTATGACCTTTTCCTTACCCTTGTCAAGTTGTTTTGTTGATGTATAAATAATGGCCCCTTACATCTCGAGTGCAGCAAACACATGCCTGTAGACCCTCCAGTATGTCAAAGGAAAAGGCTCCATGTCACTCATTTCAATGCCATCTGTCTCAATGTTTCCATCACTGCTTGATGCTTTGTCATCATGATATGAGGGTGAAGGGCTGTGGGAAGTTGATGTGGAAGGGTCATCATGGGGTGAAGGAATGTGAGTGAGTGGAGATGTGTGAACAGTAGGAAGTGATGGATAATTAGGAATGGGAGGATGAGATGAGGAAGGGATATCTTACTAATGATGGCCAGGTGGAGTAGTGAAAATCTCATGGGCAATGAAGGTATCCGATGGAATGTCTTTTTGCTGGAGTTGGTGCATAACAACCATCTTGATGAATGAGTGATGAAATAGGTTCTGCATTTGCTAAGGGTAATCTCTCTTTTGCACTATGTAGGCCAGTTTATCAATGCTTCGGAAAATATAATATGGTATATGCATCATCCTAACCTTAGTGAAATGCATCAGAAGTCGGATGTGGTATGAGTAGAGGCGAGAAAAACTTCCCTCACATGTGAAATACTTCATTATTATCCTCATCATAGGTGCATATCTATTAAGAAGATGAGAAAATTAGAAGATGGATTTGTGATGATATTTATACCTAGGTTTAAGGTATGGTTCAATCTAAGTCATGTCTAGGTTTGCTTCCTTGAAACACGTTTCTCCCACACTTGGTATTCATGTAGCACTAGCAATGGCATTTGTAGAAATCTCAAAGGTAAACCCCGCAAGATTAACTTGTTTTTCATGCAAATTGATAATGAATAGTCTTGTCAAATCATGGTGGTTTTGGACTTGTTGCACCTTCTCAAAAAATTCAAAGCAGCCTACATATTTGAAGAAAAAAACAATAAGAGGAGATGCCATGTTTTCACTTGTATTCAGGGGTTCAAATATGTTTATCTTCCCTCCCTTGTGATCATGACTCCTTGGAATTTGGGCCTCACCACCACTGCCACTCTCCTTCTTGACATTTTAAAAACTTTGTTTTATGAAACCCTAGGGCTAATGTGAAATGAGAGGAAGGGAAGGTAATGAAAAGGAAACTTTGCAAGTGAAGGGAATGAGTGTATGAAGGGAATGGATGTTATGACAAGTTTAGATGAATGATAACCCTCAAACAGTGCAATTTCCCTATCTTATCACTGATTTTCTTTAAGGAGGATGAAGTAATGGAAAAATAGTGATTTCAAGCTGAAATTTAGGGTTTCTCTTATGGTTTTATTTCCATTGATTAAATCATGATAAAAATAGCTTCAAAGTGGGTTATGGCATGTACTTACCTCTTTAATATTTCTTGGATGACCATGGCAAGATTTTGAAGGAAATTTGGAGTGATTTGAGTAGTTGGAGGACTTAGAAACCCTCTTTGTCCAAGCGCGCAACACCAACAGCTGAGGGCGCAATGCCAAGCTAAACGCGCAACGCCAAGGGCTTTTAGCACAGAGTGTTTTCTGGCAAGAGCGCAACGCTTTTTCAAGCGCACAACGCCCACTCCTAGAGATGCAACACCTTTATAATTTTCATGGAGGAAAAATGCCAAGGGTGCAATGCCAACTCCTAGGCACGCAGGGCGAAACAAACTTGCTCAAATTCACTCAAAAAACTCATAATTTCTTCTCTCCTTGCAACTTCTAATGATTTGCAAGGCAACAATGATTCATTTGAAGTGTGAAATGGGATTTTATAGGCTCATCGATTTAACTTAAATTTGAAAACCCACTTTCTAATGTCAAAGTCCTTTTTATTTTCTCACTAACCCTTGTACACTTTTGCCTTGCAGGTGACTGAAAACATTGAATTGGATTTTATTTTGATCATTGAGGCATGACAAGTTCATTTCGAAAACTTTAGGATGATTACACATAGCAACATCTTCAAAATCCTGTCTTGTTTCCACCATTAAGTTTAGCTTATGTTTTCCACATCCTCTAGCCACTTCCTTCAAAACCCTAGGTGTCTGCAACTCTTTTATAGTAATCATCAGTGTTGTCTTCTAAGTTCTCTATAGCCCTTTCAAGTTCATTCATTTATGTCTAGTTCACCTCACCTTTTTCCATATTTCATATATATTTTTTTATAGAATTTCTTCATGTTTGGCCTTGTGTGCTTCCTCCATGTCATTTTCTGCAAGTGATCATTGTTTTGGCACTCAATTGGACCATCAAATTCATAACTCTAGTCATCTACAAGAACAAGTGTTTCCTCTTTTCCTTGTTGTAACTTGTTATCATTTAGGAGTAGACAATCTACATCATTAGTACCTTCAGCTGAGAAATATTGAACACTCCTGCAGAAGTGCTGAACCATTTCCATTTTTCTCACTTGCAGGTTCTGAACTGAAAAGATAATCCTCTTTGGAAAATTTTAGGTCCTTTTTGAATAACTATGTCTTTAGATTCTATTACATCTGAGCCAGATTCTATCAAAGGGAATGCAGTGCCTGAAACATCCAAGGATGACCTTAAACAATGTAAAAAACCCTAATGACCTAATGGGGGTGTCCTTTGACCTGATTTTGACTGAAATTTGACCTGGAGATATTCAAGTGAAAACAGAGTATTGTTATAGGTTATTGTGCCCAAAGGGACATGGGAATGAGTTAGCTATAGGAAACCCTAGAGGGAAGGTGGAGTTTATGGATAGGGGAAAATAAGGCAATGAGGCTATAAGCAAGGCAAAAATATGAAAATGAGAGGTATAAGCCCATAAGGAATTTTTAGGAGTAACAGGGTGACTTTGAGATGGAAAACTTGATAAATAGTGAAAATATGTTTATAAGGATAATGAAGGCAGTGAGATTTTGAAACTCAAGATATTCAAGGAATATTTTTTTCAAAAAGATATAACCATTCTATATTCATCTAAAGATAGTGAAAAATACTGATTACTAACATGATCTAATAGATACTGATACAAAAAAACAAAATATGTCAAATCCAAAATGATCATCCACTATCAGTGATGATGATCATGGTAATAGACTATGGAACGCGCCACCTTGTGCAGGAATCTCCTAAACAGTCCTGGAACACTTGTAACATGTCTGTGAAGCCAGAGAGGAATATCATCTATCCCTATCTCTCGAATATCTATGATTAACCTCTCCAAGTTGTGTTCCATATCGGCTAGGATCTTTGCTGCCTGATCCTGTGGTGGAGCTATAGGATGTGCTTGTCGCCTATCAAAGCGGCAAAGTGTAGTGGATAATCATGGACCGACATATGCATTTAAATATTGTTATCAGTATTGGACAATAAAAATAAAATAAAAATTAGATTAAAAACATCAAAATAGTTTGCATCCCAATGTGCCCCTGGAGGCAAATACATCTCAGGATCACCTTTGAAATATATAGCTACATAGAGAAAGTCTTCGATTGTGAAGACTTGGTTCCTTAGCCACATAAATTATTCCAAAGTGAAGCGAACCACTGAACTGCCATCGCCATTAATGCAACCCAATAGACCATCCGAGGTTCCCGAAGTTCCCCACAATCTACTGGAATTACCTGAGGGGTGAGAGGAGAGATTCTCTCTAAATCAATAGAAATCAAAATGGAGCCATAAACAAAGTTTTCCAACTTTGCATTCTTTTCTCTAGTTAATTGGCCTTTGATGTTGGCCAATACCCCTTCACACCATTTGAATATGGTGTCTCCAAAACACTTTACTATGGTCTCCATTTGCGATTTAGTGGCTACATGTGGTGCTGCACTTCCACACAATATGGTGACTGTAAATGCAATAACTTTGAGATCTAATCGTAGGATATTTTTAATGTCTATGCGATTATCCTTAGGATCTGCCTCATCACTGCAATAATGTTGTTTGTAGCTATAAACGGGTAGGCCATCTTATCTAGCCCCAAACAAGGATATTTTTTCTCCTCTCCGGGATAATCCAGTGAGGAAAGAGATATCTCAAGCTCAATTTCGAGCTGATGGTCACCAATAATAAAGCACTGATATTGAACTTCCCATGCATTTATTAGCCATGTCATCAGCTCTACTTGTTCTTTCATACGTTGGATGCCCAGAAATTATATAACCCACAAGTTTGTAATGCACATATTGTGGTGGAATATTCCATGGCTTCATTATCTATAGCCTCATGCTCACGTTCCCTCCACTCTATCATGGTGGAATAGCCTACAAATAAACACATTTGAATGTTAGAAACCATTGGAGTGCAAAACTTGAATCATTTTTAAGAGAATTTGTGAATTTTTAAACGGTCAAGATGCCTCCACAGTTTTTGTGAGGAGACAACGCGGATGTCTGCACAGGCTCTACATAAAAACCATGAAGACTGATAGTTTTCTATTTAGAAAATTATCGGGGTCTGAAGGTAGCGCCCACATGACCTGCAGACCCCCGAGAGTGCATTTTAAAACATAAATTCCTCCCAAAAAATGAAATTGAAGCTAAAAAGGAGAAATGAAATGGATATTAATGAAGGGTAAGAGCACGTGGATTACCTGTTTCTGACGATTCACGGAATGGACGGTCTGTTCTCTCAATATTAGCTCCGTAAATGTTTTTCCAAAAGCTCTCAATTCACTGCTATGAAGACAAAAGGTGAGAATGAATTTGATTAACTCCTTTTTATATTGAATCAATAAAATATTATATTTTATTTAATTTTCAGTTTAAAAGGCTATTTTTCAATATTTTTACTTCTTGAAAAAAATTATGTGTAGTATTTTGATTTTTTGTGGCAGATACAAGATTTTTTGGTGAAAAGAATTATTTTGATACTGAGTATACTTTTATCACTTTTCCGAGCTCTTGAAAAATTACGAAAAGAGAAACTGTGGAGTTCTCTTTTAAACCCTTTTTAGACTCTCAAAACATGGAAAGATCGTCGAGTACTTGACTATTAGAACTTGTTAGAGAAAATGAACAGTCGTCCCTCCAGTATAATTTTACCCCTTTTTCGGACTGAATTGGACTAATTATGAAAAAGGTATACGTTGACTAGTCATGGTCAATAGAGTTCTCTCCTGTATTATTTTATCCTTTTTCAGGCTTGAGAGACTAAACTTATGAAAAATTACAACTGCGGAGTTTACTTATGCTTTTCTTCTGACTCCCTAAAACTGAAAAAATGTCGATTTTCTCCTATACTGGACTTGTTAAAACTTAACAGTAAATGACCTGTCGATTACAAAAGGACCAGACCACTCCTTCTTAGAGTTTGATTTTAATACTAATATCGAATCATCTAAAGGATGAGCTTACACAAACAAGAAAATGTTATCCTCCCCAATCTTGTCAAAAATAAAGAGGTACTTACCAGTAATGGTGAGGGAAAAAGAGAGAAAAAGAATCCAATTGTCACCCTTTTTTAAAAGCATCATGCCACTCTTGAACACGACAATTTTTCAAACTTGTACCTGGTTTGGTAAATCCTTTGTCTAACAGTTAATCAAACCACATTGAAAGTCTTCAGCCAGTTTCTAGGTATTAACTTTAGGTCAATTGATGCCAAACCATCTGCAATGTCATTATGTGTTCAAGAGATAGCTCAAATTATTCATTGCAAATATTTGTCTTCATTCACGTTGACCATCCCTGAGTCAGTCCTTGTGAATATTTACTCAAAACTTTATCTAATGGTTTTGTGTCTTGGGCTTTCCTACAATGGATCACTTTCTATAGATGATAGCTCATCATCTAGAAAGTTGATCTAGAATCTTATCAGTACCTTGGAATCTGCATGCCTTAATGGCAGGTTTATCACCTTTGATGACATGTTACATCATTGGCCTTTGATCAAATGATTCTATGACGTGTTCAACTGCAAATCATTCATTAACACTTCATAGATTCTACTGGAGTACTTTGAGAGCGATTTCCACTATTGTAGGTTTCTCTCTACACTTGTTAATAGTTCACATCATTGACTGGTAATCAAGTGGTTTCTACCATGTTCGACTTTGACACAATCAATCACATGGATAGAATTTTACTAGTTTAGGAAGTGGAAATCAAGACCCTAGATTTAGTTTCCACCACCCAAGCTATGAGGAGTTTTATAATTAATGATACAATAGACTACTTATGACACATTTTTGTGCCCATAATATGTCTACCTTTGATGTAATACAAAAATCATATCTATACCAGAACAATTAGTTAGTTTTGATCTAAGTATGGGAATGCCTACCTCAGGTTAGAAGTCAAAAACCATAATGTTCCTAAACCAAGTCTTGGAATTGGAGAAAATCTCATTAAAACCCTTAAAATTCTAGCTGAGCACTTTTTCTAGCCTTTTCCTATGGGTTTATGGATACTTGTTCTATAGCTAGCGGTAGCTCTTGTACGTTCTGCTACTAAAACCTGCGGATTCCCGTAAAAAGTCAAATAAAGGAAAAAGTAAATTCTAGAAGTCCAGATGGTCGAATATTATTGCAACTGGAAGCTTCTAGAGGTGTGATCAGTTTGATCTCTATCCTTCCACTCATGGAGCTTATCCCTTGGTCCATGGAGCTCAAATCCCTTCATGAGAGGAATCAATCCCCCTCTACATGGAACTAAAACTACCTCCATTTCCTTGTAAATTGAGCTCACGTTTCATTCTCAAGGTAGAATATACCTTATATATGGTAATTGATGAAGAAATTCCTAAGAAAGCATACTCTCTACACTAGTTATTGTTGGCATGAGAATGATCACACCCTCATGTCCATAACTCCATGCTAGTATTTAGAGAGGAAGGTTTGTCAAACTAAAGGAGGAACGATTGTTCAAGACCCTGAGAGAAAATTGTATGACATCAAGGAATCAAGTTGTAAAGTTCTCTTTTCATTCAAGATAATACATATGGATCTCTTTTTCTCATTGATTTGTTCTTGTGCTTATTGAATCACATCAATACTTAGACTCCTTGATCACTAAGTTGGATTAGATATTCTTGATTATTATATGTTGCAGGTGCTTTGAATCTTTTGTCTGTCTTTGATTACAGGTTATACTTACTGAAGAAACCTCTTTGGAGCGATTGGATAAAAGACTGCATCAGACGTTGGATTTCAATGTAGGAGCATGTCTTATTTCTTTGTTTATAATAATTCTGAATTGCAATTAATCTACAGAAAAATATTTACAAATGGATTTTTGTTTCTAGATATTCATAGAATACTAGGAAGATCGCTCTTATCCGCAAGAGGGATTAATATGCATAATAGCGGCATGAGATGCCCCTGGTGCATTGACACCACCAAGTGTAGGAATATTTGGTAAGAAGGTATAAAAATAACCAGATTGTGCGTACATCAAGTCATATTTCAATGAAATCTAGAGGGTAGCTTCCTCGGTATGAGGAAAGTGAGAGGCAACATATTTTCCAATAACAGGCAAAAGGGATCTGAGAAATCAGTCCATGTAGACACGTTCTTCAAAAACTAGGGCTTGACATAGGCTCTTCCTTCTGCGCCATTCTTGAATATGGTCAGATAGGCGGGTGGCAGAACTTTGACGGAAAGAGTTCAGGAGTTCGGTACCAGTGTCATAATAAAGGGGAAGCTAGAAGTAAGACAAAAATGCCTTGGCAAGGGTCGGAAAAGTAGTATGAGAGGAGGAAGCCTAGTTGACATACCACTTGGAAGTTTCTCCAGTAAGCGTACATTGGAATAAAAGAAAACAGAAAGAGTCATTGGTGATGGAGTTGGATGAATACCACATGTGGAAAGAACGAACATGGTTGTTAGGATCCTCTCCAACATTTCCTTCAAACTTGGGGATGTATGAAGGAAGCTTGGTTGGTATATCATGCCAACCTCGATCATGGTGTATGGGGTCATTGATCAATTGTCTAAAATTGAGAAGGCTTAGGCTTTCCATATAAGGAAGTAAGGGAGCAACCAGAATAGTCCCTGTTGCGGCACCACTAGTGGTGTTTCCAGCATTAGGGCCGGGCCCACCACCAGCGTTAGGTATTGAACCAAACATGATGAAGGTGAAAGGTGGAGGAGAGCTAGGAATAGAGAGCAAAGGGGAACTCGATTCACCAAAATCAGAGTCGGAATGGGGACTTGGCGGAGGATGAACTCAGACCCTACGTGGAGGAGTAAGTCTTCCTAACGGAAATTGAGGCTGAAGGCCTTGGAGTCTCTGGGATAAACGCCTTGGGGGTGCAATGATGGTAAAGGGACATAGAACCCAAAAAGAAAGAGAGGTAAAAAAAGGAAGGGAGGTGAAAATAAATTAATTACAATGTTTAAGTCTTGGCCTGGCAGTGTAAACCAGGTGCTCTTCTCTTAGGGTGTGCGTGTATGTGATAAGTGTGTTAATTTTAATTAAGCCCAGACGTGTGTAGAGAAAAAAGAAAAAGGATGTTGAATAGCTGTAAATAAAACTAAAAGTGAAAATAAATTAAATTGAATGTAATAGTAAAATAAATAGCTAAAGATGCATAAATTTAAACCCAAGGAGAAGGGCCTCCCAAAAACTAGTCTATGGGTGGGTGAAATCTAGTCAAAACACACAAATGGACAATGGATCTAAGGTCAAGAGGGATAGGGATCTAGAGGTCATATCTGTTGTATATATCAAGAGTGATCTTTAGGAAACAAAAGGTAGTGAATGAATGGAAAAACCCTTCTATTTATAACAAAATATTGAGTTAGTCTAGATATTGGTGCATAATTAAAATATTATTAACCAAATCTAGATCCAACTTTTATGGAATATTTTATTATTTTTGTTGGAGGGTAAAGGAATTTGAATTCGGTCAAATCCCTTTATTTAGAAATAATAAATAAATAAATGATTTATTTATTATTTTAAGAATGTTGTTAAGGAATAATTAAATAAATAGTGATTTATTCAATTATTTATAAATGATTTAGTCAAATTTAACAAGGAATGTTATTAAATAATTATTCCTAGAAAATAATAAGATAAATAATGATTTATCTAATTGATTTTCCTATTTTGGGTTAAATATGACTGGGAATATTAATTAAACAGTGGTTTAATTAATCATCCCTTGAGAAAAATCAAACAAATAAGGATTTATTCAATTATTCCTCATGGGGTTTCCTGTTTAGACCAGAAATAACTTAACAAAATATGAGTTATGAAATTATTTTTCATAGTGAGAGATATTTTACTATTTTAAAATTAGTCTTACATGGTGTACTTTATTCCATCTAATAGTAACAGGTTAGATGACCAAAAATTGGTGTAACACTTCAAACCCTTTCAACATATACACCATACATCTACACCAACTTCCTTTCCTCTGTCTCTGCGCAAGTTTTGGATCTCCAAGTGCATCGCCTCCATCTAATTTTGGATTTGTAGAGGTCCAAATTAGTCATAAGCTCTGGGCACAACTTCCAGTTTGATGACAACTTCCAGAGCTTTAGCCTAAGAGTCAATCTTCTGTTGATTCATAAGCCCGCGTAGATGTGGCAAGAGCATGGCAATGAAACCATTCCTTATGCTGCTTATCATAATAGATAAATCCTCCCTCGCTAACAGTGTGCTTCACTCGTTGATATTCTTTCCAAACAGATCCATTTGGCTCTTGTTTGATATCATTCAACTCTATTATACACTGTGAGTAGGATTTTGGTTTTCTAAATTGCTTCTTTAAAGCATCCTTGATCGCATCAACAATAGGATTATCATGATGAGCCAAATATCCCATAAAATTGTCTAATGCATAACCTTCAAACACCATAGATAGTTGCTCTCTCTTGAAAAAATCAATTTTAATGTTTTAATCAGTCCATACTGCATTTGCAACAAACCAAAACCTATCCATGTCCTCATCTCCTACACCCTTGAAGGTGGGTAGCTTCATATGTGTTGGCCCTCATTTTTAATAATTTTTTGTTTATGAAATACATCTTATTTTCCATACTATCCATATATTCACCATCATATCTACCTTATTTTGACCAAAATATGCATATAACGGTCTTTAAATTATGTTTTCTAATTATTAGATGTTTTTGTAAAAATTGAAATTTAAGTACATTTTTTGACAGCATCAGAAGTTCCCGTAATGGCCTCATGGTTTGCATATTTTCAAGACACTTGGGCTTGAGCTGGATATATTTATAGAAGGCTTGGGAACTAAGAATAAGTGAACAACTATTGGTACAGTAAAACAAAGCTTTAATAGGCCCAACCAAAGGCAGTCAAACAGAACGTGTCTTTATGGAGGATCCCTAGAAACTAGGTCAAAACACTTATTCTATGAGATTTTCTAGATTTTGATGGATCTGATGGATGAATTAGACTTGATTTGATAAGGTAAGGATAGTTATGACTATATGAGCTATTTTAAATGAATTTTTTAGATACTTTATCTATTTAAGCCTCAAAATTTGAAGGCATTAATATGTTGAACTTGTATGACTTAGCATTATTATTTTTGAGACTTGGACACATAATTGGAGATCTGTTTTATCATATTTTCTTCTATTATATGCTGGTTGATTGGTTGAATTTTTAAGTAGTTGAATTCACCTTCAGTGTGCAAGGTAAGGGTGGAGGGCCCCCACACCGAGCTAAGTGCACTTCTTAGTTTATTTGTAGTTGCAATTTCTGAATTAGTTTTCTTATGCTTCATTTGTTTGTGCTGATTATTTATGAGTATTGATGAATCTAATGATCATTTTGCATATTAAAGGACAAACAAATGTTTAAGCTAAACATTATTTCTATCTAATCATGATCTTCAATTAGAATTCATCTTTTCATGCTTTTACATGCTTTTTTGAATTCCTATTTCTAAATAATAACATTACTGATAAATGAATATATGATGAAGGGCAACTAGGACCTCTTCAATGAAGATCCTCTTCAGTTTTTTATTCATTTATCTTAATATATTCTTAAATTAATTAGTTTTTTTATTTCTAATTCATGAGGTAATCTTGTGAGAGAAGGATAAAGAAATCTCTTAAGTTAGGAACCTTCTACATCGGATTGCACATTTGAATTTAGAAATTGTTTAAGTTAGATTTATATTTGTAATATACATTTCTGTGATCATTAATAAAACATATTCTAAATTAAACTTCCCTGAAACCCATATACTCCGGGGATGCTTCTAAGTTACACTAGCCTGGATTGATAATAAATACATGCGTTAATTTGCAACAGTAAATTGACCCAACATTTTTGCGTCATTGCCGAGGAAGCATATTCAAAACGGTCAAATAGAAAAAGAAAAAGATAAAAAAAAAATATAAAATCACCAAAAACAACAAAAACATAGTTTTTCTTTCAAGAAATGTTTTCTTATGCCTAGAAATAGAGATCAGAAGGGTATATTTGTGAAACAAAACCCCCCAAAAAATCATTCATCCACAGGACTAACAACACCAATTTCTAGAAGGCCTACTATATAAGAGTTAGAGGAAAAACAGAGATCAGGACATAGATTAAATTTAGTTGAAAGAAAAATCTTGTTAGCCTTAGAGGTGAAAAGAAATCAATCACCTAAAGAACCTCCTTCTGTATGGAAACAAAAAGATACAAGAAAATCAACTGTTGAACAACTAGAGCAACCTGTCCTTTAGGAAATCAATGTAGTGGAAAATCAACCACATATTTAAACACTACATATCTCTGAACAAGAAATGGATGGATAAGGAGAAGGATCAACTAGACTAAGCATGAATCCTTAAAAAATACTAGAATATTAAAGATAGAAAAGGGAATGGTGAAGACATCGAGAAGAAGAAAGAAGAATTTAGGCAGAAAGAAAGGTAGAGGAAGATAGAAGAGTAGAAGCACCTAGAAGAATAGAGGAAGAAGCAAGAAGAGAAAATCAAAATAGAAGAACACAAGAAAATGAGCAAGAAGTTAACAATGATCAAGAAACTAATTTTGTCTTTCATATCTTAGATGCAAGAGTAATATTAGGAGAAGAAAAAAAAAAAAAATTATTCCACCTTTTGTATTGCCTAATTTCTACGGAATGTCAACATAAGATCCTGATGCATTCATGTTCGAGTTTGATATCTTCTGTAAAATTTATGGATATACTGATGACACACACAAGCTTCAACTTTTTCCTACTACTATGAAAGCAACAACCTTGAAATGGTTCATGGGATTAGGAGAACATACAATTTCTTCTTTGGAGGATATGAAGAATTTTTTTCATAAAAAGTATCAAGCTTACTACAGGACTAGAGACTCAAAAGAAGACATTTTCAGAATGACACAACAAGGAGAGGAAAGTTTGAAGAATATTTGGAAATATTTCTTTACAATTTATAGAAATCCAAACATCATTCTCTTAGTCCTGATACCATCCACACTATTTTTCTTAAGGGTATCAGTGATGAGTATTTATACATTCTTAATGTGACGGGAAAAGGAGATATATCCAATTTACCATTTGAAGAAATTGTTGAACTTTGTGTGAAATACTCTAGGGGAAGAGAAAAGAGTGAAAAGAGATATTTCATCAAAATCTTCCAAATCTGCAACAAGTGCAGTAACAAGAGCAGAGATAGGAAGCCTATTAGAAAATTTCAAAACAGATCTCTTAAGAACTTTGGGAACACAAGTAGATGTATTTAAAGATAAGAAAAGTAAAGAAGAGCAAGATGAAATCTTAGTAATTTTCTGTCCAAAGTGTAGGAAGAAACATCCACTTAGGGAATGTCATTTGTAAAGTAGACGAGTGTGTGGACTTTGCAAATAAAATCATGCAATAGAAAAATGTCCCAAATTAAAATAATTGAAAGGAGAAGAAGTGCAATGGGTAGATTCTCTCTGCTATATGGCACCAACGAGACCTTGGCAACCAAGGATGCCTCAATAATTCCCCCAAAAAAACCCCCAAAATTTTCAATATCCTCAAAATACATGGAATACACCAATGCCATGGCAGGCTTGGCCACCACAACAATATCAAAATGAGCCTGCACAAGTTTTGAGGGGATATGGTTATGGAAACCAACCACCATAGCATATGTATCCTCAAGAGTATCAATATCAACAACCATACCCTCCACAACCATTTACTCAATATCAAAAATTCTAGCAACATCAACCAATGTCATATCCATCTCAAAACCAACCAATGCTAACTCAACCACAACAACTTCAATTTCCCATTAACCAACCACCTCCCAGACCAACACAATTTCTAGCTCAACCAGTAGCTAATCCAAGAAACAAGGTGGATAGACTAGCATATCATGTGTAAGAGGCAACATATTATCCTAATTATTCAATTCTTCCAATACAAGATGTCCACCTAAGGTCTGGGAGGGTGTTACAAAAATATTCTCTTTCAATAATTGAAGAAGAAAATGAAGAAGGAGAACAAAGTCAACAATCTCAACCAGAAAAGAAAATTCAGAGAGGTAAATCTATTATGACATAGAATCCACCGTATCTAGAGCGATTCATACAACATAATATTCCAATATCTCTGCCTGAATTTAATATTCTCGACGAATTGAAGAACACATATGTTAAAATTCCTTTGTTGCAAGAAATTAAAGACATTTCGAAATATGCAAAAAAATAAAGGAATTATGCATTAAGAAATATGGCAAAAGAAAGAGTGATCCACCCACAATCCAGGTGATTAGAATTCTATCAAGTCTCATAACTACAAACACAACCATTGAGAAGTATGTTGATATAGGTATTCGTATGGTTACCATTTCGATTAATAAATTTTCAGTGCCAAATATTTTAATAAACTTGGGATCAGCTATCAATGTTATGACTACAGAGACTATGAAACATTTGAATTTGAACAACATTATACCTACCACTACAGTTTTAGAACTTGCAGACAGATCTAAAGTTTTCCCAGAAGGTATATTGGAAGATAGCATTGTCTCACTGGATTCATGGGAGTATCCTATAGACTTCTTGATTTTGCAACCAAAAACAAATTTAGGAGGGCATCCCTTAATTTTAGATAGGCCATGGTTAGCCACTGCAGATGCTTACATTGGATGTAGATCAGGAAGTATGATTATTGCACATGGAGATGAAATAAAACATTTTACATTATATCCTCTCGCTCAATATCCTTCTTTATTATCATGGCCTGATGGAGAGGAACCATAAGAGCTTCATTCTGTTCTTAGTCTTAATTAAGTTTATAATTTTAGAGAGGAGGAAGAAAATGAGGAATTATTAGATCTATTCATCTCAGAACCAAATATTTCAGAGCAGCTTAGAGTAACTCAATATGAAGCTACTAGTTATCTTTTAAATGAATGTTTTCAGGAACATTTCACTATACAATCGTTGCAAAATACATTCCAAAGAATTTTTCTTGTAAATTCAATTACCAATTCAAACAACAAAATCATTGAGATCGGTCCTGAGAGACATTTGAATATTGGTAATAACTTACAATCATCACAAAAGAAAAAGCTAATAACATTGTTGCAAAAATATTCAAAATATTTTGCCTGGGATTATACAGACATGTAGGGAATTCATCCAAAAACATGTATCCATCACATTTACACTGATGATCAAATTAAACCTGTAAGGCAAACACAAAGAAGGATGAATATCATGATGAAGGAAATAGTGAAAGAATAATTACAAAAACTATTACAAGTCGGATTTATCTATCCTATTTTAGATATTCAATGGGTTTCACCCTTAGTTGTAGTACCTAAGAAAAATGGGAAATGGAGAATTTGAGTGGATTACAGAGAACTGCATAAAGCTACATTAAAAGATAATTTTCCTTTACCATTTATTGATATCCTGTTGGATTCATTAGTTGGAAATAAATTCTTTTCATTTCTTGATGGATTTAGCGGATACAATCAGATAAAGATAGCATTATAAGATAAGATAAAGACAAGACAACATTCACATGCCCATGGGGAACATATGCATACAATGTATTACCCTTTGGTTTATGTAATGCACTTGCTACGTTTTAGAGAGAAGTTCTTGCAATCTTTGCTGATTTGATTCATGAGTGTGTAGAAGTTTACATGGATGATTTCACTGTGCATGGTACAACATATGATGATTGTTTACAAAATCTTGAAAAAGTGTTAAAAATATGCATAGATACAAATCTATCACTAAGAAATGGAAAATGTTTTATGATTTTAACTGAGGGGATAATTTTGGGACACCATATTTCTTCTTCAGGGATTAAGGTGGATCTAGCAAAAATTCAAGTCATTGTGAATTTAACACCACCCACAACACAAAAATAAGTTAGAAGTTTCTTGGGTTATGTAGGCTACTATAGGATATTTATTGAAAATTTCAGTTAAATAGCTTTGCCATTATTCAAGTTACTTGCGAAAGATGTGGAATTCCAATGGACAAATAATTGTTAGAATGCATTTGAGAAATTAAAAGAAAAATTGTCACTTGCATCCATTCTTCGAGGACCTAATTGGTCTTTTCCATTTCACATTTCAACTGATGCATCTGATACAACTATTGGAGCATCACTTGGAAAAAAAGAGAATCAGTTTAATTATGCCATATATTTCATAAGAAAAAACTTAACATCGGTAGAATTGAACTACACTGTTACAGTGAAAGAAATGTTAGTTGTAGTATATGCAGTTAATAAATTTCGACACTATATAAAAAGTTATCAAGTTTATATCCACACGGATAATTCGGCCATAAAATATTTAATGAACAAATCAATTACAAATGGTGGAATAAATAGATGGTTGTTATTAATGCAAAAATTTAACATTACTGTAGAGGATCGAAAAGAAAAAGATAATCAAGTTGTGAACTTTCTATCAAGACTACATTCACCCGGTGATCCAAGTTCAGTATCAGATAATTTTCGAGATGAACATCTATTTGCTATAAATGTAAAAAATCAATGGTTTGCAGATGTAGCTAACTATTTATTATCTGGCATCCTACCATCTCATTACACAAACAAGCAGAAAAGAAGAATAATTAGAGAAAGTGCTTGATATAGTTGGGTCAATGGAGATATATTTTATACTGGTGTTGATCTAATGATTATAAAATGTGTTAGAGAAGATGAGATTATTGAAATTTTGAAAGCATGTAATGATGAACCATGTGGTGGTCATTTTACAGATAAGAGGACATCATACAAAGTGTTGAAACTTGGCTACTACTAGCCATCCATCTTCAAATACTCTAGGGCCTATGTGAAGAGATGTGACAACTGCCAAATAATTAGTAGACTGGTGGAATCAAATGAAATTCCGTTAAAGCCACAAGTACTGATTGAACCATTTGAACAGTGGGCTTTAGATTTCATGGAACCAGCCAATCCTCCATCCAATGGAAATAAGTACATCTTGGTATGTACAGATTATGTAACTAAGTGAGTGGAGGCAAAGGTAGTAGCATGAGCAACAAAATATACTATTGTGTCTTTTCTGTTTGAAGATATATTTGTAAGGTATGGAGTTTTGAGACAGATAGTAACTGACCAAGGCACAAAATTCACATCAAAACTTGTTCGAGATCTTATGGAGAAATACAAGATCAAACACAAAAAATCAACTCTTTATCATCCTCAAAAAAATGTACAAGTGGAATCAACAAACAAAGTCCTAGAGAACATTATGATAAAGACTGTAAAAATGAACAGAAAGGACTGGTGAGAGAAATTGAGAGATGCACTATGGGCATATAGGATAACTTGGAAAAACACAATTGGGTTCAGTCCATATCAGTTAGTGTATGGAAAAGAAGTCCTATTACCCATAGAATTTAAAATACATACATACAAGCTAGCAACGAATTGGGGATAGAATTTTCTGAGCCACAACAAAAAATAATTGTGGAATTAAATCAACTGGATGGGATACGATAGCAAGAAGTAGAACATACATCTCTTGTCCAAGAACAAAGGATCAAACGGCATGATCGATTCATAAAGAATAAAGTGTTTCGGAAAGGAGATTAGGCACTCTTGTTCAACTCCAAGTTCAAATATTTCAAAGCAAAATTCACGAGTCATTGGGTTGGGGCATATGAGATTGAAGAAATCTTTGACAATGGAGTTGTCAAGATAAAAACAATTGACAAAGCATATATTTCGTTTTTCGCTTAAGCCTATAAATAAAGAGGATTTTCTGAGAAAAAATTTGATAAATTCAGACCTGGAACTAATGGGGCAGCATAGCAATTTTGCTTTGATAATTCCAAAGGAAGAAGAATGATATAAAAAAAAAATATAAAAATGATAATAATATATAAAAAATTAATAATAAAAAAGTTTGGTTGTGAAAATCCAGGAAACTGGCACAATACAAACACAAATTCGTGTCGGAAAACCAACTTGTTTGGCCAATGTGAACTCTATTTTTGTTTTCATTTTACTTTACTTAATATTTTTGCAGATATACCCTCCAAGACATTGCAGACTTCAAGACAACTCAAATCATCAGCTTGGGGGAAGGTGTGTAGTAAAAAAAATTTGAAAATAGTTTCAGCAGCTGAATTGAAGATAGAATATGAACTACAATTACAAAGGAACTTGGTACATCATTCAACATATGCATAAGGGACCTAAGTTATTAGTGAGAAAATTATTGAGAAAGGGACGTGTATCATTACGACAGAAGAAATTTTCAAAAATTATTATAAATTACGCCAGAAGGGACTTGAAAATACAAAATGTTAGAAGGGACCTAAGCTACATCAAATGAAGATCATATCAGAAGGGACCATAAATGTCAAAGTTTAACCTACAGAAGGGACCTAAACAACATCCTTCCAAATTAAATCAGATGCAAAGAAGAAATAAAGTCTCTACATAGTCTACAAGAGCCATCGTAACAACAAACACAATGTCGACCATCATGAAAATAAAATGGTTTGAGAGAATACAAGTAGAGTAAGTAAATATTTCTCTTAATATTTCAATTTTTTATGAAAATATTGTAGAATTGTAAAGCTAATTTAGTACTGTTTATGCATTTTTATCACCTACATTTTCATCATCTAAATTTATGATTTTTAGCCCTATTCTATCCATATCCATATCCATACCACTATCATAATTACTTAATAAAACATTCCATAATCTATCCATACCATACCCTACCCTATTTTTCTAAACAAAATAATCATAAACAAAAGGCTTAGCATTAATCCTTTGTTTTACCTACAATAAACAAACAAGAGATTAGTATCATTATAAGTATTTAATTTTAAAATATGACCATTTCATTGGTTAATTTTAAAAATTAAATAAAAGAGAAAACCTAAAGTTAAAATTCATATGATAGCGCAACTATTTCAAAAAACAAAGCAAAATACAAAGAGCACAATCATAAATGGTTATAAGCTAAGGTAATGGAGTAAGAGCACAATTATAATACAAACAATGGAATGCAAACTAACCTAAAGTATGATGCTATGACAAAAAAATGCATGACATTGATGTATGCTATGGACAAAACTATGATGAGGCTGTGATACATGCAGTAATGGAGGAACGGAGAAATGATGGCATACGATGATGTGAATACAAGCAATGAAATGGAAATATGATGTCACATATTAAATAGGAAATGATGTGTTTCAATGGAGGATGGAAGCAGACATGTTCTTCAATGCAAAGCATGAAATACAAATGTGAAAGGGGCTGCGTAATAAGTAAAGGAAAGGATGGAATGTACACTACAGTCAGCATGACAGTCAAGGGAAAGCCATGCATGCACCAGTTAAGTGGTGGTTGATGAACGGTGAAAACAATTTCAAACGCCATATCAAAACACTTTGTAAACTGTTGAGAACACTTCCACCATTACTAGTATCAGAAGAAACTGATATACACAGCATTTTTCACCAGCATCACCTTTCGAAGGCTCAGTGAGAGAAGGAGGGCATGCAATCAAAACATGCATCCATTTTTGCAACTTTGTGAGAAACAAATAAATGCAGAAGTTGAGAGAAGAAAATGAAGAAGATGTGAGGAGAATAGAAGAAATATAATGCAGTGAAGAAGGCAGGAAATATAGTAGTGAAGAGGAATGGAACGATAAGGGAATTGATTGAAATTTCAAGCCAAAAAATCCAAAAAATTTGTCAAGTAACCATGTTATCAGGAGGAAAAATCTCATGAAGGATAAGGTATGAAGCAAACGCAGATTTGGTTGTTTAAAACAACGATGGTTTTCATGAATAAATATCGAGGTTGTTAAAATGAACTAACAGTTATAAAAGTAGTTCTTTATTTAAATCTTTAAAACTTGTCATTGCATTACATTTTGTCTTTGACACCTCTCATAAACACTTTGACACCACACATAAATACTTTTCCATCAGTCAAAAACTAAGCCTTCTGTTGATTAAGTGAGTAAATGGTAAAATATTGAGTGAGGATTTTTATGAGATTGGCGCTGATTGAAACAAAAAGACCTTAGTTAAACTAGAAGGAATATCTTGAGGATCATAGCATAAAATCATGAGGATCATTGCAAATATAGGTAAGATTGAACATGTTCTCATACACAGTCTTCTATTTCAAAATCAATGAAAACAGAGAATGGAGAATTCTGGTTTGAATTGCACAGTGAAATTCCATTAATTGAGTTGTGTAATATATTAATTTTATTTGCACATTCAATAGAAGAATTTGAATCTGGATTTGTGCAGAAAGATTGGTTTAGAAGACACAATCAAACATGTTTTTGTATTTATACATAGTAGAGGGCAGAGTCTGGTGAATGTTTGAAGGAAAACAATGAACTCATTATGAGATTTTTGATGAAATGATTGAGCTATTATCTTGCATAAACAATTAGTTTATATTAGATACATCATGCTATGCCTTTGGAAAATAATTTTGTATGAAATCGAAGGGTCGCAATGCACTGTTGTATAAAACAAAAGTCATTTTTTTACACAGGCAATGTTTTAAAAAAAAAGGAGGCAGAGGATTGTTTTTAAAAAAATACAGAGAATCAAATGCAGAGTAGGATAATAGAAACATGATTTTTTTATGTTTTATTAAACTTCTCTATCAATTCTTGTGTTTCTTTGTAGTAGTAAGCTCACATTTTTCAAAAGGAAAATAGAGCATTGATTCAATTACTTGGCAAGAGAAGTAAAAACGAGGTAAGCCTTACTACTGTAATAACATCTAGTACTTGAATTTTTGTTTACAAAGATGAAGTTAATGACAGTAGATGGTTACGTCAAATGGTTTTCATACAATATGAATTCAAGAACAAAACCCAAAGATTTTCAAATTGAACATTGGAGCAAGGAAACAGTTGAGAAACTTTATCAGTTAGGCTTAATAGGCTTTCTTAAAAAATTCAAAGGACACAGTAAGGATATCACAAGAGAGTTTATAAAAAATTGCAAGGGTCTCATCGTTGCGATTCTGGTGCCATGAATGGTTCAAAAAACCAATGTCGTATGAGGAAGATATTGCATTCTACCCATTTTCCCAAACAACAAAATTTTGTGACTGGATGCCCAGTCAGCATGCAGGTACAGTCAACAAGTATATACTTGGACTATTCCATTTTTACCTAGCCAACCAGATCGTTCCATGTGGCTCAATCTGGGCCATTGAATGTTGGTGGTGCATAGGATTCTGGACCGTTTGGTGGGTTTATGATTGGCCAATGGATGAGCGACACGTGGCCAGCCCTGAGGCCGCCACATTTCCTCAGGAGGGTTGGTTAAAATTTTATGTAGTAGGGGGGGGGGGGGGGGCGGTCGACCCCGCGACCTCCTGCCCGTAGCAAATATCTGTTACCAACTCCTCTACATAATGTGACTTAATCATATATAGAGGCCACTTAATTTTATGGTTTGTAATGTTTATCATTATGGGAGGGGACCGCCAGCAGTCCCAACTTGCTGGAAACCCCATGGTTGTAGCCACATGATGCAGCTCCAAAACTACAGCAAAAAATAATTAATAAACCCTAACATTGAAGACCACAGCTTTAACTCAAGTCTTATTCACATGATATAAACTGTGGCAATATATGTTGAAGCTGAAGGCAACTTAACTCAAACATTTCACCAGATTTTACTGTGTTCACATGGTGGAGTTTTTAAAAGTGGTTAATGCAAACAGTTCCACGGAGGTTATAGAGGGGTCGGTATGTGACCACCCTGCCTCCTAAGACTTTAATGCTATTTTTAATAGTCTGACTATTCTGGAAGGTGCCCCTAAATTTTAGGGCTTTCCATCAATTTAACTTAAGTTAACTGCCTCTCTCCACATTTAGTGGAGCTTTTCTAGCTGTCATTGGGAAAAATGCATTAGGAGGTCAATTTTTGACCAATTTGGGGGAAGCAAGAGTCTACCTAGACTAATTTGAGCATTCTAGAGCCATTGGTGTAGACAAACCATCCATTAGAGGCATGCAAACATATGTAATTTACAATTTTGAGCATAATGAAAAAGAGGGACATTGCATTGGGAGCTGTACCAGTAGATGTAGCCTAGGAGGGGTGAACTGCTTCATCATGCCTACTGTGTAAAACTTATCTTTGAATGTCTTTCTCTCTTATGCACTATTGTTAAGTGTTTTTAAGGATTATTTACATGCTTAAAGTTTACTAAATCATCTAATTTTCATGGTTAAAACTCTCATTCCTTAAGGAAACATATGGAGACAAATTGTACATGTTTATATTACTAAAAGGACACTTAGCACAATAGAACTAATACACTCCTTTCAGATCAAGTTGGTTTCATAGCTAGAGTTTTATCTCTAGTGTTTTTAAGTGCAAGGATTTGTTAACTGTTTGCAAGGGTTTTCATGCTTATTAGGCTCAAGCTTAAGAGAGGAGAACGAAAATTGGTGGAAGCAAGAGGTTTTCAATGTGAGCCACAAAAAAGGAGGCAAATATTGCCACATTCTCCATCACCTAGTTCACCTCCAAGAGAAGTAGAAGCAACATCAAGCATGCCTCCAGGAGAAGAATAAACCCATGAAGAGATGGATCCGAAAGATGAAGAAAGGGTGTTTAGAAAATCATTCCTTGACATGACTGAAATGGCGAGAGTCCTTTATCAAGAAAGGAATGAAAGACTAGAAGGACAAGAATCCAAACTTCACAAGGAAGGTCAGGGATCATCAATAGGTCACAATGATTAAGATAAATCAAATAAGGGAAATGGAGTAAATGGAGCCAGTGGAAAGTCACCATCGTCACCCTCATCTTCATCCTCATCATCCTCTATTTCATCTTCAGTACATCAGCCATCTAAGTCAAAGAACATTGCTAAAAGTCCTTTTCTAAAACTTGACGTTAAGTTTGAATTGTCAATGTTTAAAGGTGAAGTCAATACAGAAAATATTGATAATTAGATTAGGAAATTGGAGGTTTTGTTGAGAATTCAAAACCTTCATGATGATAACACCAAAATCCAACTAGCTTCATTGAGGATAGAAGGTGCAGCTCTTGTTTGGTGGGAAGCCAAGACAAAGGAGGAGATCAAAAAGCATGGTAAGATAATTCTATCATGGACTAATTTCATTACTACAATAAAACGAAAGTTGTATCCATTAGATCACATGCATAAAGCTGTCATGAACTGGAAAAATTTTAGACAATTGAAAGTACAAAATGTACAAGACTACACCCAAGAATTTAGGAGAAGAGCTCCCTTATTAGGGGTAGATTTGCAGAGTCTAGATAATTTTCTCAAGTACATAGGGGGATTACATAGCTACCTCAGACATACTATCCTCATGTTTAATCCTACAATCCTAGGTGAGGTATGTGTTCAAGCCACACATCTAGAAGCTAGAGGGGAAAATACTTTTGAAGAGGGTAGAAACAAGCCTTTTAAGGGGAAAAAAAAGAGAGAACCTCAAAAGGAAAAGGAAAAAAGAAAGTATCTGTCAAGAAAGAGCGAGAGAACATTTTTTTTTAAAACTGTTCAAGAGAAGGCCATGAAAAAAAAAATTGTTGGAAACTACATCCTGAAAAGAGACACAAATTTAACAATAACAAAGGGAAGCAAAAAAATGCAGCTACAACTCACCATGACTTAGGAGAGGATTCAGGTGATGAAACTAAAAGGATAGCCATGGGATTGAAGAACATGAAGGGGAAAGAAATTGAAACAAAATCTATTACTAGTACTTCAAAGTGTCATATAGAAGGTCCAAATGAAGAAGAGAGAACTGAATTGTTTCATGTGAGAGTCATATCCAAACATACCAAGATTGGTACAATGTTTAACAGTAGTTCACAAGAGAATTTAATCTATGAATATTTGGTCAAGAAAATTAATCTTGAGACCATTCCACATCCAAAATCATATCCACTTGGGTGGATTTGTAAGGATGAAAATTTACAGGTTTCAAAGAAGTGCATATTGCGCTTTGAAATAACTGCACATTTTGTTGACACAGTTGAATTAGATGTGGTTTTGCTTGATATTACAGGTGTTGTGTTGGGCAGTCCTTACTTGTATGATAGGAAAGCTATCTTCCACCACCATGAGAACAAATACCATTTATTCAAAGATGGAAAGGAGTACATTGTTAGAGCACATTGCAATAAGACGGATATTACAATGGTAAATACTGGACAGGTAAAAAGGCTTGTGAATTCAATTAAGAAATTTGTTCTTCTAATGATTAACCCTAAAGGTGATGTTAATCATGAGCCATTTGAAGATTTTTATTCTAAGTTGAAATCAAATTTATATGATGTAGTTGATGCACATCATGAGATCCTTCAGGAGCCAATAGGATTTCCTCCTAAAAGGTAGATTCAACATGAGATTCAGTTTCAACAAGATTGTCCTCTTCCAAACATCGGCATGTATTGCATGTCGATAATGGAGAATGCGGAAATAAAGAGGCAAATATAGGAATTATTGGACAAGGGACTAATAAGGCCAAGCACTTCGCCATGTAGTTCACCTATAGTCCGGATTCCGTAGAAATATGGGACTTGGCGCATGTGTGTCGAATTTAGAGCTTTGAAGAAGATAACGGTAAAGAATCGATACCCACTCCCAAGGATAGATGATTTGTTAGATAATATGAAATAAGAAAAGTATTTCACTAAGTTAGATTTACGAAGTGGATATCATCAAGTAATAATTGTAGATAGTGGTATATGGAAGAGTGCATTCAAAACCAAACAAGGACTCTTTGGGTGGTTGGTTATGCCGTTTGGTTTGTGTAATGCACCAACAACTTTCATGCGTGTTATGGATAATTTTTTACGTCCATTCTTGATGACTTTGTGATTGTGTATTTAGATGATATACTTATTTTCAGCAAAACAAGAGAAGAGCATGTCTTACATGTTAAAAGGGTACTTAACGTTTTGAAGAAAGAGAAATTATTTCTTAAGATATCTAAGTGTGAATTTGGAAAGACTTCTCTAGTTCACTTGGGACACATAGTAGGAGGAGGAGGGTTTTACTGTATTCACATGGCAGAGGTTTTAAACTTGGTTAATGCAACAGTTGGCAGGAACCGTACACTCTTTAGTTCCCTCTGATAATGTGGATTGTTCAAACTGTTCCACGGAGCTTATGACGGGGTCGGTATGTGACCACCCCGCCTCCTAACACTTTAATGTTATGGTTAACCATCTGACTATTCTGGAGTGTGCCCTTAAATTTTAGGGCTGTCCATCAATTTAACTTAAGTTAACTACCTCTCTCCACATTTAGTGGAGCTTTTCTATCTGTCATTGGGAAAAATGAAATAGGAGGTCAATTTTCGACCAATTTGGGGGGAAAAACAGTCTACCTAGAATAATTTGAGCATTTTGGAGCCATTGGTGAAGAGAAAGTAGCCATTAGAGGCCTGTAAACATATGTAATTTACCATTTTGAGCATAATGACAAAGAGTGACATGCCATTGAGAGTTGGAGCAACATATGTAGCCTAGGAGAGGTGAACTGCTTCATCATGCCTACTCTGTAAAACTTATGTGTGAATGTTTTTCTCTATTATGCAATGTTGTTCAATGTTTTTAAGGATTATTTACATGCTTAAGTTCACTAATTCATCTAATTTTAATTTTTAAAGCTCCCATTCATTAAGAAAACATATGAAGACAAATTGTACATGTTTATATTATTGAAAGGAAACTCAGCACAATAGAACTAATACACTCCTTTCATATCTCCATCATCAGGTGAACTATACCACAAGGGATTGCATTTCAGAGACAAGGGCTAGACATTCTTCTTAGATAAAAACAGAAAGGGTTCTTTTGATAGGTCAAAGGGGACTCCAAGGGAGTGGTTCAATGAACCTTGGGCAGAGCTAGTTTTGATAATTCAAAAGTTTTTCACCCGTGATAAAAGACATAGTGTAGTACACTTATAACATGTTAGGTTACTACATCATATTAAAGGAGATATTGGGATCAATTTTCCCTAATTCTTTTATAAAAATTGGATGAAGATGATCAAGAGTGTAAAATCTGAGACCAAATCCAAAGAAACCCAAATTATTCACTAGGGACTCATAAAAATCCTTGTGAATTACCAGCTAAAAGTTAAGGGAATGGTTTTGCAAAATTTCCTGATTGAAAATAAGTTTGGAGAACAAGTCACTGAAAACAAACTTAAACCAATACAGGAAACAAGAAATATTGTGCATTCACCTCTCTATCCTAAGACCAGGTCAAAGAAACATCAGGAGACAATTATGGAAGAGAGGGAAACATCATTTTTAACCATTTCTAGAAGATAGAAAAAGAGGAATTCAATAGAACCAGAAGTGCAAGTCATAGAGACATCTCATTTAACTAAACAGGAAAATGAAATCCTTGAGAGGTTACAACAAGAAGTGTATGAAAATCCTATACACGGAGATTCCTACTTTGAAAATAATGAGGTGGAAGGTACTTCATTTTATAAAAATACCAAGGAGGAATATCAAAACCTTAGCAGGGTCAGAGAATTAACTAATAGCCCAGAGGTAAGCAAAATCATGGAAACACACATGCAAGAATAAAATGAAACCTATAAGAAAAATAATGAGAAATTGGTTAAATAAAATGAGAAGGTAAGTGGAGAAATGGGAAATTTGAAAACCAAAAACATTCTTCTTTATACACGGGCATTTAGGTGGCTTCACGAGAAAAATTCCTGGAAGGCCAAATATGAGAAACAGAAGGTTAAGACCTCCATTTACAAGGAAGAACAATGCAAATATATGGATTCTCTTCTATATGCAGCACAACAGGAAGTTCTAGGATCATGAATGGGATCAGCATCAAAGCTCAGAAGGTCAAAGAGGAAAAGGCAAGCATGAGGACATGCTTGATCATCAGCTTGGGGGAGATTTTGGCCCTCATTTTTTTATCTCTTTTTGTTTATGAAATACATCTTATTTTCCATAATATCCATCTATTCACTATCATATCTGCCTTATTTTTAACAAAATATGCATATACAGGTATTTAAATTATGTTTTTCAATTATTAGATGTTTTTTGTAAAAATTGAAATTTAAGTGCATTTAGGATAGCATCAAAAATTCTCGTAATGGCCTCATGGTTTGCATATTTGCAAGACACTTTTGCTCGAGATAGATATATTTAAATAAGTCTTGGGAACTAAGAATAATTTTACACCTGTTGGTACATTCAAACCGAGCTTTAATAAGCCCGGTCAAAGGTGGTCAAACAGGACTTGTCTTTATGGAGCATCCCTAGAAACTAGGTCAAAACTCTTATTTTGTGGGATTTTCTAGATTTTGATGGATCCGATGGGTGAATTAGACTTGATTTGATAAGATAAGAATAGTTATGACTATAGGAGATATTTTAGATGAATTTGTCAGATACTTTATCTATTTGAGCCTCAAAATTTGAAGGCATTGATATGTAGAACTTGTATGACTTAACATTATTATTTCTGAGACTTGGAGACATAATCGAAGATATTTTCTATCATATTTGTTGTTTTTATATGCTGGTTGATTGATTTAAGTTTTAAGTAGCTGAATTAACCTTTATTGTTCGAGGAAAGGGTGGAGGGCCCCCACACCGAGCTAAGTGCACTTCTTAGTTTATTTGTAGTTGCAATTTCTGAATTAGTTTTCTTATGTTTCATTTGTTTATGCTGATTATTTCTAAGTATTGATGAATCTAATGATCATTATTTTTTTTAATATGAAAGGACAAACAAATGTTTAAGTTAAAAATTCTCTCTCTAATCAAGATCTTCAGTTAGAATTCATCTTTTCATGCTTTTACATGCTTTTCTGAATTCCTGTTTCTAAACAATAGCATTATTGATAAATGAATATATGATGAAGGACAACCAAGACCTCTTCGGTGAAGAGCCTCTTCAATTATTACTTCATGTATCTTAATCTATTGTTCAATTAAGTAGTTTTTTATTTCAAATTCATGAGGTAATCTTGTTAGAGAAGGACAAGAAAATCTCTTAAGTTAGGAAATTATTCTGATTTTGATTGCACATTTGAATTTAGAAATTGTTTAAGTTAGATTTATATTTGTAATATGCATTTCCTTGATCATTAAGAAGCCATCTTCTAAATTTATCTTAACTGAAACCCATATACTTTAGGGATGATTCTAAGTTCCACTATACCGGATTGATAATAAATACTTGCATTAGTTTACAACAGTAAATTGACCCAAAAATATGCACATCCATATCTTCTCCTAATGGTGGTGGAGGTGGGGTAGGAGATGTATATCCCCTACATGAATTCAAATGTGGAGTAGTAGGAGGGCTACCTCTGGTGTGTGTAGCCTCACTGCTCTCTATATCATTGTCAAGCAAGTTTCTCATAGGGATGTATACAAATCTGTCTCATTTCTGATTAACCGGGTAATACTTTCCATTGCGCATAGTGATTTCTATCTTCTGTCGGGTCATTCACTCAGTGTGATTGCACAAAAAACCTTTCTCACATAGTATCATCTTAATCAACAAAGGTAGAGAGCGTATGAATTTACCTCTCAGTCCTTTGAAGAACCTCCTTTCCGCTTCAGAATATGACACAAACTGATCTACTTAAGACTCTATTACAAACCCACCCAAAATTCTGTCAACCCAATGATCTACACTACGAGTGATGGAGTTATCAGTCTGCTCTAACTGTTGGATCAAATAAAGTTTCCACTAAGTGACCCTATCATCCTTCCATCAGGTTTGGAACTTAGCTAAACTTGATAAACACTCTTGTAATTCTTGTGCAAAGGTCACAAATAAAATCCCGTGAACCTCTACGAAAATACACTTCTGTTTCCAATCTTCAATCGACAACTTCTTACTTTTTTTTTCCTTAATGGAAAATTCTTGAATTTTCTTCTCAAACTATTATTCTAAGTTTGGCTTTGATGGTTGCAACATCACCCAATCTCTCTCAAAATGATCCTGGTCCTGATAACAGAATCATTTTTTTCCTTAAGGGGTCCTGACCCAAGTTCAGAGTTAAGTTTAACCAATAAAATCCTCTTACTATTTTCCCTTTCGGCAATGACCTACTTTCGCAGGTCAAAGTATCACCTGAAGTAGTATGGGGGGTGGGGAGGCAGTTCTAAAACCAGGTTTCCACACCCTGAGACAGAATTAAATAATGTGGGTATCTTTAGATCTATAAAATAACGAACTGGCCTTTGCAAAGGAAACCCTAACCAGAAATAGATCTAGGTCAATTTACATAGGCTTTCCTGCGCGTATACAGAAAATGGATTTGCAATCCCTTAAAACTATTAATAAAGTGCTATTCAGTTCTTATAGTAATAGATCCATGCATCTACCATTCATATTAAGCATTGAAATAGGTACGCAACCGATCCAAACACATATAATATACTTGATGCAGTAAACAAAATATAATACTGAAAAAAGATAAGGAAGAAAAACGTAGATGAATTTGATACTGAAAATTGTCCAAAACAATCCTTTATTCATCCAAAATTCGTAACATCCTTATAATACTTCAGTTCTACCAATGCAAACAACCAGCAAGGTCCACAAACAGCAGGACTAAGGTCTCTGCGCACACAGCCAACAAGAAACTTCTATACCCATAAATAAAGCACATACTTATCTGAGAGATCTATCATTCATCACAATTCATCAAAAATTACTTAGAAATTTTCTATCCAACTCGATGTTGACTTCTATTTATATATTTATCCCGCGCTCATCTAAGGCCCGCAAAGTGTGGTTTGCGTCTCCTAGTTTTACCCTTTATCCCATTACAACTCATGAAGTGGCGTTGACCCACCCCAAATCCCCTTGACCTATGCATTTCTTACCATGCATGACTCAAAAATACAAAAGTACTATATTTTTATCAAAATTGTGGTCCTAAGGGACCCCATTCCAACACCATGGATCCATTTACATGATCTGTTTATGGATGGTTACGTCCATGCCTTGTGTTCATGTATTTTTATCATAGATTTCATTTATGTATGTATCTATATGCTTGATTTGCATGTCTTCCAATGACGGTGTCCTAGCCCTTGCATGTACTCGTAAATCATTTCAACCCTCACTCTTGTTCTGCCTTAATGCTTTAGGGGGCACCTGTTACACAAAATTTTTTCACTGTCCTTTTACTCCCTATACCTAGATCTTGGAGAACCTATACAAGTCCCTATTTACTTTTCCCATCATTGAGAACATGCCCTTGGATCCCACAAAGTGTAAAGACCAATTCTCCTTTGATTCATTTCTCGAGAATATCCCTAAAAACCTAATTTTTTAGAGTGGCACAACAATCTAGTGTATTGCTAACGCCTATGGAAAATCCTTAGCCTCTTACCTATGTTTATCGGTGCTGGTATGGACACCATAATCGTGCTGATCCACTTCTAGAAATGTTTCAGAAAAAGAAACAAAGCTTCATGGACTAGAAGCTTCGAGAGCGGAGAGCTAGATGTTTGTTGGTCATGATATAGTCGAGCTTTCTCCTTTGGGTTTCTTGTTCCTACAAAAGAGGAACCACTCAAGGAGATAAGGCCTCCTTCATATTATTAGGATCCATGTCCCCTCTTCCCATGGCTATAAAATCATCCCTTTCCATATGCCTTTGTTAGAAGAGAAGAGGAAAGAATAGAGGCATAATCTAAACATTGCTTTAGCTATAGAAGGAGAGAGTTGAGATCCTTAGACTCCTTGTGTTAAGCTTGGAAAAGAGTATTCTAGAGACATGCTTGGCTTTGGACCCATCAAAGGAGACCTATGACATCACAGCGAAGGTTGTAACTCCCCTTTATGATTGCTAATAGAATGCAACTGGTTTTTACTTTCCATTTTCGTTTTTTATTATGATGAAAAATCTAATACTCCCTTATCTTTTAGATAGATTTCATTCAATATAAGTATTATTTGTTCTATCTCATTCTGTATTGTCTTCTATCTCTTTCCATAGGTCTTAATCGTAAAGAGGAGCAAGGAACGTTATCTTGAGCGAAATATAACTGGATGCAATCCAAAGGAACAATTAGTCGACACAAGTTTAAGGTAGGTACTCCAATCGTTTGTTTCCAATTGAATGAAATCTAGGAAAGTAGATGCTAGTTTGTCTTGTTTTTTGTTAGACCCACTCTAGGGCTGGAGGGATCGTCTCTGTCCGAAGGGAGGATTTACCTTGACAATAGTGTGTCCAAGAAAATTTACCTATCTTGAGACAACACTTCATGTATATATGTAATATAATTTGATCAATGTAAGGGTGTGTGCATTATAAAATAGATTCAAAAGAAATTTTGAAGACAAAACCAATAACCTATTTGGTACTGATCTTATCAACCTTTGTAGTTCCCAAGACTTTCTTATTTGTAAGGGAGTTAAGAATTGGCCTACCTCTAGATAGATGACTTATATACATGGGTTGGGCACTAGTGTTTTGTATTATATGATATATGACACCCATGTTCTCAATTTCATGGTAAATTTTGTCATCCTAAATTACCATGAGTCATATTCTAACCACATACCTTTATCCTTAACCCTAAATCTTGACATGCACACCAACCACACACAAAATAAATACATGGTGCCTTCATTGGTGGAGAAATACCATATCACATGTGCTCATAATGGGGGATATATATTGAGGAGAAAATGACATAATATATTGATCATATAATAGAGGGCAAAGAGTTTGTATTTGTTACGTATAAAATAAGGAGCTCAAAATTAACCAGCCCAGATCCATCTTAACTCCAGATCTTTCAAGAACTGAGAGGGATCAAATCTCTCGAGGTGCAAACCTCTTTTTTGAGTGCAACACTTGAGGAAAGGTTTGCACCTTGAGATATTTGATCCCTCTAGGCGCTTGATAGATCCGGAGTTAAGATGGATCTAGGTTGGTTTCAGTCGTGCGCTGCCATGGAAAATCTTTCAAAGATATGATTAATTTTATGAATAATATGTAAATATATTAAATATTAATATAATCATTTTAAATATGATTCAAATATTAACATAATCATTTGAAATATGTTAAATATTTCTGAGATTAAATTGGTCATTTTAATTTTAAATTTTCTTAGTTACCTCACTTTGTTGAGATGATAAATACTGTTAAATTTAATGATGAAAAATGATGAAATAATTTTTTTGAATGCAAGGTGACAATAATAATGTTGAAAGATAGAAAATGTGAATAATAAGAATGTACTAATGTTAAAAATAGACTTCATTGTGATCAATCTCAAACTATTCACTTCTACTATTCTTATTCCCACCCTTGTTAGTTTTTTCATCTTTTCATATCGATTATATGAAAAAGAAAATTTAAATCATAAATCATTTAAATATTTAGCTGAGTTGTTGTAGTAAACATGATACCTCGTCGCTCTTGCTCTCTGATATTAATAGGTTAAATTACTATAACAAAAAAATCAATGTACATTGTCAATAACATTTTTTGCTTACAGTAAAATCAATACATATTGTTAATCCAATCACTTTAAAATTAATGTACCATCATATATCCAATTAAATCAAATCAGAAATCAACAACCACATTGAAATCAATGCATTTAATGGAAGCAATCAAATAATATTAGAAAATAACTTATACATTGAAATCAATGCATCTAGTGCAAACAATCAAATAGGATTAGAAATCATCTACATTGAAATCAATGCAGCTAGTGAAAGAAATCAAATATAATTATAAATTAACATCTACATTGAAATCAACACATCAAGTGAAGGTAATCGAATAGTATTATAAATAACCACCTACACTGAAATCAATGCATCTAGTGGAAGTAATCAAATATCATTAGATTTAAATATCTACACTAAAATCGATGAATCTAGTGCAAATAATGAAATAGGATTAGAAATCACCATCTCTACTTAAAACAATCCATCTAGTACAAGAAACATTCTTCCCTCTCTCCACCCTCCATCTCTTCCTTTTTGTCTCTCTATCTCAGCCCCCTAAACACACATGCTCTCGCACTCCATATCTATCAATCTCTTTGTCACTCCCTCCCTTTCCTCATATTTCTATTCTTTCCTTTCTTCACCTTCCATCTATATATCTATCTTTACCTTCTTTTTTTGAATGCAAAGTGACAATAATAGTGTTGAAACATAGAAAATGTGAATAATAAGAATGTACTCATGTTACAAATAGTCTTCATTGTGATCAATCTCAAACTATTCTCTTCTACTATTCTTATTCTCACCCATTTTAGTTTTTTTATCTTTTCATATCGATTATATGAAAAAGAAAATTTAAATTGTAAATAATTTAAATCTTTAGCTGAGCCATTGTAGTAAGCATGATACCTTGTCTCTCTTACTCTCCAATATTTATAGGTTAAATTATTGTAACATAAAAAACAATGTACATTGTCAATAACGTTTCGTGCTTACAGTAAAATCAATTCATATTGATAATCCAATCACTTTAAAATTAATGTACCATCATCTATCCAATTACATCAAATCATAAATAAACATCTACATTGAAATCAATGCATTTAATGGAAGCAATCAAATAACATTAGAAAATAAATTCTACAATGAAATCAATGCATCTAGTGCAAACATTCAAATAGGATTAGAAATCATCTACATTGAAATCAATGCAGCTAGTGCAAGAAATAAAATATAATTATAAATCAACATCTACATTGAAATCAACACATCTAGTGCAAGCAATCAAATAGTATTATAAATCACCACCTAAACTGAAATCAATGCATCTAGTGCAAGTAATCAAATATCATTAGAAATATATATCTACAATTAAATCGATGAATCTAGTTCAAATAAGAAAATAGAATTAGAAATTACCATCTCCACACTACAAGAAAAAAGCACATTGGTGAGGGTCATGCTTGTGATGGACCTTTAAGGTCTGTCACCAATGTCACATATAGTGACGGTCATTAAAAAAACGTCACTATAAGTGTATATAGTGATGGTCCTTTATGGTCCGTCACCAAAGACATTTTCAATGACACTTTTGGTGAGGGTCGTTAAAGGCCCATCACTAATTCTCTCTTTGGTGACACTTCTAGTGACGAACTTTTAATGACCCTCACCAACTCTCTTTTTGTTACTCTTGGTGACGGTCAAAAAATGTTTGTCATCATTGATCACTAAAAACCGTCACTGTAAGTGTATATAGTGATGGTCCTTTATAGTCTGTCACCAAAGACATTTCACTTTTGGTGAGGGTCGTTAAAGGCCCATCACTAATTCTCTCTTTGGTGACACTTCTAGTGACGAACTTTTAATGACCCTCACCAATGTTCTTTTTGTTACTTTTGGTGACGATCAAAAAATGTCTGTCATCATTGATCATTGCAATGAGTTTTTGATGACGCTATGTGCTTGTTAATATATTTTTTGTCAAAAGATAACGATTTTGTACCATTACTGTGGAGCATTTTTTATAATATGTCCAAGGCCATAGTGGTTAGGGTCAGTCAATTTTTTAAGAAGTAATAAGCATGTATCATTTCCCTCAAGTAATGACTAGTCGAATAGAGATTTCCTATGAGTCAACACATGATTCATATCTATTAAGTTTATTATCTAGAAAATTCCATTTAGATAAAGTTCCACTATTGTGTGTAGGAAATATATTATTTAATACATAATCGAGCTCTGACAATTCTATTAATGAGAAAGACCTAACAGTCCTCAACAATCTGGGCACACCTTAAATCACAAGTAGAAAATAATGAAATTAGTGACTAGGTGACTAAAAAATTCAGTCACCGCAATTATTTCAAGTGAATTGCTACTAAATTTGAGAAATTTTAAGTGACTAGACTAAAAATGACTAACTTAAACGACGAATTTAGTTTAGGAATAAAATAAATGACTAGATAATAAGTGACCAAACTAAAAACGACTAAATAAAATGACTAATTTAGTCCATGACTAAAATATATGACTAGATAGGGAATTAGGTCGCGCTGCTCTGCTTTGATCCTGTGCCCTCCATCACTCGTGGCCCTCGGCCCTCCTGTCTACCATGGCCCCTCCGGATGCAACCCCGGAGGCAGCCACTGCCCAGTTGGCCTTCTCCGCCTTGGTCAAGTCTTTACTACCCCAGTGCCCTCGCCCTACAATTTCAAAATTTGTAAAAAATCTAGATGGTTTGCAAGAAGTGGTTCTTCCCCCTACTCTCCCTCGTATGGCGGCGCTCTCTCTAGCAGAGCGAGGACTCATCAGGAAATTCATTGGTCTGTAGCCCTCTCTAAAGATAGTGCAAAGGTGGATCAAGCAGAACTGGTCTGACAAAATAAGCGGAAAAATCTCTATCCGCTTCTGTGGGAAAGGATACTTCACCTTTCAATTTGAATCAAGAGAAGACAAAGATCTAATCTTCAGAAAAATACTGTATTTCATGGATTCCAGAGGACTGTACCTTAACAAATGGATCCCAGACTTTGATCCCGAACTTGATGTCCCTAGCGTAGTCTCGGTTTGGGTTCGGCTCCCACATCTCCCTCTCCATTGTTGGGGAAATGAATCAGTTTGAGCCATTGGTAATGTTGTTGGGAAGCTTATTGATTGCAGTGAGCCAACGGACAATATGCAAGCTTGTGCCCGCATCTGTGTTGAATTTGATCTCGGAAAAAGTCTTCTGGAGGCTATCAAGCTCAAAGTGGATGACTAGACTCACATCCAACAGCTGGACTACGAAAAGATCCCGTTTAAATGCAAGGTATGTCATGAATATGGCCACTTTGCCAATCACTACTCTAAATTAGTTGATGTTGAAAATGTTTCACAAGATGAGCAATGGGAAACTATAAAAAAAAAGAAGACTGCCTCCATTCCTAACGAAAACCCTAAAGCTGCTCCTCCCAAGACTAATCTCACAGCTTCCACCTCTTCCCTGGATCCTCTCCTCAACATTTCTACCCCCACTCCTCCACCCTCCCTCTCGAAACTCCTTTGGAATCATCTAACCCGTTTGGTGCCCTTTCCCTCCCTGAAAATGACCCCTGCATCCCCATCCCCCTTTCGCAAACTTCTCCCTCTTCTTCCCATGATCCTCCCCTCACTCGATCAACCAGGAGTTATTCCAAAGAGCACGGTGTAAATCTAGAAACACATAAAAAACAAGGACTAGGCAGGAAGTCCATAAAGAAGAATAGGGATGAAAATGCCCAAAAATACATAGCCATGGGTACACAAAACCCCATAGAAACCTACATTCTGGGGAAAAATAGCAAAGAAGTAGCACAAAAAGAGCAAGGAGGGTGAGAAACTCTTCGTATCCCTCATACTCAATGATGAAGGCCCTATCCTGGAATAGCAGGGGACTAGGGCACCCCTCTAAAATCGCTGCCCTGAAAGACCTGATATCTCATGGGAAACTAGGAATTCTAATGCTCCAAGAAACAAAACAAGGACACCAAGAAATGAAAGGAATCATTGATCAACTCAAGCAGTATGAAGGTAACATTTGTGAATCAAGGGGCACTTCCGGTGGAATAGCCACCATTTGGAACCAAAGTACTTGGACATGCATATCCGATACAATCAGCTAGTATTGGATTAAAGTCACTCTTGAGAACCAAGCAGATAACAAAATTATTGTCATCTACAATATCTATGCAACAAATCACTTTAGAGACAAAGAGAAATGTTGGGCTTTTCTCAAAGCAGACATAGACGAAGAAGATAACAACAATATTATTCTCAGTGGAGATCTCAATCTCATACTCCACTCCAATGAGAAGAGAGGAGGTATTTTTAATCATGAACCCTACAGAACAATGCTGGAAACTATCATGCAGGATCACGATCTAGTTGACGTTGTTCCAAAAAATTGCAGATTCACTTGGAACAACCACAGGCTCGGCAGAGACAATATTATGGAGCGGCTAGACAGGATTGTGGTAAATGTCTCTCTTCTTTCTTCTTACTCCACTGCATACGCTATTGTCCTCCCCTATTCAACGTATGATCATTATCCTACAACTCTTGTCCTCGAGGCCCACTGTCCCTTAGGGCCCATTCCATTTAAATACAACTCTCTGTGGTGCAACGATCCCATCGCAGATCAAATTGTCAAATTTACATGGAGTTAGCACATAAAAGGATCATCGGGATACATATGGGAAAGAAAATTGAAGAGGACCAAAAGTTCCTTGAAGGATTGGGCAAAGAATTATTACAAGGAACCAGAGAAGACTAAATCTGAAATAAAAAGTGAATTAGAAAGGGTCCACAACAAGATAGAGGAGCAAGGACTCTCCCAAGAATACAGAGCACTAGAAGGCGATCTCTATTTCTAGCTTTATCGTGCCAATAGAGATGAGGAACAAAAATGGAGAATAAAATTGAGACGGATTTGGTTGCAAGGAGGGGATAAAAATTATGCCTTCTTCCACAAGCAAGCCACAGTCAGGAAAATTAGAAATAATATCATCACCATCACCGATGAGGAAGGCCATCTCCAAACTACTCAAGATGATATTAAGAAGGTTGCTTTAGATTATTACAACGTCCTCTTAAATGAGACAAAAGTATTTGAATATTACTCAGATCTTCTTCAACACTTGCCCACGAGAATTAATGAGGAAATCAATGCAAATCTAACCACTGAAATTGAAGAGGACGAAATACCAAAATCCATTTGGATGCTCCAGGCAAAAAAAGCTCCTGGCCCAAATGGTTTCCCCATCTGTTTCTACAGAAATTATTGGGGAACAATAAAAAAAGATGTTGTCAAAATGATAATATGGGCCCAACGCAAGAGAAAAATCAGAGGATTCACTAATGCCACCCATCTTGCCCTTCTTCCCAAAGAGAATCGACCTTCATCCTTCTCCTGATTTCGGCCCATCTCTTTGTGCAACTCCTCTTATAAAATCTTGACCAAAATCCTTGCTTCACGCCTCAAACCTCTCCTCCCCTCACTCATTTCTGAAAACCAAGGTAGTTTCTTGGCCAATAGACAAATTTCTGACTCCATCCTTCTCGTCCAAGAGGCCATTCATTCCAGCCAAGCTAGAAATGAAAAAGGCTTCATTCTAAAACTATACTTAGCCAATTCCTTCGATCGAGTCAAGCACTCCTTCTTTTTTGATGTTCTAGAAAAAATGGGATTTTCCGCGCCCTTCATCAACCTTGTCAAAGCTTTCATTTCTAGTCCCTGGATCTCCCCTCTCATTAATGGTAGACCAGGACCTTCTTTCCAATATTCCCAAGGTTTAAGACAAGGTTGTCCCCTCTCTCCTTACCTTTTCATCTTGATGGCTAAGTCCTTTAGTAGGGCCTTGGACTACAATCGTCACATTAGTCTTATTACTGGTATTAAATTTGGAAATGGAGTCAAGAACATAAATCATTCTCAATTTGCTGATGATACACTGCTAATGGGAGGAGCCTCCAATATCATAACTCTTCGATTCAAAACCCTCCTAGATAAATATATGAGCTACTCCGTAGGTCTGTTCAACTATCTCAAGAGCTGTATCTACGGCTGGAACACTTCTGCTCAAACTCTGCACAACATTGCCAACACTTTTGGAGTGCCTTGCAAGTTGGATTGGGGGCATTTCTCCTATCTGGGCATGCCAGTGGGTGCTGGCAGTATGAAATTTGAAGTATGGGACACTATTATTGACAAAATTAAAAGGAAAGTGCAGCAATGGGGCTCCTCTTGGCTTAATCCTGCAGGGCACCTAATTTTACTTAAATCAGGTCTTTCTTCCTTACCCTTATATCAATTCTCACTCCTGCAAGCTCTTGCTAGTTTTCACCACAAAGTGGACGATATCCTCTGTCACTTTCTTTGGCAAGGGGGGAAAAATGAAAGAAAGAAATATAACCTCATAAATTGGAAACAGGTTATTCAACCTCAGGAGCAAGGAGGGCTAGGAATTAGATCACCAAAAATCCTAAATATGGCCTTTGGTGGCAAGATCGTGTGGAGAATCATTAATGGCAAGCCTGTTTGGTGGAAGAAAGTGTTAGAAATCAAATATCTTAATTCCCCAAGGCAACAACTATTGGATCATGATATACCTAGTAGAACTTGTTCTAAAATCTGGGGGTTGTGTAAGAAAGAAATTCCCTTTCTTGCTCAAAACATTTCCAAGGTTCCCAAGGGTGGAAATCGTATTAGAATTGGAGCTGATAAGATAATGGGCTAGCAACCCATTAGCAGCAGACCTGGAACTCATCAGATCCTATCCTTTTTTAATAGCATGGGGATTCATACTCTGGATCAGATATCTTAGTGGGACACTTAAACACATATTTGGAAAGGATGGATATTTCCTAATATACCCATTGAATTGGAAGCAAGCCTCGCTAATCTCCAAATCCATCTTCATGGCATTTCCCGTACCAAACACAACAGTGATGATGGCTTTCAGTGGGATCCCTCCAGCTCCAACTACACAGTCAAAGCTGCTTACCAGCATATCTGCAATAATGAATATCCCATGCCCATTTGGGCACATTGGAAAATAGCTTGGAAATCGGAGACCCTCCCAAAAATAAAATTCTTTATTTGGGTCCCCCTAAAAGGGAAAGCCCTCACCTATGAGAATCTAAAAAAACGTGGTGTAATTGGCCCATCCCGCTGCCCAAACTGTCAAGCAGCTGAAGAAACCATTCAGAACCTGTTCATTGATTTCCCCTTTGCCACTGCCTGTTGGAAAGAAATTTTTTGGAACATCCACCTCCCCTGGGGTCCCCACAACTCCATTGCTAAAGTCTTGAAACTTTGGAAAAGGAACTATCCCTGGAAGTGTAAAGAAAACAACATTTCTCGAAGAGTATGGAATGCTCTAACATGCTCTCTTCTGTGGAACATATGGCTAGCACGAAATCGTATGATCTTCAAAGATAAAGAAGCTAGCATCAGGAATTTATGCAGTAAGGCATGGAGTCTCACATTGGAAGCAATGTTTGCTAAAAGTCAAGGGAAAATTGACATAGTCGGTCTCCATGTTGAAGAAAGGAATTTTTTAGGGCATCTGCTGGAAAAAAAACAACAATGTGCATAGCAGGAGTGACATTAAAAACCGCAACAACTCTAGCTATAGTTGGAAAATTAGAATGAAAGATGAGGAGTTCTCTCTCTGGCTCAGAAACTGCAACACCCATTACCTCTTTTTTGATGGTGCCTCTAAATCTAATCCAGGAATGGTCGGGGTTGGTTGAATCATTTGTAACACCAATGGAGACATCATAACTACCTATGAATGGGGATTAGGCAACCTATCTAATAACAGGGCCAAAGCTCTCACCCTTTATCAAGGTCTCATCGAGCTTCAAAAACTTGGCATACACACAGCAACGATCATTGGAGACTCGGACATCATCATTAGTCTGATGGTTTACAATTGGAATGCCTCCAATGTGATCCTGCATCAAAGAATAAGTTGATGTCAAGCACTTTCCCAGCAGATGAAAGAAGTCTTATTCTACCATGTACTCCACTCACTCAACAAGGAGGCCAATACATGTGCAAACAGAGCCTGCTCCCACTCTATCGGCAATCTCTGATGTAACGCCAACGAATCCCAATGCTTTCTACCATAATCATAAGTAAATCAATTCTCGGAATTTTTGCAGAGGTATCTAATACCATCAGATTCCTCCTCACAGTCATTCATATTATTTTCATGATAAATTTAGCTCTCATGTCAATAGAAATCTCCTTCGAATCCTATGGAAAGGATATCAATGTCATAATATCTCTGAAATCAATTTGAAATTTCAGTCTTTGTCCTTTCTCACAAGTGCTCATGAAGTCTTCATATCATCCCCGTGATCTATCCCTCAATTCACACGTGACTCCATCACTGCTCCACCTCAATTATCTACCTAAGATTTTGTATATATTCGTGGTTCCCCCCAACCTGAATCACTACTCCATCTCCCCTCTTCTGCGTTCGCATTCTCCCCATATTTCTTCATCCCGATCCTTTGTATCTGTGCATTTCCAAGCCCCCTGCTTCCTTTTCAACCCTGACCCCTGCTCTTTGGAGCAGCACCTTTGCATTATTTTGTTACAATCTGGTAATTCAATTTGCTTTCACAACATGGCAAGAAGCGAAGACTGCTTTCATTGCGTTCATCTCCAGGAAAACCTGGAGCAAATCCGTGCACAAAATAAGATCTTGGATGCCAAAATTGATACTCATGCCCAAATCACCAAGGAGAAACATGAGGCTGACCTCAATATTTTCCTTCACAGAGTTTCTTCTCTCCAGGGACAGTTCAATGACCTCTCAAACAGATGCAATCACGTCAAAGAGTTTGTTGATATCCTAAATTATATTCTGGAAACAAATAATGCACCAAGTACCAGTTCAGCAAATGCAAGAAACACAGATGTTGAAGGCAATCCAGAAGAACCCAATGCACGTCAAATCCATCACATAAACATCGATTAAGCATGAATTGAAAATACTCTCTTTTATTGTCTCAGTTTTTTCAAGTCTATACTAGCTCAGTTTTTCATAGAGTTAAGAATGATAGAAGCAAAAGGGATTTTGTTCTCAATGTTGTCCTCCCCTGCTCTGCTTCTCATATACATCGCCTTGTAACAACAGAGCTTAGTCTCCCATATATTTTTTGAATATAAACAGTAGCCGACTTTGTGACACACACACATATATATATATATATATATATATATATATATATGACTAGATAATAAGTGACAAAATTAATAATGATTAGCATAAATTACTACTATAGTCCAAGAATAAAAATATGACCAAATATTAAGTACAACAAGTATATGAATTACTAAATTATGTTAGTAATTTTTAATTGTGATTTTAATGCTTGGTTGCTCCTCTTCGCCCTACAACTTTCCCAATTGTCCCTTGAATTGTATATTTTATGTCTTGTTCTTCTCCTCATCCATCGTGTGTGTCCTTTATATATATGCGACTTCACCCCTTTTAGTTAGCTTATGCCTTGTGACCTTACATTCAGTTGGGTCATCTTGTCTCTATGAGTGCCTCTTCCACAACACTACTTTGGTTTGGGGGGACATCCAATGTTCAACTCATTCCATGTTCTTCCACCCTTATTATTCTAACCACACCAACTTCACCTTGCATTATATCCATTGGCACTCCAGTCAACTTTTTTAGACTCGTTGTTGGGGGTGTGTTCCTTAGTCATGCCACACCTTTGTCGTGCCCGTGCCACCAAGCTCATGTGTGCTCTCACCCACCCTGGTTCTTCCTCGATTGGGCAAGTTGGGATGGTTTCCCATGTCGCACCCTTCATGGCACCCATTCACCAAGCCATCCTTGTGCATAACAAATGTGCCGAAGTGGAAACTCCAAATCTTGGGTTTTTTTTCCATCATCTTGGTGTCGTTGAAGCCTTAGCCCACTTATCAAACCTCTACCAAATCCTCCATAACATTGGATTATTTGTGATATAAACATCACAAATGGTGTAATGAGGATTTCACCTTCCCTCAGACATGTACTTGATTTTGTCCAAAATGAAATAATCCTACTATATTTTTGGTATATTCGATAAGAATACATCTTTAAAGTAATGAAGATTCAATTCTTAATGTTTGGAAATCCTTTAAGAGTGAGAGCCAATCAAAGTCACTTAGGAGAAGGTATTCCCTTCATTTAGAAAATGGAGATAAAACAATAAATGAAAAATTAAAGTCTTGTTTGTGTGATAATTAGGGAATGTATATCCATTCTCTCAAATATTAGTCCTAGATAATGGAAAATAATCTCCTATTTATACTAAATAACCCTTAACTCTATTAATAGAGTACCTTCTTACCATCACAATCACAATAGTCAATTTTTAAAGGAAAAATCTATATCAAAACTCTTTAAATATGCAAATAGATAACCTCCACATAGAAGTGAAAACATATTTTGAACATGTTTAAAGCATATTAAAACATAACAATAAAAGAGAGAACAAAAATATTGATACATCAATAATTAGCTTTAACAAATATATATTAAAAATTATAAATTCACATTAATATTATTAATTAATATAAAATCTCAATTTAATAATACATAATTATATAATCTATAAATGATTTAGGTATGATCTTAATTTATATCAATTTAAAGTGAACAAGAGAATTGAGGTAAACCATTATTATCCCATGCACATTGAGGTTCAATTCTTTGGCCTCTTATTTTATATGCCTATTTATTTTTCCATCTAAAAATATTAATCAAGTTAAATAATAAAAATATGTAAAATATTCACCGGATGTGGTTGACAGCTCGATTTGATGGGACTTTAGTCCCCCAGCGAGTCCCGAGGGAGCTCACACGCAGCGGCCATATGGCCCTCTGAACAGCCATTATTCAAGCAGTTAATTCGCCTGCCTACAATGCATTAACTTGGCCCACCACCTTGGTTCATTACTCTTTTCTGGTGGTTTACGTTGATATGGATTTCATTCTAGAAAATTCAATCGGTTCTTGTGTTCATTGTCGCCCTCTGTCACCTATTCGAGGTGCTTGCCCAGTCAACTGTGCTGTGCCATGTGCACGCACCCATACAGGTCGACACTGCAATATATTAGGCTGCCTTGAAAATTTTCCTGGGTACCATTTCACTCATAGTAGCCATTGTAGTCTTTCCTCTCGTCAGTTTACTCAGTCTACTGATTTGAAGTGGTCTGCCAGCGCTCCTTGCCTCAATCATCACGCGCATTGTCCTGGGAAAATGCCTCGTCTTAGGCATCGACTGAGATGTCGGAAAGGAACCAATAGAGGCCGCCTTTCTTGCCCTCACCCTTCCCCCAGCCCTACCTCTAGCTCTTCTGTGGAGGATGATGATTGGGTTCTTCGTTCGGGCTCTAGAGGGCAGAGAGGGCATATCGGACGCTCTCAATATGTTATGCCTGAGCATTGCCCTCCGCCTATTCCTCCTCCATCCTCGTACCCTATTCTCCATGCTCCTACCAGCCCAACTCATTTCCAGTCCTCTCAGCATGCGTAATTCCGCTTCAACTGTACGTTTGACAAGCCGCCCCGCATGGCGTTTGTTGCCATCTCTGTCTGTGAAAGCTCAGCTCGCCCTAGTTATGTTCCTACCCCCGACTCTGCTACCACCCTGCGTCCTCACAAGACTCAGCCTCAAACTAATGTGCCTAGTCCCACTATTCCTTTTGATATTGGGCTCTCCAACCGTGATGCCGATTTAATGCAGGAGGGCTTCCTTGGCGAAGACAGCGCCCCTAGCAATGCGAAGAAGGAGGAAGTTGATGAGTTCGGTTGCAGAATTGTGGAAGAACCGGAATCCTCAACTCCGGATCAGTAATTTTTCTCTTCTTCAGACCATCATGGTCTAGGTTCACATCTCAGTTAGAAATTTCTGGTTTTTGTTGCTATTAATAGCTGACCCAGCTGTAGGCTCCACTAGTTTCAGTCTTTGTGTAATTTCATATGTTTGCATTGTCTACCGGTTTCCCCATTAAGGGCGGTAATTTTTGTCTCTCAAGAACTGGTTTCCCACTCAGGTCAGTTCAGTTGTCACTATAAAAACATGAACATCAAGCCCAGTTCTCAGGCTTACATAGCTGAGACTGGCGCAGTTTTGTACTATATTGTTTCATAAATAGAATTAGTTTTACCGAGAAAAAAAAAATGTAAAATATTCAAAATTATTTGAAAATCCCTTTGAAAATATTTTTGAATCAAATACAAATCAGGCGCTAAACATTCTATCCTGCTTTTATATTTGAAACCTCTTGGTAGTTTTCCACCATTCTAAAAATCCTATCCAGCCTTTATATTCAAATACAAATCAGGCAGTAAACATTCTATCCCGCTTTTAGATTCGAAACCTTTTGGTAGTTTGCCGCCATTCTAAAAATCCTATCCAGCCTTTAGATTCTTAAACCCTTGGCACCTCACGAGCCCGCATCTGATGCCCTAGAATCGATCCTCAAGCTAACAGATCTCTTTGTCTACAACTTCATTTATGTTTCTTCGCAGGAAAAACGAGTTCACAGAACGTATTTTTCTGCAAAAGGGTATTGCAAAATGCCGTTATTTTTCATGTAGTCAACATGAATCATATACGCTTTATCCTGATGTAGTTATTTTGAGTTCTTGTTTGGAAAAATTGGCCATATTTCAACTTTCTAGACTAGATCTGTAGAAAGAGGTTCTTTCTAGACTTAGTCTTCTTCTTTATTTTTGGCCTGACCCTTCAATGCTTCGCTCCGTGCCTGTATTCATTCCCACCCACCCATGTTTGGATTAGAGCTAGTGGTGATGGGAATTTTGATTCCTGTGATGGGTGTGATCCACAAGATAATTCATTCTCATGCCATAACTTGCCTTATCTGAGATATGCCACTTCTTTCGGGCAGACAGATGGTTAGGGTATTTGAATCTAGATCGCAGGACGTTGGTTAGGGCTAGTAACGAATCGACCAAGCAAGGTGGCCCTAAATACCATTAGAAATTCTATTAACCATCCTGGAATAGTGTTATGATATCTGTTGAAAACTCGTGATCCATTCCATCTGGGGTATTTCTGGATCGAAGCATCTACCGAGCTACAGAAGTTGTTTTTCCTTCCACTGAAGAGGAGCTTGTAACTTTGGTGGGCTGAAAATTTGTTATAATTTTATCTTCCTCTTAGTATCACTTGTTGTTAACTAAATAACCAAATAAGGAATCAATTCCTTGGATATGGGGTTAGTTGAGAAATCCAGGTTCTTCTAGTTTCACTTCTTCATCTACTGCCAAGGATGTCACTCAAGGAAATGATGTGAATGGCCTCACGAGCATTATTATAGGTTTTTCTTCTTCTCATGTCCTTTTAAAGGATACATTTTCCAAAACTATAATTTTATTTATTTTTTCCAATGCATTCATGCATTCAGTTTATGGGCTACAGAAAAATAGTACATGACATATACATTCAATTTTATTAGACTCTAGCAGGGACAAGTGGACTAGGGACAGATATTGTGAGGGTGCTGGCCCTACCAGGTGCACTAGTGATAATGCCCGTCAGAAACATGGAGAGTGGCCACAGGGTGAAAGAATTCATTCTCAAAGACAATCCCAATGCCAAAGTGAATGTCATGAAGCTCGACCTTAGTTCACTCAATTCTGTGCGACGATTTTCAGCCTCCTTCAAGTAATTAGATTAGCCTTTGAATATTCCCATGTAAGAACACATTTTGACTTATCTAATGTGTCACATCTATATGTTTGTGCCATTTTCAATGAAATTTTCTGTATGTTCAAATTATATATATATATATATATATATATATATATATATATATATAACAGGCAGTAAGGCTCGGAGTCAGTGTAAAATTTTAGAATAAATTTGATTTAACAAGTGCTTAAATTTATTCCTACACAGAATTGTCTTGAGATATATAATATTCCTACGAATCTATTTCATGGTGCATATATATTTTTAACCCACAATTCCTGGAAGTGCACATCAAAGAAAACACCTTCGAATAATAATCCCTATTTTTTCTATGGAAAAAACTACAAAAACATGGGTGCCAATTTCTAGGCTTATGTGGAGTGGTTATTTATATACACATTCCTCTGCTCTAGGATGAAATTTCAATCATTTCATTTTTGGGGTTGGTGTTGCATTGAGCTAGTCAAAAGTCAAAAGATGATAGTAGTCACCAAATAGTCTCACAGTATTCCCAAACAGGTGTGCCCAGGCGGGAATGTGGGTATCATAATCAGAACCACATGATTTGGGTGAATGAATCAAGCATGAGGATGCATGTGTACAATGGTTTGGCTCTCAAGGAACTAATTTATGCCGCTGCCAAAGTGGGCTCGTGTTGCCTCATTCACTCTACTGGTTGGGTCTCACCATTGGTGGCATCCTTGGCACTGGAGCTCACAATAGTTCTCTTTTTGGGAAGGGCAGCATAGTGCACGAGTACATGGTTGGTATGAGATTAGTCGTTCTGGCTTTCCCTTTTTCTTGGGGATTTCTTGAAAATCACTCCTCTTTCTTTGTCTTCGTCATTTCCATCGATCATGAGCTCCACTAAAAGTTGCATTTTCATAATTCCATGAGTGAAATTCTTTGTAGACACCAGCGGATCCTTGTTGGACTTGGAGGAAAGTGCCCACTTTTGGCGATGATCAGTAATGTGAGTGGAATTTTCGTATTAGAGAAGCCTCACTGACTGAAAACCCAGAACGATGGTGGCCCCAAATATTCTAAAAAGGCATTGCACTCTCCATTTCTCTTCACATCATAGACTTATATAGAGCCGATTTATTTTTAGACCTCAACCCATCTAACCAACCAATAGAACATAATTTTTTTTCTTACCTCTGATTTATGGATTTTCCATGGTTGGATTCTCTAGTGAGGCAACATGGATTTTTTTATTATATTTTTCTTCTTCTATGCTGCATTAAAGAAATCAAAATCTATGTTAGTTGCAATCCTCTGGGTCCTGTGGTAATATGTGGCAACAGATCCACCAACTGCACAATATCTAATGCATATGGGGCGTTTCCGAATCAAATAATCTGCCAGGCTGTAGAGGTTGTTTTTCCTTCCATCAAAGTAGATCTTTTCGCTTTGGTGGGCAATGTCACCAGCAAAAATCATAAGATGAGAGTCGTCACAAGATACTCTCATAGTGTTCCCAAACTGGTGTGCCCAGGCGGGGATTAGGGTCTCATAATTAGCACTCGGTATCTAAACCATGTGATTTGGGTGAATGAATCGAACATGACGATGCAGGTGGAGAGCGGTTTTCCTATAAAGGAACTCATCAAAGATGCTGCCAAAATGGGGCTTGCATTTCCTCATTCTCCTTATTGGTTGGGTCTCACCATTGGTGGCATGCTTGGCATCAGAGCTCACAGGTTAGAACCTTGTTGTTAAGAACTGCAACAAAAAGTTATAAATTGTGGCAATACGGACATGAGGGTTTTTCCATTTAGAAAAATCCTCAAACCCTGAAGTGGCAGAGCAGCGAGGAGGAGCAACAACATAAGTGACAAGAACCAAAACCTTAAGTTTTCATTTGAAAGCAGAAGATTGTGAATGCATTGAAAATGAGAGTTACATATAATAAACTTTTCTTTGAGGAGAATTTGTGAATTTCAACCATAAAATACTATAATCTCAATTGTTGATTCCATGTCAGTCTTTGTTGGTAGTCATTTCAATTTAAACACAGATTTACATTTGTGAACGATTATCGAGAGGCCATCAAACACAGTTCAAATTATGATAAACATTCAGTTTGCGTATGGAAATATAAATATACAAGAAAAAATATATATATTTATATGGAATTTTGAAATATAAACAATGTATTAGATGGTACATATTTCATATATGTTCATGGAAAAGTTGTTGATGCATCTTAAAACTCATTTCTCTGTCATAAATATCTCTCTATTCTTATATGGTTACATATAAAATATTAAAAATATTACTAAACTACACTAGGAAACATTCTGTCGGTCAAAATATCTGAATTTCAGAATGGATTCGGCTCATGGGGGTTCCCATGGTTTCAGTTTGGTAAATGGTTGGTAATGTAAGGATAATATCCTTAACATCATAATAATGTACAAGAAAATCCATGGTAAATTTTCACAGTTTTAGCCAGAATAGGTTGTCCAATCACATTGTTAGAGGTTTCAGACATAAGCTCTTTATTTTATTTACCGCTTGCTGAAGTCGAGAAATTTTGCCACATTTTGGGGTCACCTTTGTCTTTGTCTGTTATAGGAGGCCTTGTAACCTTCTTTGAACTGCCACTTCCTCTTTTGAAAGTTTGTATGGAAAACCAGTGCTGGATGGAAGGTTTACTCATATAAGGATGCAGAAAACTAGAATATTTTAGTGAGTCAATGAAAACGTTCTGGAGAGGAATTGGTGCAAAATGATACTTGCAGCAGAGCCAACAAAGTTCCAAAATTAGAGCCAACTTTGCCCATTAAAAATTTCAAACAACCTGGAATCCTATCTTCATGACTAGATTGTTTGAAGCACCCCAAAAATTCAAGTATGCTGTTACTTGCTACCTTTTTATAGAGTGAAATTATTTATTTAATTGTTGTAATATCAGTGATGTAGTCCTAGTTCAAACATTTGAAAGATATACATGATTTTTCATCCAATTGATTGAGACTTTGTACTCAAGGTGATGTGAAAAAAATCCAATACTTTTCAGCTAGTCAAGCATAAGTTCTTGAAAGTTAAATAGTAAGTGTCTCTATCTAGTTTCTCACTATGAAATGGGCATATCGATGATTTTAGCAAGCCTTAGAATTTTCCTCTCTAACTTCATGAGGAAGCAAATTTATAAACTCTTCCTTCACACACATGAAATTCAGATGCAGTTTCGGCAATGGTCTTCACAAATTGTAAGAATTTATTGTACAAGATCTTTCTTACGGTCCTTGCTTCTCAATGCCAAGCAGATGCTACAATGAGAATTTGTCCAACCATCCAAAATACATAGCTCCTCCTTCTTCCTTAGTCTTTTAGCCATTGCAGTATGATTGACGGAGCAAAGATTTAATTGTGTCCTTATAGTTTATTTGCTCTTTCCAACTTTGATTGTTTATCTGCTCTTACCAGCTCATTTCCTTGAGAACATAAGGTTGCTTTTTAGGTGCCCCTTTTCCCTTCTTTATTACACAAATATCCAAAGAAACTTTGATACCTTTCTTATATTCTTAGAATCCTTCCTTCTTCCATTGATCCTCTAGATGATAATATGGAGGTTAATCATAAAAACAAGACATGATACACTTCTCATATTCCAGACAATATTTCTCCATTTCTAAATGTGCCAGAACCCAATTGAATTTTCCTTCTTCTGACAACTATAAAATGATACACCACTCATATTCCAACCAAGATTTCTCCATTTCTACATGTGCTAGAACCGAGTTGAATTTTACTTCCTCTTATCATCTTGATTCTTGCTTAGCTTAGTCCAACTTCGTACTTTGGTAGTTTACAAAAAATTTACAGAACCCATAACATCTTGTGTATCTAAGTGGTGCATTTCCAAAATCAATAAGTGAAGCCTCAATTTTCTAGCATCCAAATTTCTTCAATTCACTATTGCTACAAAACAAGAAATTATAGCTACTTGCTAACATTCTCACTTAAAGTTTTAACAAGACTCCTAGGCAATACATATATCCTTTAGTGTTTTTAGTCATCAAAATTTAAGGAGCAAGTTTAGAAAATATCACACATAGAGGGAAATCAACAAGAACATTCTTCAAGAGATTAAAGCGACACTCTCCTTAAAAATGACATCTCTATCGTTCCTACTAATAAAAAATGAGTCGATTAGGCTTGTTCTAGTGCAATCTAAGAACATACACCATGCTAGGGACAAATGTTTTATTACTATTTGGCACAAAATTTTCCAGGTTTATCCCCATTGGCTAGCTTCCAACATCAGTCGCTCCCTTGGATGATTTCTCACCATCAACGTTTAGCCTACATAGGGCTTGGTCTAGTGGTAAGTTGGACCAATTTCAATGTTGGAGACCAAGCTTCTATTCCCTATAGGCATAGAAGCTTATTAGGACTATCTTGATTGGCTAGCTTGCAACGTTAGTGGCACCATTAAGAGGGCTTTTGCCCATCAACATGAGCTACAAGAAAAAATGGTCTACCAATACGAGGGAGTGCATATTATGACTTGGGTTCAAACCTTGATAAGCACTCATGAGGGATGAATTCACATTTTGTACCCATTTATTTCCAGAATTACCTCATTAAGAACTGGTTTAAGACTCAAGACTATGTTCTCTAGTGATAAACCTCAACTCAGAAAGTTGTATATGGTATCTCCTTGTCCTTGACACAAATATTTTAACTCTGAACCTTGTACTTGTTCCCTAACTCAAAATTTGTCTAATACGATATAAAATGTTAAGTCATGTTGAAGATGGATTTTATTACTATAATTTTTAAAATTTAGAACAATATCTTCATAGTTGCAATCTGATTTTCTGCAACATTTTTGTAATAAATCTTCATAGTTGCAATATGATTTTTTGCAATATTTTTGTAATAATATCTTCATAATTGCAATCTGATTTTCTGCAAGATTTTTGTAATAATATCTTCATAGTTGCAATTTGATTTTATGCAAGATTTATGTTGAAATATGACCTTGGTAATTTTAGTGTCTTTTCAGATGTTTTAGAGAATAAGTAAAATGCTTTAAATTTTGAAACAACCAATCAACAATTCTGCCATATCTGTAAATATAATAGTTGGTTAACGAGAACCTTATCATTTTCTTTCTTGGATTCATGTTTTTCATCTTTTCAAGGATTAAATTAGTAATGCATTAATAATTTAATTATGGTTTTCATTTTTGGCTCATGTTATTTGGGACATGCAGGTCACATTGTACCATCACACTCACAATAAATCTTGAATGATGAAGTGGCTGAGCAAGCCTTTTAAAGGTTCAAGTCATAAAGTGTCAGATGGACACTACGTAGGGGTGAGTTTGGAGATGATAATTTAATTTTGAATGTGCCCTCTAATGCCATGATAATCCCTAATTCATCACAGTGTATTGTCTTTTAAACTTCAATCTTCTATCTGTTAGAATTAACAAAGTTGATTAATTTGAAACTATATTTTAGTGGAAAAATTCACTGCTTTTTGGTGGAATAGTTCATAAATTATTATGATCTTTTTTTGCAAGTGTACTAGTCATGATGATAAATGTGTGGTTCACTTCAGAGGGTTCTTAGTTCTTTTGAGATACGCTTTTCATCATTTGCTTTGAATACTTCTCTAGAGCTTTACCTTCATATTTTGTCCCCTACACAATTGCTCCTGAGGTCCATGTTGTTATGTTTATTTTTTGTTTCTGTGGAAACTTTTTCCTGAGGTTCTACAAGGTAAATCCAAATGCAAAAAATACTATTTTACATATTGAGATTTGTTCAAGACATTGTTGTGTGATACTTGAATTTCATAAATCTAGATTTCTATTTTGTTATCTATATCAATATATAAGAACAAGTTCATGGATTGTTCATATTTCTCAAATTTTGGAGTTGTTCCTTTCCCGTTTCATGTTTTTTATATTGTTATGTTGTGATTCAAATTTCTAGTTGTGCTTTCTAGTTATTCTCCTACATAGTACATGATTTGATAGATTATATCAAAAGTCTTACCAATATAATAAAATTGATTGTTGTATGTGGACATTTTTGTTCATGATGGTCCATTACATAATCAAGATGAGGAGCTGGATCATGCAATTTCACTTTCTCTTTCTAAATAACTAACCAAACCAGATGGTATATGATGGCAATTTCATTTTTTTACTGTTACTTTTAGTTTAATTATATAATTGAGCTCGATGCTTTTCATATATTCAATTAAACTTTTGTTGCTTAACAAGACTTTGTCATTTTCATGTTTTAGTGAAACTGTTTATGGTTTGATACTCTCATACAACCTTTATCAAGTTACATGCACCGTCATTAGAAAAAACAAGAGAATTTTGCTTGCCATGACTATATTTCTTTGTCATTGTTGACTTAAGAAAGTATTTTAGCTAAGAAACTAGTTTCAAGGTTATGGCATAACTTGTCATATAAATTGAATAGAAGTTATATCCAAAATATTAACTTGTAAACTACTTAGCTGGTTTTAGGCTTTCCATTGAAAATCTACTTCATTTTGAACTTTGAAAGAGTTGTTCCATAGACTTGAATATTAAGATATTTTGGTGTAAGGATTAAAAATTAGCCCGTAAGGCCTCTTAGTTATTCATTTATTTTATCTGAATATAACATTTAATATTAAATTAGGACCACTTAGCAAAAATATGTCATAGATCAAGATCATACTTTGTAGAGTGTCATAGAATAAAAATAGGAGCAAGGACACTTAATTCTTTCAGTTTTCCTGGTTCTTATTCCTTTGGTGTATCTTTGCACCTTTAGGGGAAATTGCTAGTTTAAAGTATAATTCTTTAAAGGGTGCTAGCTCAATGGAAGAGCACCTACTTTACAAGCAGGAGGTTGATGGTTCGATTCCATCGTGCCCTGATATTCATATATAAGGAATGACGAAGATCAGTTTTTGGTGACGGATGCTCTTTTTACTATCACCAATGAGCTTATGGTGACATTTTTCGACCCTCACCAAAATATGAAATGGTAACGGTCAACGAATGCCACCATATATACGCATTAATAGTGACGACCATTAAAGGTCCATCACCATAAATCATTGTTGTTGATATGAAATGGTGAGGGTCACTATTTGTCATTATAGTCATTATTCGTGACGGACCTTGATGTTGCCAATGAGTTTATGGTGACGGTCAATGAACGTCGCCATATATATGCACCAATAGTGATGGCCATGAAAGGTCCATCACAAAAAATAATTGTTGTTCATATGAAATGGTGACGATCACTATCCGCCATTATAATCAATATTTGTGACAGACCTTGAATGTCACCACAACACATACTTTTCGTGACGCCACCTTTGGTGACGTTTAGTTTTTTGGTGATGAAGGATATTGTCCATCACCATTTCTCATATGAAACGGTGATGGTCACTATCCGCCACTATAAATCATTATTGGTGACGGACCTTGAATGTCACCACAATACCTGTACTTTCGACGACGCCACCTTTGGTGACGTTTAGTTTTTTAGTGACAGAGGCTATTGTCCATCACCATTGCTCATATGAAATGGTAACGGTCACTATTCGTCACTATAAATCATTATTGGTGACGGACCTTGAATGTCACCACAAAACCTATACTTTCAGCAACGGCACCTTTAGTGACGTTCAATTTTTGGTGACAAAGGCTCTTTTGACCCTCACCAATGAGCTTATGGTGACCATTTTTGCCCCTCACCAATGTGATTTTTTCTTGTAGTGCCACTTAAATCAATCCATCTAGTACAAGAAATATTCTTCCCTCTCTCCACCCTCCATCCATATCTATATCCCCCTCCATCTCTTATTTTTTGTCTCTCTATCTCATCCCCCTAAACACACAAGCTCTCGCACTCCATATCTATAAATCTCTTTGTCACTCCCTCCATCTCCTTATCTCTCTATTCTTCCCTCTCTTCACCTTCCATCTATATCTCTATGTTCCCCTTCCTTTCTTGAATGCAATGTGACAATAATAGTGTTGAAAGATAGAAAATGTGAATAATAAGAATGTACTCATGTTACAAATAGTATTCATTGTGATCAATCTCAAACCATTCTCTTCTAGTATTCTTATTCTCACCCTTGTTAGTTTTGTCACCTTTTCATATCGATTATATGAAAATAAAATTTAATTCATAAATCATATAGATATTTAGCTGAGCTATTGTAGTAAACATGATACCTCGTCTCTCTTGCTCACCAATATTAATAGGTTAAATTAGTGTAACACAGAAAACAATGTACATTGTCAATAACATTTTGTGCTTACAATAAAATCAATGCATATTGTGAATCCAATCACTTTAAAATTAATTTATCATCATATATCCAATTACATCAAATAAAAAATCAACATCTACATTGAAATAAATGCATTTAATGGAAGCAATCAAATAAGATTAGAAAATAACTTCTACACTGAAATCAATGCATTTAGTGCAAACAATCAAATAGCATTAGAAATCATCTACATTGAAATCGATGCAGCTAGTGCAAGCAATCAAATATAATTATAAGTCAACATCTACATTGAAATCAACACATCCAGTGCAAGCAATCAAATAGTATTATAAACCACCACCTACAATGAAATCAATGCATCTAGTGCAAGTAATAGAATATCATTAGAAATAAAAATCTACACTAAAATCGAAGAATCTAGTGCAAATAATCAAATAGGATTAGAAATCACCATCTCCACTTAAATCAATCCATCTAGTACAAGAAATATTCTTCACTTTCTCCACCCTCCATCCATATCTATATACCAATCCATCTCTTCTTTTTGTCTCTCTATCTCAGCCCCCTAAATACACATGCTCTTGCACTCCATATCTATCAATCTCTTTGTCACTCCCTTCCTCTCCTCATCTCTCTCTTATTCCCTCTCTTCACCTTCCATATATATCTCTATATTCTCCTTATTTTTTTGAATGCAAAGTGACAATAATAGTGTTGAAAGATAGAAAATGTGAATAATAAGAATGTACTCATGCTACAAATAGTCTTCATTGTGATCAATCTCAAACTATTCTCTTCTACTATTCTTATTCTTACCCTTGTTAGTTTTGTCATCGTTTCATATCGATTATATGAAAAAGAAAATTTAAATCGTAAATGATTTAAATCTTTAGCTGAGTTGTTGTAGTAAACATGATACCTTGTCTCTCTCGCTCTCCAATATTAATAGGTTAAATTCTTCTAACACAAAAATGAATGTACATTGTCAATAACATTTTGTGCTTACAGTAAAATCAATGCATATTTTTAATCCAATCACTTTAAAATTAATGTACCATCATATATCCAATTACATCAAATCAGAAATCAACATCTACACTGAAATCAATGCATTTAATGGAAGAAATCAAATAAGATTAGAAAACAAATTCTACACTGAAATCAATGCATTTAGTGCAAACAATAAAATAGGATTAGAAATCATCTACATTGAAATCAATGCAGCTAGTGCAAGCAATCAAATATAAATATAAATCAACATCTACATTGAAGTCAACACATCTAGTGCAAGAAAACAAATAGTATTATAAATCACCACCTACACTGAAATCAATGCATCTAGTGCAAGTAATCGAATATCATTAGAAATAAAAATCTACACTAAAATCGATTAATCTAGTGCAAATAATCAAATAGGATTAGAAATCACCATCTCCACTTAAATCAATCCATCTAGTACAAGAAATATTATTCCCTCTGTCCACCCTCCAACCATATCTATATCCCCCTCCATATCTTATTTTTTGTCTCTCTCTTTCAGCCCCCTAAACATGCATGCTCTCACACTCCATATCTATCAATCTCTTTGTCACTCCCTCCCTCTCCTCATCTCTCTCTTCTTCCCTCTCTTCACCTTCCATCTATATCCTATATTCCCCTTCTTTTTTTGAATGAAAAGTGACAATAATAGTGTTTAAAGATAGAAAATGTGAATAATAATAATGTACTCATGTTACAAATAATCTTCATTGTGAGCAATCTCAGACTATTTTATTCTACTATTCTTATTCTCACCCTTGTTAGTTTTGTCATCGTTTCATATTGATTATATGAAAAAGAAAATTCAAATCGTAAATCATTTAAATCTTTAGCTGAGATGTTGTAGTAAACATGATACCTTGTCTCTCTCGCTCTCCAATATTAATAGGTTAAATTCTTGTAACACAAAAATGAATGTACATTGTCAATAACGTTTTGTGCTTATAGTAAAATCAATGCATATTTTTAATCCAATCACTTTAAAATTAACGTGCCATCATATATCCAATTACATCAAATCAGAAATCAACATCTACATTGAAATAAATGCATTTAATGGAAGCAATCAAATAAGATTAGAAAATAACTTATATAAAGAAATTATTAATAAAGATTTTATTCTATTCTATTCTATTTTATTTACTTATTTTTTAAATAACTTATATATATATATATATATATATAATGAAATAAAGCATGGATGAAATAATTGTCCTTATGAATATTTTTGAAACAAAGTCATGCCAATATCTCTTTCATGCAAGATAAAAATAAAAAGCTTGAAATTTCTAAAGTCAAGTTCCTAACTGTGAAGGAGATGAAGGCAAAATCCTTCTCAATTTATACAACTTGCATTTGATGCACATGTGATAATGTTTTTGCCTCAAATAATCCATTTGTCACTCATCATGTGCCACCATAGATGAATTCTGCCACATTTTCCTTCGAATAAGGAAATCAGATCCTTGATTATTTCTCAAAATTGAATTTTATAAAACCGTGACTGTTTTCATAAAAAAAAAACATTTTTCTCTCATGCACACAACAAATTAGTGCTCCGAAGAACCCTGAATTTTTCCTAAATGGCTACGAATTTCAGAAATTTCTCATAGGATTATCTAATTCACCCCGTTCCCGAAAAAACCCATGTTTTAGATTTTTCGAATTCGCCTCGGTGTGTTCAGAAAATGCGTTTTAAAATCAGGTGTTTTTGACAATTACGCATTTCGTTTTCTAGCAATTGCTTGTGGTTTGATTTGTTTTTATTTGCAGATTTTGAAGTGTAATGGCTTGTATCTCACAGAGAAGTTTAGATTGATCTCCCTCATTCCAATTATTTGCAATGGAATCTACAATCTTCTCTTCATCAACAGTCTAAAATCTTCTCTTCATCAACAATTTCTTCATATGCTAGACTTCCATTGTCTGTCTGTACAATTGAATTTGTAATCTTCTCTTCATTAGCAATTTGCAATTTTCTCCTCATTAAAAATTTGCAATCTTCTCCTCATCAACATTTTCTTCATGTGATATACCTTCATTGTGTGCAAATTTTTAAAAATGATTTCTAATAATTGTTGTTTGAGGAAAAACGAATATGGAAAAGAGAAGGTTTTTTTTTTTTTTTTTTTAAATTGCAGTGCATGAATCTTTGTGTGAATTGAAGGACTGCATATATGCATAAAGCCAAGCTAAAGGCTGGCCTCATGCGTATGTGTGGGTCTTATTTCCATGAGACAATTTATTTTTTTATTTTTATTTTTAAATTAAATTATTATTATTATTATTATTATTTTTTAATTGATTTGTTAATAAAAATATATATTATATTTTCAAAAATTCAAAAATATACATATATATTTCATTAAACAAAACAATTATTGAAATTAAAATTTTTCATCATTTTTAAAGTTTATTGTAAAATGAAATGAAATGATGAAAATATAATTTATTATTATTATTAACATAAAAATTCTTTTTCTGATCCTCTAGATCACACAAAGTGTAGGAGGAGAGAATACTTGAGAAATTATTAATTTTATTTTTTTAGATGTAAGAAATAAGGCTACCTAGTTACACTTCCCCTGCAATGGCGCCAAAATGTTTAGTCAATTTAGTGTCCTAAATTGCTAACATAAATTATCGACCAGGGCTAGTAAACTGATGAAATGTGATGCACTATATGTGCCTAAGTATCAATTTTTCTTACTTCGTTGTTTTTAGTGTTTTATTGGTGTTTTGGGGTTTTTATGTTTGATGCTTAGTATGTTACTCTATGCTAAAAAGATGAAGTTAGATCTATGTCAAAAGGGAGAAAAGGAAATGTTAATACATGAATTAAAACAAAGTTTATTTGTAAATTCTGTTCCTAACTAGAAAATGATGAAAACAACGAGTCCTAATCTGTGGATATTACAGCTTCTAAATGAACATTCATGAAATGAAAAGTCACTCAAAACACTACAACTTAATCTGATTCATTTAGTTAGAGATTTGTTGGAAGAGCTTGTGAAAAAGATTAATTCTAATGCAATGAGGATCTCCTAAAACATAAAAGGAAATTCTGAAACAAACAGTAACTTGAAACATTATAGTGAAATCTCATTCATTTGATAGAATTTTATTGGAATCATTTGAGAAAAAGATTACTATAATGTAGTAAGGATCTCCTATGAAATGTTGAAACAACTTATAACATTACAACTAAATCTCATTCATGAGTTAGAGGTTTATTGGAAGAGCTTTTGAAAGAGATTAATCATAATGTGATAAGGAAAAACAATCAATAACTCACAATATTACAATTAAGTCTCATTCGTGAATTAGAGGTTTATTGGAAGAGCTTTTGAAAGAGACTAATTGTAGTATAATGAGGATCTTCCTTTTAACTAAGTAACAGAAAATGAAATGCTAATAAATCAGAATATTACAACTGAATCCCATTCATTTAATAGAGATGTATTGGAAGAGCTTGAGAAAGAGACTAACTGCAATATCATGATGATCCTTTATCCAAGAAAATGACATGAAACATAATGCTAAAAGCTATGATTTCATAAAGTAGTCTAAGTAAGGAAATATGACAAAATAAAATTGAAAATTACTTATCTAGAAAACATGTAAAACCTCCTCAAATAGCAGGGGCCCTCTGCTTCCAATTTGGTGAAATTCTTCAGCTTCTTAAAGTTGTAATCAAAACATCATCAATGAACTAAACTTATTTATTGATAAACTCACAAATCTACATCCCATTCCATCTTAAGCTTTGTTACAAAACACTCTCTAATCCTTTCTCTTCTTCTCCTATTTTTCACTACCCTTGATAGGAAAAAGCTTCCCCTATTTATACAAAAATATAAGAAGTTATCTCATTAATGCGAGTCCATGAATCTCTCCCTCTAGCTCTAGAGTTACAATCAAAATAGGAAATGATAACACACATGTCTTTTTAGAGTTTCAATACAAATAAGAAATGAGACACATATCTTATTAGAGTTTCAATACAAAAAGGAAATGAGACACATGTCCTCATGATCCCATGATCTTCTCCACTCAAATTTCAATTTGGTTTTGGAAGGCCACATAAAGGTCTTTTAGAAGCTTTCTTTTGACCTACACATGTCACAAAACTCATAACACATATATAGATATATGAAACTATGTTAATTTTCTAGTTTCTAATCATAAATTCACTTTAAAAACATAAAACAAATAACTTTGGAAGATAAGGATCATAACCCATATATTTATGAAAATGGTTACTTGATGTAGGGCTTTAGTTCAGATAGTTATGAAATGAGAGCTAAATGGTAATGACATAATGGAAATATGTATGAATATGGAAAACACTTTTGAGACTCCACATGTATTATCATATATCCAATTACATCAAATAGAAAATCAAAATCTACATTGAAATTAATGCATTTAATGGAAGCAATCAAATAAGATTAGAAAACAACTTCTACACTGAAATCAATGCATTTAGTGCGAAAACTCAAATAGGATTATAAATCATCTACATTGAAATCAATGCAGCTACTTCAAGCAATCAAATATAATTTTAAATAAACATCTACATTGAAATCAACTCATCTAATGCAAGCAATAAAACAGTATTATAAATCACCACTTACACTGAAATCAATGCATCTAAAGCAAGTCATCAAATATCATTAGAAATAAAAATCTACACTAAAATTGATGAATCTATTGCAAATAATCAAATAGGATTAGAAATCACCATCTCCACTTAAATCAATGCATCTAGTACAAGGAATATTCTTCCCTCTCTCCACCCTCCATCCATATCTGTATCCCCCTCCATCTCTTCTTTTTTGTCTCTCTATATCAGCCCCCTAAACACACATGCTCTCGCACTCCATATATATCAATATATTTATCACTCCCTCCCCCTTCCTCATCTCTCTCTTCATCCCTCTCTTCACCTTCCATCTATATCTCTATCTTCCCCTTCTTTTTTTGAATGAAAAGTAACAATAATAGTGTTGAAATATAGAAAATGTGAATAATAAGAATTGACTCATGTTACAAATAGTCTTCGTTGTGGTCAATCTCAAACTATCCTATTCTACTATTCTCATTCTCAACCTCGTTAGTTTTTTCATATTTTCATATCAATTATATGAAAAAGAAAATTTAAATCGTAAATCATTTAAACCTTTAGCTGAGCTGTTGTAGTAAACATGATACCTTGTCTCTCTTGCTCTCCAATATTAATAGGTTAAATTAGTGTAACGCAAAAATCAATGTACATTGTCAATAACGTTTTGTGCTTACAGTAAAATCAATGCATATTGTTAATCCAATCACTTTAAAATTAATGTACCATCATATATCCAATTACATCAAATCAGAAATCAACATCTACATTGAAATCAATGCATTTGATGGAAGCAATCAAATAAGATTAGAAAACAACTTCTACACTGAAATCAATGCATTTAGTGCAAACAATCAAATAGGATTAGAAATCATCTACATTGAAATCAATGTATATAGTGCAAGCAATCAAATATAATTATAAATCAACATCTTCATTGAAATCAACACATCGAGGGCAAGCAATCAAATAGTATTATAAATTATCACCTACACTGAAATCAATGCATCTAGTGCAAGTAATCAAATATCATTAGAAATAAAAGTCTACACTAAAATCGATGAATGTAGTGCAAATAATCAGATAGGATTAGAAATCACCATCTCCACTTAAATCAATCCATCTAGTACAAGAAATATTCTTCCCTCTCTCCACGCTCCATCCATATCTATATCCCCCTCCATATCTTCTTTTTTGTCTCTCTATCTTAGCCCCCTAGACACACATGCTCTCGCACTCCATATCTATCAATCCCTTTGCCACTCCCTCCCTCCATTCATCTCTCTCTTTGTCCCTCTCTTCACCTTCCATCTATATCTCTACCTTCCCCTTATTTTCTTGAATGCAAAGTGAAAATAATAGTTTTTAAAGATAGAAAGTGTGAATAATAAGAATGTACGCATGTTACAAACATTATTCATTGTGATCAATCTCAAAATATTCTCTTCTACTATTCTTATTCTCACCCTTGTTAGTTTTGTCATCTTTTCATATCGATTATATGAAAAGAAAATTTAAATCGTAAATCATTTAAATCTTTAGCGGAGCTGTTTTAGTAAACATGATAACTTGTCTCTCTTGCTCTCCAATATTAATAGGTTAAATTACTATAGAAAAAAAATCAATGTACATTGTCAATAATGTTTTGTGCTTACAATAAAATCAATGCATATTGTTAATCCAAACCCTTTATAATTAATGTACCATCATATATCCAATTACATCAAACAAGAAATCAACATATACATTGAAATCAATGCATTTAATGCAAGCAAGAAAATAAGATTAGAAAACAACTTGTACATTGAAATCAATGCATTTATTGCAAACAATAAAATAGGATTAGAAATCATCTACATTGAAATCAATGGAGCTAGTGCAAGCAATAAAATATATTTATAAATCAACATCTACATTGAAATCAACACATCTAGTGAAAGCAATCAAATACCATTATAAATTGCCACCTACACTGAAATCAATGCATCTAGTGAAAGTAATAAAATATCATTAGAAATAAATATCTACACTAAAATCCATGAATCTAGTGCAAATAACCAAATAGGATTAGAAATCACATCTCCACTTAAATCAATCCATATAGTACAAGAAATATTCTTCCCTCTCTCCACCCTCCATCCATATCTATATTCCCCTCCATCTCTTCTTTTTTGTCTCTCTATCTCAGTCCCCTAAACACAAATGCTCTCACACTCCATATCTATAAATATCTTTGTCACTCCCTCCCTCTCCTGATCTCTCTCTTCTTCCCTCTCTTCAACTTCCATCTATATCTCTATCTTCCCCTTCTTTTTTTAAATGCAAAGTGACAATAATAGTGTTGAAAGATAGAAAATGCGAATAATAAGAATGTACTCATGTCGCAAATAGTCTTCATTGTGATCAATATCAAACTATTCTCTTCTACTATTCTTATTCTCACCCTTGTTAGTTTTGTCATGTTTTCATATCAATTATATGAAAAAGAAAATTTAAATCGTAAATCATTTAAATCTTTAGCTGAGCTGTTGTAGTAAACATGATACCTTGTCTCTCTTGCTCCCCAGTATTAATAGGTTAAATTACTGTAACACAAAAATCAATATACATTCTCAATAACGTGTTGTGCTTATAGTAAAATCAATGAATATTGTTAATCCAATCACCTTAAAATTAATGTACCATCATATCTCCAATTACGTCAAATCGGAAATCAACATCTACATTGAAATCAATGAATTTAATGGAAGCAATCAAATAAGATTAGAAAACAACTTCTACACTAAAATCAATGTATTTAGTGCAAACAATCAAATAGGATTAGAAATCATCTACATGGAAATCAATGCAGCTAGTACAAGCAATCAAATATAATTGTAAATCAACATCTACATTGAAATCAACACATCTAGTGCAAGCAATCAAATAGTATTGTAAATCACCACCTACACTGAAATCAATGCATCTAGTGTAAGTAATCAAATATCATTAGAAATAAAAATTTACACTAAAATCGATGAATCTAGTGCAAATAATCAAATAGGATTAGAAATCACCATCTCCACTTAAATAAATCCATCAATTACAAGAAATATTCTTCCCTCTCTCCACCCTCCATTCATATCTATATCCCCCTCCATCTCTTATTTTTTGTCTCTCTATCTTAGCCCCCTAAACACGCATGCTCTCGCACTCCATATCTATCAATCTCTTTGTCATTCCCTCCCTCTTCTCATCTCTCTCTTCGTCCCTCTCTTCACCTTCCATCTATATCTCTATCTTCGCCCCCTTTTTTTGAATGCAAAGTGACAATAATAGTGTTGAAAGATAGAAAATGTGAATAATAATAATAATGTACTCATGTTACAAATAGTCTTCATTGTGATCAATCTCAAAATATCCTCTTCTACTATTCTTATTCTCAACCTTGTTAGTTTTTTCATCTTTTCATATCGATTATATGAAAAATAAAATTTAAATCGTAAATCATTTAAATCTTTAGCTAAGCTGTTGTAGTAAACATGATACCTTGTCTCTCTTGCTCTCCAATATTAATAGGTTAAATTACTGTAACACAAAAATCAATGTACATTGTCAATAATTTTTTATGCTTACAATAAAATCAACGCATATTGTTAATGCAATCACTTTAAAATTAATGTACCATCATATATCCAATTACATCAAATCAGAAATCAACATCTACATTGAAATCAATGCATTTAATTCAAGAAATCAAATAAGATTAGAAAACAACTTCTACACTGAAATTAATGCATTTAGTGCAAACAATCAAATAGGATTAGAAATCATCTACATTCAAATCAATGCAGCTAGTGCAAGCAATCAAATATAATTGTAAATCAACATATACATTAAAATCAACACATCCAGTGCAAGAAATCAAATAGTATTATAATTACCACCTACACTGAAATCAATGCATCTAGTGCAAGTAATCAAATATCATTAGAAATAAAAATATACACTAAAATCGATGAATCTAGTGCAAATAATCAAATAGGATTAGAAATCACCATATCCACTTAAATCAATCCATCTAGTACAAGAATTATTCTTCCCTCTCTCCACCCTCCATCCATATCTATATCCCCCTCCATCTCTTCTTTTTTATCTCTCTATCTAAGCCCCATAAACACACATGCTCTCACACTCCATATCTATCAATCTCTTTGTCACTCCATTCCTCTCCTCATCTCTATCTTCATCCCTATCTTCACCTTCCATCTATATCTCTACCTTCCCGTTCTTTTTTTGAATGCAAAGTGACAATAATAGTTTTGAAAGATAGAAAATGTGAATAATAAGAATGTACTCATGTTACAAATAGTCTTCATTGTGATCAATCTCAAACTATTCGCTTCTACTATTCTTATTCTCACCGTTGTTAGTTTTGTCATCTTTTCATATCGATTATATGAAAAAGAAAATTTAAATCGTAAATCATTTAAATCTTTAGCTGAGCTATTCTAGTAAACAAATATCTTGTCTCTCTTTCTCTCCAACATTAATAGGTTAAATTACTATAACAAAAAATGTTGGGTATGTGTTATATTCTTTCCACGACTAGCCCCACGTGTTGTACGTTACGCAAGGTGTTGCGGGGAGGGTCCTGAGGGGATGCGGCCCCCATTTGGTAGAATCGGAAACGTATGTGATTTTTGGTGTGCGAACCCACTCATACGCAGACCCACCCATGTTTTTTGCATGAGTTTTCACATGGTTTTGGGGTACGATGGTTTTCGGCCCTTGGTATTTTGTAGATCCGGTTAAGGGAACTACGGTTATGTTCTAATCCGGGGTTAATGGATTGGGGTTTATGTATGCTTCGACATGTATATATATGTGTTGTAAAACTAAAAGGAATATAATGAAAAATCAAGCTGTTCATCCCGATTTGGGATCCAAGGGAAAATCTTTTTGTTTATCTATTTTATGTTTTATGCTCTTGCTATTGTTTATTTTCTATTATAAGATTCGTGTGTAGATAATTTATGTTCAGGGTTAAAACCTACATTTGGTATCGGAGCTGTTTCGGCTTCAAGGGGACGCCTTTGCTGCTGAGTTTTTTTTGTTCGGGCCTGAGGTAGACCCTGTTCAGTGGGAGATCTGCGGGATCGATTCTTGCGGTGAAAGAAGATGGCGAGTGGTGGAAAGATAGAGATCGAGAAATTTAATGGCCAGAGTTTTGAGTTGTGGAAGCTCAAGATGGAGGATTTGCTGGTGGATAAAGATCAGTGGATCGTGGTAGATCCAGGTACTAAACCAATGGTAATGTCAGATGAAGACTGGAAGAAACTGGATCGGAAGGCTAAGAGCACAATACAGTTGTGTGTCTCAGATTTAGTATTGTTGAATGTATCTGGGGAAGCTACGGTGAAAAAATTGTGGGAAAAAATTGGGACTTTGTACCAATCTAAGTCTTTGGTGAATAATTTGTTCCTGCGAAAAAAGTTGTATAACCTGAGGATGAAGGATGGAGACTCGGTGACAGAGCATCTGAATGCCTTCAATACTGTGGTAAGTCAGCTGTCATCTGTTGATATTAAAATCTCAGCTGAAGATAAGTGCATCATTTTGTTGTGTTATCTACCAGACTCGTGGGACAATCTGGTTATTGCAATAGATAGCAATACAACTACCTTGAATTTTGATGACATTCTCTCAGCCTTTTTGTCGGAGGAAATGAGACAGAGAAATATGGAGGGTCAAAATGGAGATGCCTTATCTGTACGAGGAAGGTCCCAAAACATAAACAAGAATAAGGTTTCGAGTGGGAGATCTAAATCTAGAGGGAGATCTAAATCTCCTAGAAAGTTTGTAAAGGTGTGCTGGAAATGCGGAAAGGAAGGACACTACAAAAAGGAATGTAGATCTAAATCTCCTGAGAAAGGAAAGGGATCTGATGAAGCTCCTTCTGCAGAGGCAAAAACCACCTCGGATGAAGGTGGGGATGTGTATTTGGCTTCTTCTTCAAATACACATGTAGATCATGAGTCATGGTTGATTAACTCAGGTGCATCCTTTCACTTCACTCCCCATAGGGAGTGGTTCTGCGAGTATGAGAAATATGATGGTGATGTCTTCCTAGGGGATGATAGGAAGGCCAAAATCGTTGGACGTGGAAAGTTCAAGCTGAAGCTACAAGGTGGAAGGATTAGAACACTTCCTGGTGTTCTGCATATTCTTGCATTGGCCAGAAATCTGATTTCTGTAAGCAAGATGGATGATGCAGGTGTAAAAACAGTGTTTGAGAAAGATGCCTGCAAGATGGTTCGGGGAGCACTGGTATTAATGCGGGGAGTTCGGACTGGAACTCTGTACAAGCTACAAGGTAGCACTGTTATTGATGGGTGTAATAGTTATGTGGTTCCTGAAAGTGGAGCGGAAAGCCTAGATGTCTCTGGAGAAAAGACCATGCTATGGCATCAAAGGCTTGGACATATTGGAGAGAAGGGCCTTCGGATACTACATAGAAATGGTATGGTAGAAGGTATGTCTAATTGCTCTATGGATTTCGATTTCTGTGAACATTGTGTATATGGGAAGCAGAATCGGGTGAGTTTTCCTTCTGGTGCTAAGAGGGCGAACAAGATATTAGAACTTGTGCACAGTGATGTGTTTGGACCTGTGTCAGTTCCATCACTGGGAAAGTCTGTGTACTATGTTTCATTCATAGATGACTTCTCAAGGAATACATGTATATATTTATTGAGGAAGAAATATGAATTCTTTGACAAATTTAAATAATTTAAGGCTTTGGTGGAAAACCAGATAGAGAAGAAGATAAAGGTGCTGAGGAACGATAATGGTGGGGAGTTCTGTAAGAAGGAATTTGAACAGTTTTGTAAGAAGTGTGGTATAGAACGGCAGAAGACTACTCCATACACACCTCAGCAAAATGGAGTTGCGGAAAGAATGAATAGAACACTGATGGAAAAGGCAAGAAGCATGCTCAGTGGTACCGGGTTAGGACAAGAATTATGGGCAGAGGCAGTGGAGACTACATGTTACTTAGTTAACAGATCACCTTCATCAGCGTTGGAGGATATGACTCCACATGAGCTATGGACTGGTAAGAAACCCTCTCTTTCACATCTAAGGGTATTTGGATGTGATGCATATGTACATGTTCCAAAGGAGAAAAGGACCAATTTGGATAATAAATCTGAAAGGTGCATCTTTATTTGGTATAAGGATGGTTTAAAGGGTTATAAGATTTGGAACCCGGAAACAAGGAAGGTTGTGTACAGCCGAGATGTGGTGTTTAGAGAGGTGAAAGATGTTGTTACACATGAATTCCTACCAAAGGAACCTGAGAAGATAGAGTTTGAGCTAAAGGAGGATGAATCAGACACTACAATAGAAGAAGATTCAGAAGAGGAAGAGCTACAAACCCCAGCTTTGAGAAGATGAGTTCGAGAAATAAGGCAACCATAAAGGTATAGTCCATCTACTTTTTTTCAGGTTTTTCCTTAACTATAACTTATGATGATCTCAGAATTTTCAGGGAGGTAGTAGATTCAGAGGATGGAAAACTCTGGAAGGAGGCCATGGTTGATGAAATGGCATCCTTGCACAAAAATGAGGCATGGGATCTGGTGGAGTTGTCGGCTGGAAGGAAGCCCATCGAGAGCAAATGGGTGTTTAAGAAGAAGATGAATGTAGAAGGCAAGGTGGAGAAATACAAAACTCAGTTGGTAGCCAAAGGTTATTCCCAGGTGCTGGGAATTGATTTTGGTGATATTTTTTCTCCTATTGCCAAAGTTAATTCTATTAGATTACTTTTATCTGTTGTTGCTGCATTTGATTTTGAGATAGAACAGATGGATGTGAAGACAAAATTTCTTCACGGGGATCTAGAAGAGGAGATCTACATGAAGCAACCTAAAGGATTTATGGTGAAGGGTAAGAAAGAACTGGTGTTCAGGTTGAAGAAGTCTCTATATGGGTTAAAACAGTCACCAAGGATGTGGTATCAGAAATTTGATACCTATATACGGGGAGTTGGCTTCACCAGAAGCAAGGAGGATCACTATGTTTATTTTAAATTAATTGGTGACCGTGTTATTTATTTGGTCTTGTATGTGGATGATATGTTGTTGATTGGAAATGACAAAGAAATTATCCAAGATTGGAAAACCCAGCTGTTCTCCAAATTCGACATGAAGGATCTTGGTGCTGCAAACATATTTTGGGCATGGAAATTAAGAGAGATCAGGCAAAGAGGATGCTCTGGTTAAACCAGAGGAAGTATGTCGAAACTATATTGCAGAGGTTCAATATGCAGGATAGTAAACCAATGAATGTTCCTATTCCTGTAGGTGTAAAGCTATCTGCTAAACAATGTCCTAAGACACACGAAGAAGAGGACTATATGTCCCGTGTTGCATATGCAAGTGCAGTGGGTAGCCTGATGTATGAAATGGTCTGTACTAGACCAGACATTGCACATTCAGTGGGAGTATTGAGCAGGTTTATGTCAAACCCAGGAAAGGAGCATTGGACAGCAGTAAAGCAGGTTTTCAGATATTTACGTGTCACTAGCGATTATGGCTTGTGCTACCAAGGAAGACCAATATTGGAAAGAATGTTGGAAATTCATGGTTTTGTTGATGCAGAATGGGCTGGAGATCTAGACCAAATAATATCTACAAGTGGGTATGTGTTTAGCCTATTTGGAGGCGCAGTCGGTTGGATGAGTAAAAGACAGTCTATAGTGGCTCTTTCAACTACAGAGGTAGAATACATAGTAGCCACTCATGAAAGCAAGGAAGCAGTTTGGTTGTAGAGATTGTGTTCAGGTATGGGGTTGGTACAACAAGCTATAAGGATAGACTGTGATAGCTAAAGCGCAATTTTCTTGGCTAAGTACCCTACTTACCATTCAAAGACAAAGCACATTGATGTTCAATATCACTTTGTTAGAGATATTATTGAGGCTAAAAGGGTGTTGCTGGTAAAGGTGGACACATTGAAGAATGTTGCAGATGCATTGATGAAGTCTGTGAGTACTCAGAAGTTCTCTTGGTGTAGATAAAAAATGGGTGTTGAAGAATTGGCCCAATGACTAAGCTCTCCTATGGCCCCCTGTGGAAAGAAAACAACAAGTGGGAGAATGTTGGGTATGTGTTATATTCTTTCCACAACTAGCCCCACGTGCTGTACGTTGCGCTGGGAGCAGTAGGGGAGTCACAAGGGGGGAGGCAGCCCCCACTGTTGGGGTCCGGGGCAGCGCCCCGGCAAGAATTGTTTTGGTGTGTGGACCCACTCATATGTGGACCCACCCATGTTTTGTGCATGAGTTTGCGCATGGTTTTGAGGTACGCTGGTTTTCGGCCCTTGGTATTTTGTAGATCCGGTTAAGGGAACTACGGTTATGTTCTAATCCAGGGTTAATGGATTGGGGTTTATGTATGCTTCAGCATGTATATATATGTGTTGTAACACTAAAAGGAATATAATGAAAAATCAAGCTGGTCATCCTGATTTGGGATCCAGGGGAAAATCTTTGTGTTTATCTGTTTTATGTTTATGCTCTCGCTATTGATTATTTTCTGTTATAAGATTCGTGTGTAGATAATTTCTGTTCAGGGTTAAAACCTACAAAAAAATCAATGTACATTGTCAATAATGTTTTGTGCTTACAATAAAATCAATGCATATTGTTAATCCAATCACTTTAAAATTCATGTACCATCATATATCCAATTACATCAAATAAAAAATCAACATCTACATTGAAATCAACGCATTTAATGGAATAAATCAAATAAGATTAGAAAATAACTTTTACACTGAAATCAATGCATTTAGTGAAAAAATCAAATAGGATTAGAAATCATCTACATTGAAATCAATGCAACTAGTGCAAGAAATAAAATATAATTATAAATCAACATCTACATTGAAATCAACACATCCAGTGCAAGCAACCAAATAGTATTAGAAATAACCACCTACACTTAAATCAATCCATCTAGTACAAGAAATATTCTTCCCTCTCTCCACCCTCCATCCATATCTATATCCCCCTCCATCTCTTCTTTTTTGTCTCTGTATCTCAGCCCCCTAAACACACATGCTCTTGCACTCCATATCTATCAATGTTTTTGTCACTCCCTCCCTCTCCTCATCTCTTTCTTCTTCCCTCTCTTCACCTTCCATCTATATATCTATCTTTGCCTTCTATCCCTCTACCCCGCTAATATCTCTCTTTCCTCCTTTCGTCCTGTCTCCCTCTCTCTCCATCTCCCTTATCACTCTCTCTCTCTCTCTCTCTCTCTCCACCTTTATCTCTCTATTTATTTCTTCTTACCTCCCTCTCTCTCCCCCTGGAACTCTATCTCTATTTAATAATATTAATATTATAATATATTAATATGAGTATTAGATATAATAAAAATAATAGTAATATTAATCTTTTAATATTATATTAGGGTTAAAAATGTTTTTTATTTCATGGTATTAATAATAATTTATCTCATGGTATTTGGACCAGAGGCTTCACCTAGATAAAACCTATTTTTTGAGTGTTCGTAAATATAAAGCAAATTATGGAGTAAATATGAAAATAGGTTTTATTTACTTACAATTCCTCTAGTTTATTTATATTTTTATTTATTTACCATACCTCTTCTATTTTCTATGGTATTTGGCCCATAGGCTTGTTATAAAATTAGATTTTTATTTAATCATATTTGATATATTCTTATTTATTTACCTTACCTCTTTATAGCTCTTTTATATTTATTTATTTACCATACCTCTTTATACCTATTTTATATTTATTTATTTATCATACCTCTTTATATATTTTTTAAATTTATTTATTTACCATACTTATTTTATAAATATGGTATTTGGCCCATGGTATTTATCCCATGGTATCAATATTAATTTGTCCCATGTTATTCATCCCATAGGCTTCATCTAAATAAATTTTTTTTTTGAGGTGTTTTAAATATAAAAAGGTTTATGGAGTAAATATAAAAGGAAGTTTTTATTTATTTACCATACATCTAGTTTATATATATTTTTATTTGTTTACCATATCTCTCGAGTAAGTATAAAATTAGGTTTTATTTATTTACCATACCTTCGGTTTATTTATATTTTTATTTATTTAAATTTTGAAATATTGCAATTTTAATGGGGAAATATTTATATCTTTAAAGATTTTAATTTATCCATAGAACATGGGTTTTATTTTTAAAGTTTCATTTAACAAATATTTAATTAAAATAAATATTAAAAGATTTTGGATTTTGATTGTTTGTGTTGAATTAACTCTTTTCCTTTGATCTATATTAAAACTCTCGGGCATGATAAAATTTATGGATTGGAATTTGGCTCCAAGAAACACAGGGTTCAAGATTTCGAAGACGTATAATTTTTTTATCACAGAGGGTTTGCAGACTGTCTACCAAGTTTAGCTGTGTGTGATTGCCTGCTCGGAGGCCTGAACACAGTCTATGGCAGTGGCCCCAGGAGGGGGGCCGACACCCTCCTTCAAGAACGTCACTGCGGGTGCCCCACTGGTCGGTAGTTCGAGTTGTTGGAATAGGCAGACATGCGAGTTGCAGAGAACTGGACCAATTTTGGGTGCTGAATGACAGTCGAAGACAAAAGGTCAGTGCTTGCCTCGTGCTCACAAAAAACCCAGGTTTGTTATACCGCCTAATACATTAAAGGATTATCATTGTTATATGAAAGATCATGCGTTAATCTGTAAATTTATTGGTCTTTGGCTGACGGAGAAAGATCTTCTATGGTGGATTCAACATAAATGGCAACCTAGAGGGCAGCTTGATCTGAAATTTGGTCCTCGAGGGTTTTTTACCGTTATATTTACCAATTTGTTGGACAAAGAACGTATATTTGAAGGAGGCCCGTATTTTTTTAATAATGCAGGGTTGTTTATGTGAAAGTGGGAGGAATGTTATAATCCTGATGATGAACAATTTCTAGAGGCTCCGGTTTGGGTTCGTTTATTTGCTCTACCTATTGATTTTTGGGACCCTCATATTCCTGAAGGGATTGGTAATTCTTTGGGAAATTTTGTAAAAATTGTGGAGACAATGTGTCGTGGTCATTACACCTCATTTGCCCGTATATGTGTTTATATGAATATTTCAGAGCCCCTTCCTAAAACCATCGAACTAGAATATGAAGGCAAGATCTGGCTGCAGACTCTTGATTACAAGCACATTCCTTTTCGCTGTCATCGTTGTCATGAATATGGTCATTTGTATAAAAATTTTCCACAAAATTCTCCTGAAGTTCAAGAGCTTGAACCTGTGGCCCAGACTAAGGAGGCAGGGGAGTCGGCTGATGCCTTTGTTTCTACAATCGCGAAGAAAAAAGGTTCTAGGTCGACATCTCTTTCCCATAACAGTCATCAGTATCGTGCTTCAGCCAATCCTTTTGAGGTCTTATAGAAAGAAGAGATTCTGGTGTCCACGAATAAGAATGAAATTTTGGCCCCGCCTTCCCAAGCACAGCCTCGTGAACCAACACACGAACAGTCGCGGGAACCACTGAAGGAAACGTGTGTTGATGACTTCAGCCATAAGATGCAGATTGATAAAACCTCTTTTGTCAGACGTAAAGCACCCCTTGACAATGCTGAGGCTACTGCTATACTTAGTCAGTCACAGGACCAGGAGACGAAGGATATGGAGACTCCTTAAGAGGATCTTAGTGCAGAGGAACATGTTATGAAATCGCTCCTTCATTAATGGCAGAATCTGGATGACCGATTCATACCTGATGATCAAAAAACGCTTTACCAACAATCGTTTGAGAACTATTTAATTAGCCAGACCAAAAATTCAGCTAATAATCCAGAGTCCAGTCTGCATAAAGTGGGTACTCCACTTTCAAAACAAGTTAAGAAGAAAGAAAGGAAAACCCTCCAAGAATAAATTCATTTAGTAGGTGAAATGTTGGTTAATACAGGCAAAATCGTGCCATTAACAATGGTATTTCAAAACCCAAATATTAATCATGAAAATTCTTTCTTGGAACATTCAGGGTTTAAATAGTGTGGGTAAATAGCGATATCTAAAAGAGAAATTAAAACAAGAATGACCTGATATTATGTTTTTGCAAGAAACAAAGATTATGGTGTCTCGATTTGATCTCATTTTAAAGACTTTTAATCCTCACTATGAAGTCATGGTCATTGATGCCCGAGGTACCACAGGGGAGATTGCTATTCTTTGGAACTGCTACACTAAAAATGTCACCATGACATTCTGCTGACTATATGAGCTCATTAAACACTCATACATGCCTCCTTTGCAAGTCTTACAACCTTTGTTCCTCATTCCAAGCCCTAAAAATGGAGGAAAAACCCTTAAAACTCAAAAAAGCCTTGGGTACGCAGGTAACCTGAAGCCTACCTGCGTTTTTAACTAGGGTACGCAGGTAATGTGAAGAGAAACTGCGTTCTAGAATGCATTTTTCCAGTGTAATGCCTGCGGTACCCCTGTAAAGTCAAAAAAGCGCGAAAGAAAACTAAAAAAGTTGAATTTTGGTCAATTCTAAAAGGTTCTGGATGATATTTTTTGGGGATGAGTACGCTTTAGTAAGGTGCATGTATCCCACACCTTAAGGAACTAATCCCTTGATGTGAGGAGCCTATCCCTTTGAAGGAGGATTCTATCCCTTTAAAGGTGGAATCCTAACCTCCTCATCTGCTCTATAAAAGGAGGCATTGGGTAGCCTTTTGGGTTAAGTTCAAGAAGTTAAGCTTTTGGAGATTGAGATTTTGAGGATTGAAGAAGTTTTTTGGAGAAGATTTTTGAGCTGAAGTGCTGTTGAGATTTAGATTTCCTTCTGCTGAGCTTTTGAGAGGAAAGATCACATACCTCTTTATGCTTCTGGAGGAAGAGTGCAAGACTTATCAGAGTAGAGGAGATTCCTGCTTCGGACCCCGGGAAGGCCTTTCGAACATCAAGGCTAAGGTTGTAAGGTTCTTATGTATATTTTAAGATTAATACAATCAAGTTCTGTTTTTCTCAATAAATTGTCGTTCGATTGTTTATTTCAATAAGCTGTCGTTTGATCATTTATTTCATAGATTCCTTGATCACTATGATAGGTATGTTTTATGATTATTTGTTATACAGGTGCTATTTAATATTTGCTTGTTTGTGATTGCAGATCAATGAAAGATGATACTTTCTTGCGACAAAATAGCTCTTGTTGCGACGAAGGATTATTGATGCGACGGAAGCACTACAACTGCAAATAAGCATTTTGGATCTAAGGTAGGATCGACACCTTCATAGCATTTATTTGTAAAATGAATATATCTAGAGAAAGACAAACTTAGTTGTTCGTTTGTTGCTAGATTGTCTTCTGACACTAGGGAGATCAGTCTTGTCCACAAGAACGATTTATCCAGCCAACAGGAACCCCTCTATCATTATAGCTGACACTTGGTTTGGTCTTCATTGTAGTTTGTCGGGCACCTTTCGGGTGGTAGGGTCTTATGTAACTTTCTTAGTTACTGCTGTATATGGTCCTCATTTACCAGGGGAGAAATCACAGTTTCTTGATAGCATACGCGATTTGCGAATGACTCATCGAGAGAACAATTGGATTATTGGAGGTGATTTTAATCTGATTCTCAACCTTAAAGAAAATAAAGGTGGCATTAGGAGAGATGATCAGGAGATGGAATTGTTTCATGATTTCATAGCAGATCTTCATATGGTCGACATGCCTACTGTCAATGGTATTTATACTTGGAATAATCGTCGTGGTGAAGCGCATCAGGTGGTGTCTCATCTTGATCATTTTTTAGTTTCAGAGGATTTATTTAATCTTGATCTGCATTTTGAAGCTTCCATTTTTCCTTCTTTGGGCTCTGACCATTGGCCTATTAGCTTAAATTTGGATATCAAGGATATGCCTCAACACAAGCCTTTTCGTTTTGAAAATTTATGGTTAAGGGATCCTTCCTTTGTTGCGCAAGTTAAGCGTTGGTGGCAGTCTTTGCAGATACAAGGTCGGAATTGTATGCATACTTTTCAATTAAAATTGAAATATCTTAAGAGGGAGATTAAATAGTGGAATAAAACTCATTTTGGAAATATTCATACATCTTTGAAAATCCTCCAGGATCGGATGCAACATATACAATGGGAAATCATTTTACATGGTCAAACAATAGGTCTTGCTGAACAAGAAAGGTTAGTTCTTAGTGAGCTCGAAGAGTGTCGTAAGCAGGAGGAGATCTTATGGAAGCAGAAGTCTCGAGTGCAATGGTTGAAGGAAGGTGAGAAAAATACGTCCTTCTTTCACAAATATCTCATTCAACGCCGCCAACACAATCGAATCTTTTCCTTAAAGGATGGGACTGGGACAAAAGTTTTTAGACATCAACAATTGGAAGATTTGTTGGTTGGACACTTTCATGAAATGGTGACTGAACCTGTTCATGACAGAACAGAGGCTATTTGTCGTATTACATCTCATATTCCGACAATAATATCTCAAGACCAAAATCTTTCCTTAATGCGCAGTATTAGTTTCACAGAGGTGGAGGAAGTGGTTCAGAATCTCCCTAAGGGTAAAGCTCCGGGTCTTGATGGATTTACGGCAGAATTCTACCAGGATTGTTGGCCTTTTATGGGTCAAGACATTTGGTACTTGGTTGAAGAATCACGATGGACACGACAAGTTTGCCCAGCCTTGAATTACACCTTCATTACTTTGGTCCCAAAGCAAACTCATACAGATACCCCCGCAGGCTTTCGCCCTATCGTGTTATGTAATGTCATTTATAAAATCCTCTCTACCATAATGGTAAATCGATTAAAACCAATCCTCTTAGATATTATTTCGCCGGAGGAAACGGGTTTTGTTAAAGGCCGGAAAATTTTAGATAGCTTGGTGATAGTTCAAGAGGCAATCTATTCTTTGAAGCAACAGAAACGGCAAGGTATGTTGGTTAAACTAGATTTTTCTAAAGCTTATGATCGGTTAAATTGGGATTATCTGAAAGATGTCTTATTTTCTTTTGGATTTGATGACCACTGGATTCAATGGTTATTTTCCTGTATATCGTCTCCGAATTATTATGTCCTGATTAATGGCAGTCCTAGTTCTACATTTAATGCTACTAGGGGATTGTGCCAAGGGGATTCCATCTCCCCATTTCTGTTTATTATTGCTGCCGAAGGGCTAGGCCGACTTATTAAGGCAGAAGTTGCGAATCATGCGTTCAATGGTCTGAATCTTTGGGGATGCAATCTCACACTCTCGCATCAATAGGTTGTTGATGATGTTATGCTTTTTTCTCAAGTTTCATTACGGGAAGCTATTTCACTTTTTCATATTCTTAATATTTTTATGGCAGCCTTCAGTACTATGATCAACAAGGACAAATCTCATATTTATTTCTTCAATACTCCAACACCTATTGAACGATTTATTGCTCACACTCTTGGCTTTCAACTTGGACATTTGCCGTTTAAATATCTTGGTTTTCTGTTGCATTTGTCGTCTTTAAGTTCGGCAACCTGGGAAACTTTGATTACTAGTCTTCATATCCATTGAAAAACTAGGCCTTCCGAACGCTTAATGCACCTAGTAGAGTTATTTTACTCTGCTCGGTCTTACAAGCTATCCCTATTTATCAGTTTTCAGGCAGAGTTGCTCCTAAAAATGTCTGTGCAACCTTGGTTAGTATTTTTCGTAAATTTCTCTGGCAAGGTACGCAAACTTAGCACAAATGGCTTTTATTATCTTGGGAGACTCTAATTAAATCTAAGCGAACTGGGGGACTTGGGCTTCGGGACCCTTTTCTCTTAAATCAAGTAATGGGGGCTAAATTATGGTGGCGGTGGATCCAGGGAGGTCAGGATCTTTGGAAGTGCATTTGGGAAACTAAATATGCAATTCCTACCTCAATTGTGGGCAAACTGAAAACTGCCTCTTCTCCAAAAGGCTCCACTATCTGGAATTTAGCGGTGGCCAATAGGGATCTCATTTGCCAACATAGTTTCTGGGAAGTGCACGGTGGTCAATCTACACTTTTCTGGGAAGACTCTTGGCAGCAGCATGAGAAATTATTTAGCATAATGGACTTGGGTGAAATAGTCTTATTCACTAACCTTCCCAATTGCCGACATATCCATCATTACTGGACTAACAACTCCAGTGGGCAATGGCATGTTTGGAAAACTCGTGAACACTGGACTCATGCACCTGATATGGCTTAGTGGTGTAACTTCGCCAAAGAACTACAGACTCGCACTATTACGACAGCTCTCGGGGCAGATATTCTTCGGTGGGGATATAGGCCAAAGGGAATGTTTACCATTAAAGAGGCTTATTCTATTAAATTTCAGAACCAACAGGAAGTTGCAGCCCCTATCTGGAATAAAATTTGGAATAGTAAATTCTGGCCAAAGGTGGAATATTTTCTTTGGCTTTTAAGCCATAAACGTATCTTGACGTGGGATCATCTGTAGCATCATGGTTGGCAGGGACCTTCTTACTATATTTTGTGTTGTACAAATCACGAAATGATCGAACACTTATTTAATACTTGCCCCTATAGTAATGAAGTCTGAGAGAATTTGGAGGTGTTGTTTGGCCGAATGGACCAGGTACTTGGTAGCATCAATACCACTATTTGTAACTGGCATCGTGGTGGGTTTAAGAGTGAGGTAATCAATAGGGCTTGGCAGTTTTCCTTTGGTTTCTTACTGTGGGGGATATGGAAGGAATAGAAATCTCGCATTTTTCGTAGTATAGCACGCCCAACTCATCACCTATGGCTTGTTATTCTTCAGAACATCAGGGAAACAATTTTGGTGGAAAGTTGGGGGAATGATGACTGGCCTGACATGGGTTTGGAACGACAAATTCTCAATAATTTTAATGTTACACCTCAGATGCTTGATGTCTCGTTATGAAAACCTCAACCAATTCCCGCTACTATTCCGTCTCATTATCTTCCTCCACCATTGTTTTTCATGACATTAAATTTTGACAGGGCCTCGAAAGGGAATCCTTTCCAAGCAGGGATTGGTGGTATATTTCGTGATTCTTCTATTAGAGTCTGTCGAGTTTATTCTTATCCTATGGGATATATTACTAATAATGAGGCTGAACCGATGGCCTTAAAGCAGGGTCTCCTTATTGCGATTCGAGAAGGTTACCAAAGGCTGCAGGTAGAAGGGGATTCTGCAATGGAAGTGGGTATCTTTAAGAAGCTACTACAAGGTAATCCTTGGCATAAAATTAGCTAGAGACAGCGTACAACAAAGCTGGTGGAAGATATTGGCGATATTCTTAGCCGAGTTGGTTCAGTGATTTGTTCTCATGTCCGTCGTGACGGAAATCAAGCAGCGGATTACTTAGCAAACTGGGCTTGTAAGCATATCAATAGACATCTGGATATTAATGGTTCACACCAGGCTTGGATTGTGGAGTTATCTCATTTGCAGGATATTGTTGATTGGGATCATTCTCATCCACCCCTGATCGGGGTGTGTACAGGATGAATTTGCTTATTTTCCTCCACATGTTGGATGACTTGCTGCTCCATTATGAGCTTGGTCCTTTAGCGGTTGAATTGGCTCGATGCTATCACCCTACCATCACCTTGCATGCACAGGCCAGTTGTGATGATTAATGCTTTGTCAGATGCCTTCATTCCTCGCTTTATGCAGTGTTTTGATCATCTTCAGGTTGTTTTTCACATTGCTCTCTAGTATTTGTCTCGGCTCTGTCTTGGAGTATTGTTGCAGGTCCGGGTGTCTTTTCCCCGAGCACGTTCTCATCAGCAGTGTGTGGGGTATGTAATGGAAATTTTCTTTCTATGTAATTCTTATGTACATTTTGAATCTCTATCGACTTGGTTCCAGTATCAGTTCCTGCATCCAGTTATGGTTTCTCCGTGTTTCTGTTTCCACTGGGTTGCATTTAGTGTTGGGAATCTGGGGGATAGCATGGTCGAGCCTCATTTTCGTAGCCCCCCAGCTTGGCTATCGATTTTTTTTGGACGCGATAGTTATCAATTCGATTGGCCTTTTCTGTTTACCTTTCCTTGTTTTCCTACCATAGAGGGGGTTTTCTCTTCTGTGGGATGTCTTCATATAGTTTTAATGGAGATGGTTTCTTTGATTATAGCTCATGATACTTTTATTCAGCATTTCATGCATGGGGTTCATCTTTCTATTGGTTGCTACTGCATCAAATCGCTTGTTCTAGTTTTCTTCACAAAGGTTTCTCCAGTTCTTGTTCTAACTTGCCTGCATTCTGTGCCACTGTTTCTAATGGGTTGCCATTCTTAGAATTTTGTGAGGCAGTCTACATTCCTCCATATGGTTGTGCCAACATTTACATTGGTTTTGAATCTATTTTCTTTTTCAGTATATCAATATTTCTCTTCTGTTCGCTTAGGACCTGTGTATGTTTCCTCTTTACATTTCTCTGTTCAACCTCAATGACAAAATGGTGTTTGCTATTTCCTCAGCGTGTATAACAAGATTCTGGTGGTGCTGTTATTTCGTCATTATCTTCTCTGTGCGCTTTGCTATGGGTGGCCCTCTGCTCCTTTCGCTACTGCATTTCACTGCCTGGTTCTGCGCGTTGGAATTGGTTTCCCGATATTTTCTATAGTCTTGACTTATCTTCTCTTCACTATCCTTTTGGCCACGGGCCTCTTTGCAAGTCCTTCAGTTGACAATATGGTGAAGCCGCAACCTAGGAAGCTCAAGTGAGATCGGCATACCACTCCTGGCGCAGGTTCCAGTAGGCGGGGTCGGAAAACAAATACTGAGGTATTGCAAGAGTTGGCTCAGGTTTATGAATCTGGGAATCAGGATAAGATTAAGTCTCAAATTCAAGGTTGGGAAGTCGAAACTGACAGTGAAGAGGTGAGTATGGATGAGCAGCTCTCCCATTTGGACTTCTTAACTGACCCAAGTAGCACTCGGGGCCGTGCTTCTCTCTTCCAACAATCATTCAAGACTTATTGGAAGATGAAGTGTCTCCTTGCCAAGGCTCTGACAGCAATAGAGAAGCATAGTCTTACCTCCTCTATTCTGTTTGAGTTGCAGCAGCTGAACATGGATATGCATGCCATGTCCAACGTATAGATGCAGTTGAATGAAAAGGTGGGCAAGTTGGAATAGCAGGTGCAGCTCCTTCATAGTAGGTCACAAGTGTTTGGTCCCGCTGCTAATGCTCCGGCTTCTTATTTAGTTGGTTAAATCCTTTCTTGTTTACGAAATTTTGGGTTCTATTAGCTATATTTTTGGTCTTGGTTGTAACTACTTTGGACATACTACAACCCTTAAAGCTGTTAGACATAGGCTTAGACAATTTTGGTTTTGGTTTGCTTACAACTCGTTGTGGTGGCCAACAGACCTAGTTTCCTTCGGGCAGGTTGAGGTCACTACTTTGGTTTTTTCCTGTATAACTCTCTGCCCTTTATATTTTCCGTAAATGAAAGGTCCTATGAAGCTTACAAAAAAAAAAAAAAAAAAAAACTTTTTTCCTTTGATTTAGGAAATGGTATTGACTTTAGTAAAGAGTAAATATGTTTAAAATTTTACTTAATTTGGAAATTCAATGTGGTAAATTTTTTTCTTAAAGGTAAATTTTGAGGTAAATTTTTTATCCATTCAAATTCATGTATATAATAAAGAAATTATTAAATGGGTGAGATAATTGACTATCCATTCAGATTATATAAATAATACATAGTTGTATTTTAATAATTAATCTCAGTCCATTAATAAGTTAAAAAGGTAATATATAATCTAAATATTCAAGTTATATAAAATTAAAGATTAGGTTAATGCTTTGGCCGACATTAGCAAAAATAAAATTTAATATTTTCTGAGGACGTGACATACTTAACATCAGGGTCATACTCGCTATAGATTGCGGCTCTCGGCACAATGAAAAAATATAAATGGGTATAAAAAATGTTAATGAAAAAATGGATACCTGAAATATCTAGTAAAAGTGTGGGATTTTTTAAATTGGGAAGGTGTATTTTGTTTATATTAGTAGGAGGTTAAATAAAGTGATTTTTAGAGTTATTTTCCAATATGTAGTCAAATTAAGGTTATATTTTAGTATGCCATGAAAGAACATGCTATGTCAGAGGTTCATTGAGTGAAGCCCTGGTAAAGAACTATGAGAGTCAAAGCCACATTCGTTTTCACAAGAGTAAAATAGATCTCTTCTTAAGGGATTGAAAGATGAATCTTCATTTCTTAAAGTATAACGATAACATTGATCTCATTTACCACAATTTTAATGCAACCCTTTCCACTACCATTAAGAAAATATATATTGATGTTTCATATAAAAATAATAGTAGAACTTCCAACCCTTGGTATGACAATGATTGTACAATTGTGAGAAATGTGATTAGAGAAGCTCCTAATGAAACTATAAATATTGAAAAAATAAGTGTGTACATGGATCTTATCAAAAGGAAGAAAATATCCTATATTAATAAGAGGCAAGAGCGTCTTCTCCACATTTCAAAAGTTGAGCCCATAAAGTTCTAGAGGAATATACTTGTTCGTAAAACGAAATAAAATAATTTTATCCCCTTAAAGAACTAGGATATTTATCTTAAGAATATTTATGACTCTCCGGACAACATGGGAACCATCTTAAACACTCCTATAGAGGGGGATATCCTCTCTCTGGAAGACACGGAGTTCAAGATTAAGAAACTAGCTAATGGGAAGCTAGGGAAATTGAAGGCTACTAAGTTGAAATTTTCGAAATGGGAAGATCCACCCCCATCCCTCACATTCACAAGCTTCTCAATTCAGCAGTTCAATATGGCTTCTCTAAGCATTGGACACAAATCCTGATTGTGCCTATATTTAGAAGTTGGGATAAAAATATTCCCTCTAATTATAGGACCATTATGAATATCCATATTTTAGCGAAATTGTAAGGTCCAATTTTGGAAAATAAGATTAGTGTATAACTTGAAAGCCATGGTGAAAAAGGTAAAGAGAAAGTTGGTTTTAAGAACAAAGTAAACTATCAAACTGGAATTGTACCTAGTACCCATTTTTTGAGGTAGCAAAACATCATCCGATTTTGAAAAGTGTTGATTTAGAATAGAACTTTCTTTTTTTGGAGAATATTTTTGAAACTTTAAATTTTCTTATGTATCAAATTTTTTTTTTTTTTTGAAGTGTTATGATTTTCATGTTGATTTTAAAATTTGTTGATGCATCATCAACTAATTTTCTTAGAGGGCTTTTTTTGACAATTCACAAGCTTCTCAATTCAGTAGTACAATATGGCTTCTCTAAGCATTGGACACAAATCCTGATTGTGCCTATATTTAGAAATTGGGATAAAAATATTCCCTCTAATTATAGGACCATTATGAATAGCTATATTTTAGCGAAACTGTAAGGTTCAATTTTGGAAAATAAGATTAGTGTATAACTTGAAAGCCATGGTGAAAAAGGTAAAGGGCAATTTGGTTTTAAGAACAAAGTAAACTATCAAACTGGAACTGTACCCAGTACCCATTTTTTTGAGGTAGCAAAACATCATCCAATTTTGAAAAGTGTTGATTCAGAATAGAACTTTCTTTTTTGGAGAATATTTTTGAAACTTTAAATTTTCTTATGTATCATGTTTTTTTTTTTTTGAAGTGTTATGATTTTCATGTTGATTTTAAAATTTTTTGATGGATCATCAACTCATTTTCTTAGAGGGCTTGTTTTTGACACGTTACATTTTCTAATGTATTAAGTGTGGATATTTTTTTTTTAAATGTTGGTGATTTTCATTCAGATTTTGAAAAGAATCAACACTTCTTTTAAGACATATTTTGACACTTTAAAATTTATTATATCCTAAGTATGCAATTTTTTATTTAATTGATAATTGAACCATTTTTCAAGTTGTCTTATTTCTCTTCTTGTTTTTCCCCCTTAGATGTTTTTTTTAAGGATTTCCCAAACATGTGGCTTTTGTTTTTCTTTGAAAAGTTTTTTATAATGAAGTTCTATTTTTTTGGAAACTTTAAAAAAATAATAGCATTAATATTTCGAGGTTAGGATTTTTATATATTTATATATTGTTAAAAATACTTCAATACACATTAAATCATTTTCACTAAAAAATAATAATTTAAACACTCGACAAAAAATACACATTTTGCATATAGATATAATTAAACAAATGTGTATTTTAGGACCCTTTTGCTAAAAATGTTAATTACAAGTTTTTTTACGGAAATTGAATAAAAGAAGTTAGAAAAATAACACATTTTATGAATTTTATTTTCAACAATGATGACATTTAAAGTTTTTTTTTTTTTTTGCTGATTTAGATAAAATTTAAATTAAAAATAACAAAAAAATATTAAAAAAATAAAAAATACACTTAAAAAAACAAAAAACAAAACAAAATCCTTAAAAATAAAAATTAAAACAAAAAAAACAATTAAATTAAAATAAAAAAACCATTGAAAAAAAAGACATTAAAGAAAAAAAAATTTAAGAAAAAAATAAATTGGAAAAAGAAAAATAAAATCTAAAACATAAAACATAAAAAACACATTAAAAGAAAATAAAAAATAACATTAAAATTTAAAAAATGAATTAAAGTTAAATTAAATTAAATGAAATTAAACATTAAAAAAAAGTGTGGCTGCATAGGCTTGGGCGGAGGCAGTCTGATTCTGGGAATCAGATTTTCCTTGCCTAGGGTGAGTGGGTTGCGGACCTAATTTTATTTCAATTTATTATTTATTTATATTTTATATATTTTTTGTTTCTTTATAAAAGTTAATTTTGTCTTTTTTTAACATTTTTTTTTATGTTCTAATACATATTTTTTATTTACTTATTAATTTTTTAAACAATATTTTGTTTTTATTTTTTCAATGTTTTAGTTTTTGTTTTCTCTTTTTTTGTCATGTTTGTTAATTTTTTTTGTTTTTTTTTTCAATGTTTTAATTTTTGTTTTCTTTTGTATCTTTCTTTTTCATTTATTTATATATTTATTTATTTATTTGTTTTATTTTATTTTATTTTCTGTGGTCTATGTCAATTGTCAACTACCAATGTGATTTTATGATGTGTCAAATTGATAGTTGATTTTAAATTTTCCGTTATAATGGATCAAATCCGACCCCAATATGTGTCAATTTCATGGTTGGTCTTGAAGTTTTCATTACAATGGGTTGAGTTCATCTACATTGTGTGTCATCTAATGGTTGATTTTTAAATTGTTGTTCTTAAGTTATGATTTTAAAATCGTTATAATTTTAGCATTTAAAAAAGAAATTACTCTTGTTATATTGACTTTTTCATTCAGGTATTGATTTTAAAAAAAAAATTAGTCATAAAATTTTTCCATAATTCCATGGTTGAAATATGGTGAAAACTTAATGTTTTTGTAGTCATAATCTTTGGTTTTAATTCCATGGTTGAAAATTTATCAAAATTTTAAGGTTTTTGGAGTCTTGATGTTTAATATTTAATGTTGTGTTTGGAAAGAGTTATAAGTATTTTATCTTTAACACCATGACTGGAAATTATTGGAATTTTAAGGAATTTTAGAGACGGGATATTTTATCTTTAATGTCATTCTTGAACAAATTTGGAATTTTAAGGTTTTTCAAGATCATGATATTTTATTGTTAATGCTATTGCTCTAATATGTTGAAATTTTACTTGAAAAAAAAGATGTTATTCCAACATCAAAACTTTTTGTTTTATGGTGTTTTTTTACGAAAAAAAAAATTAGTATTTATTGGAATTTACTGGAATTTTTTAAAAATGTTGAAAATTTATTGCAAAAAATAAAACGCTATTGAGGCATGAACATTTTTTTTTGGTTGTTTTTTCATGTTTTTGGGGTTTGTTTTGGCTAGAGTTATCGTTTTGAGTTTACAGTTCTCGTTTGATAGTTTTTATTGTTTAGGAGACATCACTCAACTATTTAGCATCTTGTCACTCTTGTCATTGCTGAGGAATGCCACAATAGTAAAATTGATCTCTTTTGTTATTTTGTTGATTTCATAAAATATTTTGACACAGGTCCTTAGGATAAGTTATGGCAAAGACTTGAAGAAATTTTGGTTCCTCCTAAGTTGATGGTTGTTGTGATTCCACTATATGAGAGTGTTGTTTCCAATTTTAAGTCAAACGAGGGCTGTTCTAAAGAAATTAAATGCAATATAATTTTATTTAATATATATTAAGAACATTTAGACACTTAAAAAAATTAATATAGAATAATTTATATAATTATTTTAAAAATAAAAACCATTTATTTATATTACCTAGGTACTTATTGTTTAATACCAAATTTGGTGTACACACATATAAATGAAATGAATTTTAACAAATAAGTTAGATTATAGTAAAAAAAAACATAATTTTAGTTAATATCAATAAGAAATGAGTAACAAATTACTAATAATAAATTTAAATTGTTATCAATTCAAACAACAAATATCTAAGTAAATAAAAGAACTCCATTTTTAATATTTATATATATTTTTAAGTTATGTAATCAACTTATCTCTCACATAAATCTTACAAGAACAACTACCCTTTAAAACATATTTATATATACTTTACATAGAAAATGTAAAAACTTCTAGACAACCTTCTCAGCAAAAACATTATCACTATAATAAGACATTATTATTGTCGTTGGGGAGGACTAGATTCTCCACCACCACAATGAAAAATTACAATTACTAAAATATCACAATTTACCAATTAGAAAAAAATAAATCGATTGGATCATGAACCATAACACTAACTTGAATTCAATATTTTACTTTAATTCAGATATATTTAAGCTAAGCGACAAGTACTAGCTACTATTTAGTACTTGTTCTTTTTCATGTTTCTATATTTAAGAACAAAGTTGTTGATATGCTAGTTAATTATGGAAATTGTTTTATGGTTGTTTGAGTAAACTAGACTCAGTCAAGTTACCAATGCTTTTTGCCTCCACATATATGAGCACCCATGGTTTTTTTACCATGGTATTTTTGTGAAATTTATCATATTTATAGGCTGAGAAAGCTCCATGATTATTCCTCTTGATATCTAGAGAGATCAAACAATGGTATCTACTTACCCATGGTTATTGGCTCAAGGTTTATGGCCACCCATGATTTTTCCCATGGTATTCATCTCTGATGTAGCTTATTTAAAGGTTGGAAAATTCCATGATTATTTTTCTTACTCGCTAGTGAGATCAAATAATGGTGTCTTTAGAAACCACCACTTCTCTCGATGCTTTGTGATCCTCACATTTCATATTAGAGCCGACGGTAGATGAAGATATATAGATACAAAGCTTGGTGAATATCATAGGAAGTGTGATAAGTCATTGGTGTAAGTGTGAACTCAAAGAAGAAAAAGCATCTACGTGTGCACTAAAATTGTCTTGCTTTTTTGAAGTATTGTGTGGTTTTGATTTGCTGCAAGTAGTGAGAGGTGCATGCTGACCTGCTGGGAGCTGGAAATGAGATTGATATGCGAAGAATATGGACAAAATTAGTCGAGAGATAATTTTCAATGGTAAGGCGACATCGTTCGCTTTGAAGCAATACAAGTCACATGGAATGAGGTCAACAATGAGCCCGAGATGTAAATGTCTTTCAGAGAATCCGTGGAGGAAGAGAAGAACGAAAATTGTAGAAGAGGTTGTGTGCAATGTGAATGCGAGAGAGAAAAGGCATTGAAAGCATAGGTTCCAGATGCTAATGTGGTAAAATAGATGGAGCGATGGGGGAACTATGGAGGCCGAGCTAAGGAGTAGGTGTGCTCTATCATGGATAAGAATCACAACAAGAAGATTAATCGAGGAGCAGGAGGAGAAGCCACCCAAAGAGAAGTGGCCAACGTGTGAGGATTTTCTAACATAAGGAAGAAGCCACCATGTCAGCAAACGTGTAAGGAAGAGTCTAGTGTGCAATCCAGTTAAAAATGGAGGCATATGCGAAGAAGAGAAAGGATGGAGTAAATAGTTGTGGTCAACATGTTTAGTGTAAATCCGAGGAGGAGATGTGCCTAGATGAAGAGTGTGCTGTAAATATATTGAGTATGAATCTCAAGGACCATGGCCTATGATGCGATTTTTTGTGTATGAAGGCGTTGAAGGGCTAATGTGGGCCAATTATAGGTAAAGATAAACTAGAAATAATGAGGGTCTCCAGAGAAGATCCTAAGGCTACCAAGATATAATGGTATCAGTTGATTACAACTCAACGCCACCAAAAATAATAAGAATAATCCAAAATAGATCTTTCTACATTAAAAACATTAGAGGTGAACAAAATGAAAGAGATCATGGGTAAGCGAAGGATATCCTAGTAGTGGACTGTGTTGTGGAGAAAGTGATGAGGAAATTTTTGAAAGTTGGTGCATGAAAAATATGTCCATGTTTGCAGAATAGAGACACAGTTCTAGATTGAGCTCTGTTGCAGGCGATAAAGGAATAAGCAAAAAAAGTGAGTAAAACATTCGAGGAAATTAGAAAGTTTAGGTAGATTGAAATATTTATAAAAATTTTGTGTGAATTTTAGATAATAATAGGTGGCAATTGATTTAAATGGCATGTAGGAAAGTTGTTTAGTCACAGTAGAAATTTTAGAGGTGATTGTGGTGAAGCAGGACTTGGACTTTGTGTCCTCTCAGGAACGATGACACTAGGAACAAGAGGATGTACTACGATCAATATTAGAGAAGAAATGAATGAGACATGCGACAAGGTAGTGTTAGAGTGTGTAGTGTTAGTGTTATCACTCTATAATTTATAATATTGGCAAGAATAAATTATAAAGAACAACATCGAAACCGCTTGAAGCCTAGGATCTAGGCCTCCTAGACTCAGAGACAGATCTCTCTATAAGATTTTGATTTGTTTTAAGCTTTCATATGTTAGGTTAGTTAAATTGATTACGAGGGTTGTTTTTTTTATTTTTCATGGTTGGATTTAAGGGGTTTCTCTAAATAGTTTCCATTGGGCTATGGAGTCGAGATAGGCTGGGTCTATGCATCAAATCCTTAGAGAAAATGCAAGGCAAGCTAGTTGCGAATACTGGTGTTTATAAATGAATGGAATTTTGAGATGGAGGAAAGTGATTTCAGTAATGACTTAAGAGAAATTAAGAATTCTTAAAACATACGTCTGAAGAAAACATTGAAATTATAAAGACAGTTAGAATTAAGGTACTCTGAATAGTAAATCTTAATCTAGCCTTCATGTTTTACAATTAAAATTTAAATGGTGCACATGAAAATATTACAGTGGAAATACATTAAACATGAACAAGGAAAAACATCACCAAGACATCATGACACGTGAATCTTGTAGACAGATCTCTTTATTGATGCTCTAGCTTGAAAAATTACAAGTACTTTCAATGAAAAGTGCTTACAAAACCAAGGTCCAAACCATAATATAGAATAAAATGCTATATTTAAGCTATTTGTGACTGATCTCCTTTATCAAAAGGCAATAGGTTTGTTTATTACAAAAGTAACTGAAACTTGGTCTGTGTGTCTCATGCATGGATGCATTGTGACATTTTTTTAATAGATGTATAAACTAACTATGAAACTGGCATTCAGTGTAATGACCCTTTTAAGAGATGTCTAGCATCCTCGTGAAGTCATTATTCAGTGATGTAGCGGTCTACTGTGCTGGCGAATTTGATACTGATGAGATTTTCTGATACATTGAACTTGTTGATGCTGACAATTCACTGAGTTGCCTGCTTTGTCATCATGCTAAGTTTTCATCCTGCCTATAGTCTACATAAATTTTCCCAATTCTCTGGAGTCGAAATCTTAGTTCTGTTCAACTTTTTGTAGAATTCATTAGTCTCGGTGTACTTCAGAAACATTGGCCTCAACTGAAAAATGTGCTTAATCTCATGCTGTATGAAGACATCATTGTTGATAACTTCATAAAATGCTTTCCCAGTCATAGTGTTCTTGATACTTGAGATTGGATGTGTCCTTTGAATTCTCTGTGAGCATTTTTAAATAATTAGTAGTAGGCATAACCTTATCATTGATAACAAATAAGGAAGGAAATCCATTTCTGTTCAGTGGCTCAATCCTATTGAAAAAACTATTTACTCCAATCTCCAGTTGATGGCATCTTTATTCTAGCTGTGTAACTAGACTCTTTTTGTTCAACACCTTTTTTACCTCAAGTATAGTGGATGTTCTGTTTGCCACTTCCAGTTTCTCCACTTCATGACCGATTTTAGAATTAAGGAATTTGATGATGTGGTTGGCAGTTTGGGGTTTATCCCCAAGTTCCTCATTTTTTTTTCTGAATGGAAAATTTCACTAATCAATTAGATCCCTCTATTAAAAAATCATCTAAATTGATGGCCATATATCATCCATAGATTCAATTATATCCAACCATATAATTTTTTTTTAACTCTTCCTACCATGCTTCGAATTGAGGACTCCTGAAGCGACTTCTGCAAACCTTCATTTAACTTTTTGATAATTTGAAACTCTATGGAATGTGCTGAATCTTTCATTTTGAACCGATCTTGTAGGTCACTGAGTTGATCTTGCAGGTTTTTAATTTCTATTTTCTATAAGGACACGATCTCCATTGGCTTATCTAGTTGCTCAATTCCTTCTCCTGATGGACCTGTAGATTTTGTGGATGCTGTAATCATTGTGAGAGGAACTGCTTCAAGGGGGATCATGGCCTTAGCTTCTTATTTTATTTCTCCCTTCACTGGATCTCTTATCTCTTTCTATCTTTATTTTATCATTTAATCCATCTCACTCTCCATTTTCTTAATCTGTTATGTTTGTTCAACAATCAATTGCAGCATTTCTACCTTCTGTGTTTCAGTTTCTTCTATCTCTCTCCTTGGCCATAGGGTCTTTTTTCACTGGCATCTTAAGCTTCCTCATCAAAGTAGCTAAGTCTGCGTTCTTCTTCCTCACAAGTTTTTCTACCACTGCTATGTTTGATGGATTGTACCCAAGTTGCATCATTAAATCCTCTAGATATTTTATCCTTTATTTTTTCGCCATGGAGGAGATCTTTTACACCTTCAACTGTGACTGCGTGTTGGACAATGTCACTTGCAGTTTTGAGAGGTTCATGGTTATACTAGTTAGCATGGAGGAGATCATTTCTCCTGTCTGCTTGTGCATCTCCATCTAGTCTACTGGATGAATGTTAATTGTGTCAAACTAAAAAGATGTCTTCTTGTAGTTTTATGCGCCTTTGGGCTAAGGAATTTGTGCTTCGAAGACACGTATCTTCATCCTTCTCTTCTCAGAGTCAAAGTTTGATAGAAGTCTACACTGTGAGCTTCTTGTTTGTTTCCAAAACTGACTGTATGTGTTGATCTTTAGAACCTCATTCCTTCTTTTGATCTCCCTGAATGTTTCATAGATATATTCCTCATTTTGCTCTGCAGTGGACGTAGATTTTGGAGTGTGCGCATTTTGTTGTTGGAAATGCATAGTGGTAGAGGATGTTGAGAAAATTGTTTGGCCACATGCTGGAGATGAACTTGGTGAATCTCTGATTGTGATGATAGTTTGCTGGTCCTTCTCTTTGCCCTGGTCAAGACCCATGCAAATTTTGGCCCTCTTCCTGTATTTCATTTTGAATTCCTTAGTGGAGAAATCAATGTCCATGTCTTTTTGATCCTCCCTGGTCCTCTTACTTCCTATGTCCTTGGGCTCATTTCCTTTGTCATCTTGAACTCCTGAAACTTTCCTTTCTTTTGGAATTGGTGTTTGAATTCCTGAAGTAGATATGACCTGCTCTTCTACCTCCTAGAGTGTATCTACTACCCATTCTTCTTGGTTCATGTACTTTTCTATGTCCAATTTGTTGGTATGAATCTAGGGTGTGGACTTGTTCTCCACCCTCTTCTTGGAGATTATCTCCATTCGATCATAAGACCAAGTGAAACTATGTGTGAACTTCATCTCCTTTAACATTTTATCTGCCTCATCCCATGCTGCCCTGTTGTTGCAAATAAATGGACCAATTTGTGATTTGATCCTGAATTGTGACTTCTTCTTGGAAGAGACAAAATGCACCTCAGTTGCATCTATAATTTTTCTAATATAATCAAGGGAAAATATTCTCATCGAGAGATACTTTTGATGTTTATATGGGGCCAATTCATTGCCATAAACCCTGATCTCTATGTATTTTTGGTAGAGGTACCAATATGATGTTCTGATCTACTCTGTCAACTGCATCACCTTCTTTATTTTCTCACTAGTCTTTGGATCTGTGGTACTGCTAAGTGAACTGATTGATAGATAAAAAAATAGGTCTGAAAAACTCTTGTTGGAATATATTTTCTTCTCCTTCCTCAATAAAGTTGTCCATAAAATTTTAGATTGGGATTGAGAGTCATCATCCTACTTCATCATGTTAAATTGGAACTTTCTGGATTGAAAATAGGCAAACATGTACAACAACACATAGGTATATTTGATTACCTCTGTTAGGTCCCTATATCACTAGTATAGTCCCTTATTATTGTTAGTGTAAACCCCTTATTGTTATCATTGTACCCTTGTAACCCCCATTTTGTTATTATTGTGCCCTTAAATTATTATTGTTAGGTCAGCTAGGATTACATTGTGGCCCACTAGGATTACATTATGGCCCCATGGACTCCTATATATAGAAAGGAGGTTTTGTAAATTGTATCATCCAAGAATTGTTCATTCATGTAATGTATTGGAGGTTGGCCCCTTGAAGTGGCTTATTTATAAGGTGTTGATATTTCTTTTCTTCTCCTTTTGGAACTGGTTTCCCAACATTTGGTATCAGAGCTTTGGATTCTAGGGTTTCGCTGCTAAAAACAGGTCATCGTGGCATTTTCACTATAACTTTGTTTCTACAAATTTTCAGAAGCTGAAATTTTTAGGGTGCGAAGCTGAAATCCTGAGGAATATTTTCTAAACATTTCAGAGCTTGGTTCGAAATATGTTTAGAGATATGATATGTGTAATTTAGGTATTTTTTCAGGCTCCTAAATAGGTCATCGTGGCATTTGCGCTATAACATTTTTTATACTGAGGTTCAGAATCTGAAATTTTTATGGTACGAAGCTGAAAGCCTAAGGAAACACGTCAAAAAATTTCAGAGCTTGGTTCACAATATTTTTGGAGATATGATCTGTGGAAGGTAGTGCTTTTTCAGGCTCCTCCATTTCATCTAAAAAAGGTGATCGTGGTAATATTTCAATAACTCTCTCTCTGAGAATCGGATTGGAGTGCCGTAAAAAGTGGTTGCAAGTACACAGACTGTAGTTTCTTGGCTACCAATTTAAAAGGTGAAGGACGAAATAGTGACACCTAGAAAGTCATACAAGTTCGCTATACTGAACCAGTCCATAATTAGGTTATTGTGGGAGATTGGACATAACTTTGTCTTGGAGAACCCAAATCAGGTCAGACCTCTGGCATTCAAAATAGAATTCAGAGGGCTAATTCAGTGCTGAATTTCAGATATTGAAGAGCCACAATCACAGAGATAATACAATTTCAATATCGAGCTCCTCAAAAGAAAGTAAAAGGTGTGTATTTTTTTCCGAATTGCATAAGTCTTGTTTGAAGAATCAAGTTGAATTGATTGCAAGGGCATATTGTAGAATAGATATCAGTATTGGATTACAAAATGGCCCCTAAAAATAATTCAACACCCATTAAGCCTTTGTAAAGCTCTACTATGACTCATGAAGACGAAGAATGGCAACATGACATATCAAAATTACAAGAGCAAGTGCAACAAATTTCACTCTCGCAAGAGAAACAAAAAATGACATGGAAGTTTTGAAGAAAGGCGTGGAATCTAATATAGATGGCATGGAATCTAAGATTGATGGCATGGAGGCTGGCATGGAATCTAAGATGGATGACATGGAAGCTAAGATCGATGAGAAAATGGAAAACATGAAGAATTTTCTAAAATAAGACATGGAAGGTTTGACAAAGTTGGTACAAGAAAGGTTTCCTAATGGTGAAAAGATAGTAGAAGAAACTCATGATCAGAAAAAAATAAATGTTAATCGTGATTTCATAAAATCTAATTTTTGCGGGAAGAACCACCATATTCCAAAGATGGATATGAGGAAATTTGATGGAAAGGATCCTGTAACATGGATACTACAGATGGAGCAATATTTTGATCTCCATAATGTGCAAAACACACAAAAAGTTCGCATTGCAACTTTACATTTAGAAAAAAATACATTTGTATGGTATCGATGGCTTTTCTCCCGTAAAAAAATTGTCACTTGGTCAATTTTTACGGAGGAAATGATAGCACATTATGAGGATATAAAGAGAAACACCTTCTTTAGCCAATTGATAAATCTCAAACAAAAGGGTTTAATGGGGGAGCACATTGAGGACTTCCAAAAATTGAATATAAGGGTAACTAATATTCCAGAGGAACACGAGATTGATCTCTTCATAGGTACTTTAAAGGATAACATCCAACATGAAGTTCACGTTTTGGAACCTGATTCATTGGAGAAGGCATTCAGGTTGGCAAGAAAAATTGAATGTAAAATTATGGCGACAAGGAAGCCTACCACTCACTTCTATAAAGAAGGAAGTGTTGCTATGCCTATATTTCCACAACCTACAAGGTTGACACCACAACAATTGGAAGAAAAAAGAGAAAAAGGGCTTTGCTACAGTTGTGATAGAAAATACACTAAAGGTCATAAGTGTGCTGAGAAGAAATTATTTTACATAGATTGTGAAGAAGAATAAGAAAATGAACAAGAAGAGGATATACACCAGGAACCAGCCCTAGAAGAGGAAGAAATGAATCCGACCATATCGTGTAATGCACTGGCAGGAATTACCACTACTCAAACTCTCAAGATAGAAGGACATATAAAGAAGAAAAGGGTAATAGTGTTGATTGATTCAGGTAGCACCCATAATTTTATTCATTATAAGGTAGCCAAGGAATTAAATTGTTTCCTATACCCAGCACCAGAATGTCAAGTGATGGTTGCAAATGGAGGAACTATAAATTGCTCTGGAGAATGCCATAATATCAAGCTAACCATGGGGGAATATGTATTGAATAGTCCAATGCTTTCCATTCCTATGGGAGGTGCTGATGTTGTACTAGGAGTACAATGGTTACAATCTTTGGGGGTGGTAGCTTTTAATTTTCAAGAACTTTTCTTGAAATTTTTTTCAGAAGGAAAGGAAGTCGAATTACGGGGTATTGAAGGGAAGCCGGGAAGGATAATAAGCTCTAATGTCATGACAAAGCTTCTAAAGAAATAACAACGAGGCGTAATTGCACAATTATGCTCACTAGAAGTTTCAACATCAAAATCATCTATTTCTGCAGATCTCCAACAAGTCTTGGACAATCATTCCAAGGTGTTTGAAACTCCCAAAGGACTCCCACCTATTCGTGATCATGATCATGCTATTCATTTGATTCCAGGAAGTGTTCCTCCAAACATCGGGCCTTATAGATATCCTTACTTCCAAAAGAGCGAAATTGAACATATGATTGCAGAAATGTTAGAGGCGGGTATAATTCAACCTAGTCAGAGTTCTTTCTCTGCTCCTGTAGTATTGGTACACAAGAAGGATGGATCATGGCGAATGTGTCCGGATTATAGGGAGCTCAATAAGCTCACCATTAAAGATAAATTTCCGATTCCTGTGATTGATGAATTATTGGATGAATTACATGGAGCAATTTATTTTACCAAGTTGGATCTTTGTTCAGGATATCATCAAATTAGAATGAAGACTGAAGATATTCCAAAAACAACATTTCAAACTCATGAGGGTCATTATGAATTTTTGGTCATGCCTAATGGCCTTATCAATGCAACTTCTACATTTCAAGGGTTGATGATTTTCATTTTCAAACCCTTCCTTAGAAAATTTGTGCTAGTATTTTTTGATGATATACTAATCTACAGCAGGGCTTGGAAGGATCATGTTGAACATGTTGACGGGGTGCTCAAACTATTGCAGGACAAACAATTATATGCAAAAACATCCAAATGTTTCTTTGGAGTACAAGAGGTGGAATCTCTGGGTCATATTGTATCTCACGACGGTGTTAAAGTAGACCCTAACAAAATTAAAGCCATTAAGGAATGGAAAGTACCCACAACCATAAAGTAGTTGCGAGGATTTCTAGGGTTAACAGGGTATTATCGCAAGTTTGTTTAAGAATTATTGGAGAATAGCAGCACCTCTAAAAACATTATTGAAGAAAGATGCATTTTCATGGACTCCTGAAGCAACTAAGGCTTTTGAACATCTTAAAGAGGTAATGTGCCTAGCGCCTGTCTTAGCTACGCCAGACTTCACAAAAACCTTTGTTGTGGAATGTGATGCCTTAGGAAATGGAATTGGTGTTGTTTTAATGCAGGAAGGAAGACCCATTTCTTTTGAAAGTATTTCAATCAAAGGAAAGTATTTACATAAACCTATTTATGAGAAGGAAATGTTAGCAATACTGCATGCACTAAAGAAATGGCGAACTTACCTAATGGGAAGACACTTCAAGGTAAAAACTGATCATGATAGTCTTAAACACCTTTTGGAACAAAGACTATCTTCAGAAGAGCAGCAAAAATGGGTCACAAAGATGTTAGGTTATGAATTTGAAATAATCTACAAAAAAGGAAAGCTTAATGTTGTTGCAGATGCACTCTCAAGAAAGAATGAAGAGGTGGAATCATTTCTTTGTGCCATTTCTATTATCCAACCAGATTGGATAACCGAAGCAAGAGATGAATGGAAGAAGGAAAAAGATGTATGGACACTCATTCAAAAGTTGCAGCAAGATCCTAGTACATCTGATACATTTAGTTGGAATAATGATTCCTTATGGTACAAAGATCAGTTATATATTTGTAAGAATTCCCAACTAAAACAAAAGATTCTTCTGGAATTGCACACTTCTCCTTTAGGAGGACACTCAGGATTTTTAAAAACTTACCACAGGGTGAAGAAAGAATTTTTTTGGGATGGCCTTAAATTTGATATTCAAAATTTTGTGACAGAATGTTTGGTTTTCCAGCAGAATAAAGTTGAGAGAATTAAGACCCCGGGACTTCTACAACCTTTATCCATTCCAAGTCAACGTTGGGAGGAGATTTCAATGGGTTTTATCACAGGTTTACCTAAGTCTGAAGGAAAGAATGTAATCATGGTGGTAGTTGATAGACTTACCAAGTATGCACACTTTTGTGCATTATCTCATGCATTTAAAGTAAGTACAATTGCTACTACATTTATGGATAGAATTCAAAAGCTACATGGAAGCCCAAGGGTTATTGTGAGCGACAGAGATCCCATTTTTACTGGAAATTTTTGGACGAAGTTATTTTATTGTTTGGGTACTCAATTAGCTCATAGCTCATCTTATCATCCTCAATCTGATGGTCAAACTGAGATAGTAAATAAATGTTTGGAAGGATATCTTCGTTGTTCTGTATCTGATAAACAAACACAATGGGTCAAGTGGTTACCTCTTGCTGAATGGTGGTATAACACTTCCTTCCATACTGCAGCAAAAATGACCCCATTTATGGCACTTTATGGATATCATCCACCATCCATCACATCATCTTTAAGAGAAAATACGAAGGTTCAAGCAGTGGAAGATCACATCGAGCATCAGCAAGAAGTTCTCCAACTCTTAAAGGATAACCTGAATTTGGCACAAAATCGAATGAAACAACAGGCAGATCAACATCGTAGCGATAGAAGTTTTGATGTAGGAGATTGGGTATTTTTACGGCTACAACCATACAAACAAATGTCCCTCAAGCAAGCAAAGAAGGATAATAAATTATCGCCAAAGTACTATGGTCCTTACAAGGTGTTGCAAAAGATTGGTACTATGGCATACAGATTGGAGCTTCCTGCTTCTTCGCGAGTACATCCAGTTTTCCATGTTTCATGCTTAAAGAAGGTTATAGGTGAAAATATTCCAGTTCAAACAATATTGCCAGAACTTGATGAGGAAGGAAAAATCATATTGGAACCTGAAGCGGTCATGGAAACAAGAACTCGGCAGCTACGGAATCGATCAATTTCAGAGTATCTCATCAAGTGGAAGAACTTACCCACTGAAGATTCTACATGGGAGGATGAGAATTTTATACAGAAGCACCCGGAGCTACTCAAGTGTTGAGGACAACACTTTTTTTGAAGGAGAGGGGCATGTTAGGTCCCTGTATCACTAGTATAGCCCCTTATTATTGTTAGTGTAAACCCCTTATTGTTATTATTGTACCCTTGTAACCCCCATTTTGTTATTATTGTGCCCTTAAATTATTATTGTTAGGTCGGCTAGGATTACATTTGGCTCACTAGGATTACATTATGGCCCCATGGACTCCTATATATAGAAAGGAGGTTTTGTAAATTGTATCATCCAATAATTTTTCATTCATGTAATGTATTGGAGGTTTCCCCCTCGAAGTGGCTTATTTCTAAGGCGTTGATATCTCTTTTCTTCTCTTTTTGGAGCTGGTTTCCCAACAACCTCTTCTATGTGGAACTTTAGGAACTGATCATGAATTACATTAGCAAGAAACTGAGCATAGTTGAACATAACAATGGGCTTAACATCTGAGGAAAGGATAGACAAGAAACCAATTATTGATTCATCTACCCACTGATCATTATGATATCCTAAAAAATAAGATAAAGCAGTGATAATTTGCTTAGTCCTATCTCGGAAGATGGATGATGGATATGGGGGATTCTTGGTAGGCATTGGTGCATTTGTGGCCATGAAAATATCTAACGTTTTGGCCCTGCTAGCAAAATCTAACCCCTGGTATAATTCTATAAGGGCCTCATATAAAAAAATGATAGTGTTCTCAACAATGGGGGCTTGCATCATCTATTGAATGGATGAGGCATTGATGTAAAATAAAATCTCTCCTGCAAGGTTCACTAGGGCTCTCTGGTTAATGTCTTAGAATGATTGAAATTTTCTTATTAGCACGGGAAGAAATGGGTTTTAGGAAAGATGTAATATGGAAGCTTGGTCTCCCATAGGCTGATATCATCTGCTTCATCAAGAAGCTTATCCTCGAGCTAGCAGTAGACATCAAACAAGTCGAATTCTGACTTGGTCTCATGGATTTTGTAGTCTCTCTCAGCCAAGGGGATATGATCTAAGTCTACCTGAGGATAGACCATGGGATTGAAAGGTTGCTGGCCTGCCTTGGTAGGCATGATTTGTTTTATTTATTTCTTTCTCAACCTGCAATGAAGAATGGTCTATAAGAAAAAGGCAACAGAGAAGGGGAAATGATATAGATCAGCACTGGGGAAGGAATATGATAGAAGGGGGTCGTGATCGATACTGAACAATCGAAAGGAGAACTATAATCAGGTTCATAGAGCATGGATAATTTCTCCTTTGATGAAAAATAACCCCCTCAGAAACAATGGCTAATTTGCAGTTTCTCTGTAAATATATGCAAATCCAACACCTATAGTAATTCAACAAGTTAAACTCTATTGTAGCAACGAATTTGGGCTTTAACATGTAATTGGGGGTGACCATTGAATTGGCGCAGGTCCTTTGGATAATGGCCCAACCATTCACGATGTAATGTGATGATTTAGGAAGAGATGTGATAGGGCAGAGCGGGAAGATGACAGAGGATGTGGCATAGCAGCGTGGGTAATGGTGAAATGGATGCAGGGGTTTGGTTGACGGCAGAAACCGCTTTTCGAAGGGGGTCGAAGGCAATGAGTTGTAATGGAGTGTGGAGGTGTGAAATAGTATGGGTGTTCCATGTAGTAGAGTGGCCGGTAATAAATACTTCCCATTCTAACTCCCCCCCCCCCCTCGCTGCTTTGTTAACGTCCTACAGCTGAGGGGGGGCTAAAAAGAAGTGGGGGTCGTCGGATGTGGGGTGACGAGAAGAGATGGTGGATAAGGTGGAGGTTTCTTAGTGTGTGATGTGATGTGGGGATGGGATGGTGGGGTTGGGTTTTGTGAATGAGCGGCAAGGATATGGCAGGGCTTAGGATAAACAAAAATCATGTGGGTTTGGGGGTTTTTAGGAATACAACGAATTGATAGTATCATGACTTAGGATAATGTTTGACATAAGGTATGCCGAGATGACATCGAAATCCAAACTTTTAAAACATTTCCCCTTTTCCATCTTTTGAGAAATAAACAATATTTGTCTTGGCTTTCTTCTTACAGCAAAAAAATGAAACTGGGATGTTGTACCTTGGTGGAATAGTCTTCACATTGGCCTTCCATTCTTCCTCTTCAACATATCTACCTACCCAAACTAATCATATGAAATTTTTATTCTTGTTTTTAGGGTGCATTTGGACTAACAAACCCTTAACTCATTTGTCTTTTTAATTTCTAGCCTAACACCTATCCTTATTTCATCCATTGGCTCAGCTTAAAATGTTGGGCCAGTTTCATTTTCTACCTATCTAATGATAGCCAAGATTAAACAGTTTGGAAAATATTTATTCTCTAACCTATCAACAGAAATTGAAAAAATGTCCAATCATGATTAAACACTATGACTGGACAAACATATGTAATGATTACTAGCATTTGAACTTGCAGCACTTTCAATTTTATTTCTTTTTGGGGTTTTATTTATTTATCTCCTTTTTTAGTTTTTATTTCTTTCTTTTCATATTTTTTATTTGAAATCATTTGAATTTTGAAAAGCATTTCAATAATGAAACCTTATAAGAAATGTGAAGTATCCAATCACCTTGAGATACTATAGTTTATACTAATAGTGGCTGCAGCTGGGGATGGCGCTTCTCGAAGAGAAGTGTCAAGAACCTGAGACCAGTGGCCTTGGATGCTCTTTTTTTGCGACATTTTTAACTAATTTCCTTTCTTCTTCAACTAATTTCTTTTCTGTTTTCATATATACTCATCAAACTAGGCTTAGGGCCTTCACTTCGGGCTTCGACCTTGTCCAATGAATTATTAAAAACTGTAATACTGTGGTACTCACAATGATGAAAATTCAACCTATATTTTAAAAGGAATATTGTTTCAGCATCCTGCCATTGACATGACCTCTGTATGCTTCTGTACCATCCAAATCTTTGAGAAAATAAAAATTATTTCTCGTGAAATCATCAAAGATGTATGGTCCTTGCCAAAGGTTATCAAACTTCCCATGTTTTCCTTTATCCTCTCTTCTGGAATCCAATTTCAGAACTTTATCTCCCAAGTTGAAATCATTGGCCTTGGTTCTCTTGTCAAATATCTTTTTGATACTCTTGAATTACTTGTGTTCTTTCGTAAACCTCCTCCCTGGACTATTTCAGTTGAATGGTGTCATTTATCCTCCTTTGAATGTCATTGGGTTCAGCTTGAATCTCTTGGACCATCTTCATTACTGGAACTCCCAAGGAAGAAGGAAACACTGCATCCGTTCCACATACCAATTGGTATGGAGACATGCTAATTGATTTCTTTGTGGTGATCCTATCAGCCCAAAGAGCATTGATCAACTTATTGTGCCATGATTTCTTATTCTCCTCCAGAATATTTTTGATGATGTTCACCAGGATTTTATTAGAAGATTCAACCAGTCCATTACCTTAAGGGTAATAGGCTATTGAATTCCCCAGTGTTATATGATATCTTTGGACCTAAAGGTTGTTGCATTATCTGTAATGATTTTTCTAGGACAACCAAATCTAGAAAGGATGTTGGTTTCGAGGAATTTTACTATGACAGAGTCAGTGTCATTTCTAAAAGGGGTGGCCTCTATCCATTTGGTGAAATAATTTGTAGTAGTGAGGATCCATTTATGTTGGGCAGAGGATGGAGGGTGAATTTCTCCTATGAATTCTAATCCCCATTGTTCGAAAGGGTTTTCCACAGAAATGGGTTTCAGGGGTAACGGAAATTTCTTTCGCTTTCCTTCAAATATTTTACATTTATGACAAGCAGTTACCATCTTATGGGCATCTAAAAAAAGGGTGGGCCATTAAAACCTAGCTCTCATGATCTTGTTAGCAGTTGTTTTCCAATAAATATGGCTACAAAAATCACCTCCATGGAACTCTTTCATTACTCTATCTGCATCATCCTTAAATAAACAGTTAAGCAAAATACCCCCAGAATCTTTCCAATACAAAAAATTGTCCAAAACGCAGAATTTAACAGCTTTAAGTTTCATAAATCTAGCCTTTGTTTTAGACAAACCAGGAGGAGCAATCAAGTTTGATAATACATACAAAATATCAACATAGCATGGAGAATTCAGGAATGGTTCATTAATCGTTGGAGTCGCCAGTTCCTCTTGATCATCTAATGAATGTACCATGTTGATGTCCAGTGTGTGAAAGTTAGATTCGACCATCAATTCGGCTAGTGCTTGGCCTTTAATCAACTTGGTAGGCTTGATTTGCAAATCATATTTTAAGACTACTGCAACCCATTCCCTCTTTTTCCAGCAGGACCTTTTTGTGTTAAGATAATTTTAACCATTGCGTTTGGAACATAAGTAATGATATGTGAATGAAAAATATAGACTCTAAAATATTTCAATGCTTTAACCAAGGGAAAAGGTTTTTTTTCCATGATATTATATTTCAATGATGCATGTCTTAATGCCTTGCCGAAAAAATCTATGGGCTACTCCTTTCCTTCACTATTTTTCTATAATAGAACAACAACAATAGCATGTTTAGAGGCAGAAGAAAAAATCATGAAAGCTTTAGTGAAATCCGGACTTATTAGTACTGGGGCTTTTGTCAATGCTAGCTTGACCAAATCAAAAGACTGTTTTTCTTCTATGGCCCATTTATTTCTGATCCCTTCTTGAGGATATTAGTGATGTTCCTTAAAAGTCCTACTAACTTGGGTATAAATGTCATTCGGAAGTTGATTTTACCAATGAAGGTTTGGAGTTCGTTTAGATTTATGGGATGGATGATTTTTAATATTCCTTCAATTCTGCTAGGATCAATTTTGATTCCATCCTTAGAGATAATATGAATTGACAATTTTCCTTCTTCTAATCGAAATAATTTCCTCTTAGGATTCAGGGAAATTCCATCTAAAACAACAATTTCTAAAACATCTAACACAAAAAATCAAAAAGATCTGGAAAAATAAAATTACTGTTTCTAAAATTACTGTCTTCGAATTCATCTTTAAATTGTAGGAAGTTTTCAAATTTTTTTTCACTTCCAAAAACCTGCTAGAATCTCATGTTATCTAGCACAGAAGGACGATGTTTGACCTCAATTGTATGATGTTTATTTGGTTGTGGCAGATTGCAGGCACTTGCTGAAAAATCTAGGCCATTTGCTAGGACATTCTGGTTTCTGGGAATTACCGCTAAATAATATTCCTCAAAAATTCTCAAGAAATCAAGGAAATTTTTTTTGTAAGCTCTTAACCTAGGATGTTTTGCTACATACAGTCCTTTGACTTTTTTTATGACCAACTCGGAGTCACCATGTACAAAGATCCTTTTTGCTCCTAATTTTTTCAACATTTGTAATCCAAAAAGAAAAGCTTCATATTCTACAATGTTGTTTGTGCACTGAAAATTTAATTTGTATGAATGAGCCTGTGCACTATTGTTTCCTGCATTATACACCCAAATGCCTAACCCTGAGCCAGATTTTCCACATGAGCCATCAAAACTCATGTCCCAAAGAGGTTCATTTGTTGGATCTGGTTGTTCTGTTTGTATTTGACTGTCGTTATTTTCTGTGGAATCATTTTCTATATGGAAAACTTGTGAATCAATGATTCCATCATTATACAAAATGAAAGAATGAAGGTCAGTGTGAACAGAGTACAGAGGGTAATTTCGAAGGTTCTCTTGGCTACTTACCATGTACTTCATTAGTGTTTCCCTATAAAGTCTTCTCGACTGACCAAATACCAGAATGGTAGCATATGTCATGTCTAGTTGCAGTGACCCTTGTAATTTTTCTCCCCATGAGCGAGATAAAAGAATTCCATATTTAGGGTGAATGCCCGCCACAACAATATCCATCACTAAACTCTTTGCAAGTATTTGAGCTAGAGTGACACAAAGATATTTAATTAGACCTAGGCACTTAACCTTTATAGTATCAAAAGAGTATAAATCTCTATAAGGTATAGTGATTTCGAGGCCAAGTTTCTCCATGATGGCTTGGGGCATAAGGTTGTGTGATGCACCCAAATCCAACATGGCATTATGAAGTATCTTGTCATGAAAATTTAAGTTGACATAAAAAGGAGGGAATCATCCTTCCTGTGATCTGCCATCGACCTCTCTCCCAAAAAAAAGTTGAGGCTGGTCATCACTTAAAATGACAGTATCGGTGATCTCCCCTATATTCAAAACTTTTAGGACCTGAGATCTCTAGACATTTTTGTTGATCAATTTAGTGAGAGGGATATGAATATTTACCTTCTCAAGTTCACTCTCAATACAGAAAGGAGTTTGATTTCTCAGTGGGTTTGATAGATCAATCATTTCAACCTCTATTCTTAGGGTAACTTCAGTTTGTTTTCTTGTACTAGGGATGTATTTCTGAGCATTTCTAGAAGGGATATATACTGTTTTCTTGGTACTTTTTTCTATGTTTTTTATTTTTTAAGTTGTTTACATTTTTCTTTGTGTTTTTTGTTGTTTTCTTAACTTCATATTCATATAATTTCTTGGTATAGTTTTCTGAATTCCTTTTATTTGAATTTTCAAAATTCTTCTTTCTCCTTAAGTTGTATTGTCTGTGGACCTCCGTAATGGCATTCTCAAAACCCATTTTGTATTCATCAGATTCTTTGGGTCTAAGGTCTATTTGGGCTAGTGAAAACAAGTCTTTCTCTTCTTCAGTGAGAAAAATAGGGTCGTATTCATTAATCCCCATCAAATCTATATAATTTTCATCAACTTCCTCCACTATTCCTTCATCATGATCAGAATATTTTTCTTGAAAGGGAGGCCTGATCTACTGATTAGGACCTGTTTTCTCTCTCTGTCTAATTTGTGCAGGGTTTCTTCTTGGGTTTTGATTTCTATTTTGGGGTGCTGGTTTATTTTCTATGGGTATTTCCCTTTCATTAAAACTCATCCTCTCCATCATCCTTTACATAACCCTTACCAAATTGTCAATTTTGGCATCAGATGTGGAGGCTACAAGTTCTTCTCTTATTGTGACTCTCCTGTCATTTCTCATCCTAGCCCTTTTTGCTAGTAAATTGCCTTCTAAACTCACGACATCCTTTTTCATTTCCTCTAAGGTTGATGAGTATTTTTACCTAAGATAATAGGTCATGTCTGGGTCAAATCCATTTAGGTATTTAAGCAGAACTATCCCTTGGGCTGGTCTCACATTAGCATGGAGTGTGTTGTATAAGTTGTTAAATATAGTATATTAGTTTTTCACACTCTCTTCGGGAGATCTCTTAATAGTTTCGTATTCCGATAAAATCTTTAGTGTGTTTTTCTTGACCTCCCATCTATTGATGAATGTTTGGTGAAAAGCAGGGAGATCATGGATATTATTAGTAGTTAAAACTTAAACCATTTCCTGAATTCACCCCCTAAACTTTGGGCAAACATTCTCAATTTGACACTGTCATCATCAATTTATTTCAAGTCAGAAAAATCATTCATTTTATCTATATGTTGTTGGGCTATCACAGGACCAGTGCTATCAAGCTATGGAATCTTAGATTGGTAATCGTGAGGCATGGGGGGTAAAGGTACTGGCAGTAGCAATGAGGCATATATGGTTGCCATGATTGGTGGAGGTGGTGGAGGGAGATGAACAGTGGGTGAAGGTGGATGGGTAGGGGTATGGTATGGATGTATCAAATACTATAAGGTCAGTCCAATTTTGAGATTTGGTTCTGAAGAGACCTTGTTCAAACTGTAAATAAAATTGAACATCTTGCAAAGTGACAAAGCTATCAAGTAAGGAGCTAGACTTGTAAAGAATTATGTCACTGGTTTGACTGTCTGTTCTAGGATTTTTTCTCAAGATCTTCTTAGGATTGTCTACAACAGGACAGGGATTTGGATCTGGATGGGATCTGGTGGATATTCTTTTGGGAGCCAGAATTTAGTCCAAAATCACAGACCAAATGATTATGGAAGAGTAAAAGAAACCAATATTTAAAAAAAAACTTGTATCATACAATGATTTTTAGCTGGGGTTTTCTGAATTCGGATGAAAATTGAAAATTTTTAGTTATGTCCCTAGTATGGTCACCACTATGTTATTACTCTATAATTTATAATATTGGCAAGAACAAATTAAAAATAACAACATCGAAATCGCTTGAAGCCTAGGATCTAGCCCTCCTAGACTCAGAGAGGGATCTCTCTATAAGATTTCGATTTTTTTTTAAATTTTAGATGTTAGGCTAGTTAAATTGATTATGAGGGTTGTTTGTTTTATTGTCCGTGGTTGGATTTAAGGGGTTTCTCTAAATAGTTTCCATTGGGCTATGTAGTTGATATGGGCAGGGTCTATGCATCAAATCCTAAATCGAATGCAAGGCATGTTCGCTGCGAATACTGGTGTTTATAAATGAATGGAATTATGAGATGGAGAAAATTTATTTTAGTAATGAATTAAAAGAAAATAAGAATTATTAAACCATGCGTCAGAAGAAAACATTGAAATTGTAAAGATAGTCAGAATTAAGGTACTATGAATAGTAAATCTTAATATAACCTTCCTGTTTTACCATTAGAATTTATATGGTGCACATGAAAAAATTACAGTGAAAACACATTAAATATGAAGAAGGAAAAACATCAGCAGGACATCACAACACATGAATCTTGCAGACTGATCTCTTTATTGATTCTCCAACTTGAAAAATGACAAGTACTTACAATGAAAAGTGCTTACAAAACTAGGGTCCAAACCCTAATACAGAATAAAATTATATATTTAAGCTATTTGTGACTGATTGTCATTATCAAAAGGAAATCATTTCATTTATTACAAAAGTAACTGAAACTTGGTCTGTGCATCTCATGCATGGACGCGTTGTGACAATTTTTTAACAAATGTCTAAAGTCACTGTGAAACTATCATTCAGTGTAACATCCCTTTTAACAGATGTATAGCGTCCTCATGAAGAAATTATTAAGTGCTATAGCGGTTTGCTATGTTGGCTAATTTGATATTGTTGAGCTATTCTGATACACTGGATCTGCTGATGCTGAAAATTCGCTGAGCTGCCTGTTTGTCATCATGATAAGTTGTCATCCTCCCTCGAGTCTACAAAAATTTTCCCAATTCTCTGGAATTGGAATCTTATTTCTATTAAACTTTATGTAGACTTCATCAGTCTCGGTGTACATCAAAAAATTTTGCCTCAACTGAAAATTGTGCTTAATCCCATGCTGTATGAAGACATCATTGTTGAAAAATTCATAAAATGATTTCCTAGTCATAGTGTTCTTCAGATTTGTGAGCTTGGATGTGTCCTTTGAAATCTCTGTGAGCCTTTTTATATAATCCATCTATTGATAGGAGAAAATTTCTAGCCAATAGTAAGGGATCTCTTCGATAAAAAGTCACGATTAGACTCTGAACCGTTTGTGATAGGGATCCCATCCGGGGTGTGGGTCTACCTACCACTGAATACTCCTTTTGTTGGACACAAATGAGCTTTGCAGAACTATGGACATACAATTATCAGATGCTAAAAGAAAAATTATTGATCATTCTCAATGAGCATTAAAACACTACAAATAGCAAGATGAATTAAAACATGCAGCTAAAGGAGATGCTGTTATCAGCATATCATTAGGGTTGTGTTTGTAAAAGTTGTTCAAACCATAGAAGAAATAGTTTTTCCTGGAAAGAGCACCCTTCACTTCCTTAAGAGATTTAATAAATAATATAGATGTCAATTATGAAATTAAAAACATCTCCTTGGTAAACAACCTACCATCATTAATAAATTCACTGAGCTGAAATGCATAAATAGTATAAGCAGAAAATGCAGATCAGTTAATCATAAGATATCAGAAATATAAGAGGAAATATTCACAGTGTTAACACATTAATTCCCATAATATCCAAAATTGGATTTAAGACAAATTCTTGTATTCATTCAAATAAAGGTCTATTCAGGCTTTACAACTCTCCTACCTCCTTTGGAGTCCAAAAAAAAGATCCTTTACAAGTCCCCGAAGGGAGTATTTATAGGACAAAATTGACCCTTGGGTGCCCTAACTTTTCACCTTCCCGACTGTTGGCATGATTTACGACCCAAAGGGAAAAGAAACATGTGACCTGATCATGACTGATGTGACCTGCAACCCCTCCTACAGGCTATGACTTGCGACCTGATCATGGGAGCATGTGAGTGATTGCGAGGTCATGAAAATCTACCTGTTGCTCTTTAAGGAAATTTTTTCGTGCTCGATAATCTGCAGCAACAATAGAAATTAGAGGAGTATCTCCCCTTAACTTGTGGATGCATTCTAGAGCGTTTGGGATCAGAGTTTCTCTTTTGATCGTGACTTCGTTAGATAAGGAAGCCAGCTTGGTGTAAATCCAGACTGGCGTCACGATGAATTTAACCATGTTCTCCTGTGATGCCGGAAGATTAGGGGTAGCGGCAGCTTGTCTAATAGGTTACAGAAACGTCTGAATGTCTTGGTCCACCTGTTCCCATGTTTTCTCCTCGCCTAGTGTACCTAGAGAAGGAATGCGGTGCATTTCAGCCATCTATTCAATGTCTCTAATCAAATGTTTGTAAGCGGTCATTACCTTCTCTAGGTCTTTGAATAACTTCTCCTTGGATTGCACCTTCATGTGTATTTGGACCTTGTCATTCTGAGTGAAAATCTAATCTTTTCTGGGAAAAGTATCTGGAGCCTGCAGATACATGTTTACCCATTCTAGCATTATGTCCAAGGTTGTGGAGGCTTCTTTTAGTTTCTTGTTCCTCTTCTTGTTTTCTTCTTGAGCTCTCAACAGAGGTGTAACCGTCTGCTTTATTGTAAACAATTCTTCGTATAGTTTCCTCATGGTGGCTTCCAGAGTCACCAGCTCCCTTCAAACGATGAGTGGTACTTCATTAGTAAGGGCATTCCTACCCTGAAGATATTGAAATTCTTCCTCCAGTGCCCTTTCTCTTGCTCCAATCTAGCTATATTTTTTTCAGAGGCCTGTAATCTACTCTGTAGGGATATAATTTCCCTACTCATTCTGCTCACGTTTTCTTCTTTGGCTGCGGAAAAAGTAGTTCCAGCTGATGCTATCATAACTGGACTGGTCCTGGTGTCGAGGACTATATCCTTTTCTGTTGTGGCCGTGAGGGGTGTAGTAGGATTCCATGCTAAGCATATCCTCTTTTCCTGTCTGATTTTGTGTGTGAACTGGTCATAGGTGAGTCTTGTAAGATCAAACACTTCTTCCTCCTGCTCCTTGGAGGTACCCAGTTCCGAGAGCACAAAACGCGTATTGGTTGCAGGATTTGTTTGAGGTACTTCAATGGCTGGCAGCTTCATCTGTATCCCTGTCACAGGAGGAGGTGTCTTACTACCTTCGGTGTTTTTGGAGGAAATTTCCTTCAACCTTTGATTCTCTTCCTCCCTTATTTTTTTCTCTACTTCCTCTTCCAGCTGTCGCTCTGCCTCTGCCCTATCATGTTCTTCTTTTCATTTGCATTTAGCTTCTACCTTATCTAGTTCTATTTTAATCTGACACTCAGCTTCTGCTTGTGCTTCCTCTTATTCCTTTCTTTTTCAGGTGTCTTACACCTTATCTAGTTATATTTTAAGCTGACGCTCAACTTATGCTTTTGCTTCCTCTTCTTCCTTTCTTTTGCAAGCGTCTTCCACCTACTTCTTTTTTTTCTCTACCTTTAGTTATTTCTTGTGTTTATCCTCCTCTTCCTTTGCTCTCTCCTTAGCTTCCCGTTCAACTTTTGCTTCCTTTTATTTTCGTTGGGTAGAAGAGTTATGGCCTGTTTTGGCTTGGGGCTTCTTGGCCTTAGAAGATGAGGCTCCTCCTAGCTCGTGGATTATTTCTTCTAAATTTTGATCATCTTGATCTTCCTGATCGGCTAATTCCTCTGGAGCGATCTCCCTGTCCTTATTGTACTAGTTTTTCACCCCATATTTAGCTGGGTATTCAGTATGTTGGTAGCTCCATTCAAATTTGGCCCGTTTGCAATGGGTTGGGATCATCCTCTCAGGATTGTACGTCGAGTGAGCCAAGGGAGGCAGCCATAATCCTCTAATTTTCTCAGCCTCTGCCTCTACTTCTCTGAAATCCTTGATCGTATAAGCACTGATAGTGAGTGGCAGAGTGGGCCATGGCTTCTTCTTACCTTTAGTAAGAACCTTTGAAAATATGGCTATCATTTGAAAACATGTTTCTAGAAGTAGTAGTCTGTCAATGATGAATCGAGGTAGTGCATGGGGAGCCTTGAGTGAACTGAAGATTCAGATGAAGGTGCCTTCTAAAAAAGGAAACCAGTGTGCCACCTTGGCTATTTTTTCCATGGTCCTCCAGGACATGCATGGGGTATCTTTACCAAACAATTTTTCGTAGAGTGCAGGGATGAAATTGTGTGATATCGGCTCTATATCTTGCTTATATTTGGACTCGCGGAATACCTGCAGCTCCTTGTGAATTGGGTGGGCATGCTCTTAATCCAATTTGTGTGACCACCCCTCAAAATGGCACCTTGCACAAACTGCATCCAACAGATAGGAGGCCATGTAAAATTCCGATGCATACCCCTCCTCGGGCGCTAGTGCTGAAGATATGTTTGTTTTGAGGGCTGCTATCAATAAGCTGGCCCAATTGAAGTGGGTGCCGTATACGGTAACAAAGTACATAGGAGATACCCAAGAGCCGTTTAAGGTGGTGGCATCGGGATGACCATAAATCCTACACAGCATAGCTGCCACGAGCTTGTAGACCTTCCTAAGACCTGCTACCTAATACTCCTAGTCCTTCTTGACCTTGAAATTTTCTGGTTCTTCCCGCCATCCTCTCAAGGTTTCGGATATGGGAACTGAATGAGTAGTGGCCCATTCCTCTGTGAATGTATGCTCTCGGGTGGGAAGTGCATAATAGAACTCCGCATCCTATCCCTTTATATTAGCAAATGCTTTCCCCTCATGATCCCAAATCACCCAGAACCTGGGGTCGACCTTTTGTAAGATCCACCCGATGAGCTCAGCGCATGGAAATATAGGTGGGTGGGCCCCTACGTAGTGAATCTTTGATCTCTTAACTTGCACATATACCTGTCGGTCTGGGATGTCTTCTAGAAATTTAGGTTTTGCAAATTCTTGGTACACTTGATACCAATTCATGCTCTCTCCTTTGCTAAATATGCATGCGGTATATCCATAGGTAGGGGGAGGAGACATAGGTATTTCATCCTCTAATATTTCTATATTCGAACTCTTGTTTTTTCTATGAACTTATAGAGGCCCCATTTCACTCGAGGTTGAGGAGATGGAAATGAACTCTAGCTCTGCTTCGAGGTTCCTTGGAATGTTCATAAAAAAATCCCATGATGAGACAGATGCCATGTTAATAAATGCTTAAACTGCTTTTACCTCTGCCCAACTAAGGTCAAGAAAAGGGGTGAACTTGCGACCTAGTGACCTCTCCCCTAGGTCGCTGAGTCACTGAGTCACGCTGGTTTAACACTTCAGAGAAAAGCGACCTTGTGACTTGGTGACTTGCGACTAGGTTGCGAGGTCGCTGAGTCACAGTGGCTTAAATTTTTATGAGGATGTGACAAGGGGACTTACTGACTTACGACTAGGTCGCCAGGTCACTAAGTCACAAGGTCACAACACTTCAATTGTTAACGATACATGAATTGGCGACTTAGTGACCAGGGACCGAGGTCGCAAGGTCGTGGGGGTTGCAAGGTTGTGGGGTCGCAGGTCGCATTAGGGCTGGGATGTTGATTCTACATGGAGACGTATTCCTTTGTCCTTCTTTCTCCTAGAGCAAGAGAGGGAAAGGGAGGAAAAGTAACACATCAAAAAGATAAGCAAACATGAGGAAAAGATTAACAAAAAGGGGGGCTGGTTAGCTTCATCAACTAGGTTCTGGATGAGATTGACAAAGTCAAGATACTAAGGGGGGGGGGGGGTGGCGGGGGCGAGTAAGCTTCACCAACTGGGTCGTAATAGTGGGTAGGTTGTGGTTTTAATAGGCTAAGGTGAGGGGCAGAGGGAAACAATTAGGAAAAATGGAAACAGTAGGAGGATCAGGCAACTTACTCGAGAAAAACACGCTATACTTGGCTTGTCAGAGGCATTTTTGTTCTTCGTTGCGCGGGTAGAATGCGACCTATGCGACCCCTCTATATATAAAGAGATCATGTGTGCAGGCAATAAATGAGGTCGTAAGGCTGAAATGGGGCCACGTTGACGAGATGTGCGACCTTGCAACCCTACGACCTTGCGACCTAGGGGTCGCAGGGGTTGAAGGGTCGTGATTGTTTAGTTTTGTGTGTGATACGCGACTTCGCGACTTGGCAACCTAATGGGTCACAAGGTCGCAAGGTCACTCATCGGGGAAGTTGACCTATTCAGTGACTTAGCGACCTAAGGCTTTTGAAGGATTGAACTTCAGGCTTGACTCCAGTTTTCAATGCTCAGGGGCTCAAAAATTTTAAAAGGGTGAAATTTTGGAGGGTGTTGTAGCAGCTACAGCACTCTCCTAGGCATCAAATTATCATTGATAAGAAATAAGGAAGGCAATCCCTTTTTTTTTAGTGGCTCAATCCTATTGAAAAATCTACTTACTCTAATCTCCAGTTGATGGCATCATTATTCTAGCTGTGTAACTAGATTATTTTTGTTCAACACCCTTTTTTACCTCAATTATAGTGGTTGTTTTGTCTGCCACTTCCAGTTTCTCCAATTCATGACAGCTTTTAGAATTCAAGAATCTGATGATGTTGTTGGTAGTTTTAGGTTTATCCCCAAGTTCCTCATTTTTTTTTCAATGGAAACTTTCACTAAATAAATTAGATCCCTCTGTTCAAAAATCATCTGAATTGATGTCCATATATCATTCATAGATTCAATTATATCGAACCATATAATTTTTTTAACTCTTCCTACCATGCTTCCAATTAAGGAATACTGAAGGGACTTCTGCAAACCTTCATTTAACTTTTTTCTAATCTAGAACTCTGTGGCATGTTCTGAATATTTCATTTTGAACTGCTCTTGTAGGTCACTGAGTTGATCTTGCAGCTTTTTAATTTCTATTGTCTGTAAGGACATGTTCTCCATTTCCTTAGCTAGCTACTCAGTGCCTCCTCTTGATGCACCTGTAGATGTTGTGGATGTTGGAATCACTGTGAGAGGAACTACTTGTAGGGAATCATGGCCTTAGCTACTTCTTTTGTTGCTCCCTTAACTGCATCTCTTATTTCTTTCTGTATTTCTTTAATCATTTTCTCCATATCACTCTCCATTTTCTTAATATTTTCTATTTGTTCAACAATAAATTGAAGCATTTCTGCCTTTTGTGTTTTAGTTTCTTCTATCTCCTTGGCCGTAGGGTCTTCTGTCACTGGAATCTTAACATGCCTCCTAAAAGCAATTATGTCTACATTCTTCTTCCTCACAAGTTGTTCTGCCACTACTATGTTTGATGGATTGTACATGAGTTGCATCACTAAATCCTATAGATATTTTATCCTTGAGTCCTTGGCCATCGAGGATAACGTTTCCACCTTCAACTGTGACTACATGTTGGACAATGTCACCTGCAGTTTTGAGAGACTCATGGTTGTACTAGTTAGCATGGAGGATATCATTTCTCTTATCTTCTTATGCATCTCCATTTGGTCTATTGGATGAATTTTCTTTGTGTCAAACTCAAAATAGGTCTTCCTGTAGTCTGCTACACCTTTGGGCTGAGGAATTTGTGCTTCTAAGATTTCCATCTTCATCCTTCACTTCTCAGTGTCAAAGGTTGATAGAAGTCTACTCTGGGAGCTGCTTGTTTGTTTCCAAAAATGATTGTATGTGTTGGTGTTCAGAACCTTATTCCTTCTTTTGATCTCCCTGAATGTGTCATAGATATCTTCCTCCTTTTTCTCTACAGTGGATGTAGATGTTAGAGTCTACACATTCTGTTGTTGGAAAGGCACAGTGGCAGAGGATGTTGAGAAAAATGTTTAACGACATGTTGGAGATGAACTTGGTGAATCTCTGATTGTGATGATAGTTTGTTGGTCCTTCTCACTGCCCTGGTCAAGGCCCATTCGGATTATGTTCCTCTTCCTATATTTAATTTTTAATTCTTTAGTGGAGGAATCAATGTCCGTGTCTTTTTTATCCTCCCTGGTCCTCTTTCTCCCTATCTCCTTTTCCGGCTCCTTTCCTTTGTCATCTTGAACTCCTGCAACCTTCCTTTCTTGTGGAGTTGGTGTTTGAAATCCTAAAGTAGATATGACCTTCTCTTCTTCCTCCTCGAGTGTGTCTGCTACCCATTCTTCTTGGTTCATGTAATTTTCTATCTCCATTCTGTGGGTATGAATGTAGGGCGTGGACTTGTTCTCCACTCTCTACTTGGAGTCGATCCCCATTGGATCATAGTACCAAGTGAAACTATTTGCGAACTTCATCTCCTTTAACATTTTATCTGCCTCATCCCCTGTTTCCCTGTTGTTGAAAATAAATGGACCAATTTTGTATTTGATCCTGAATTGTGACTTATCCTTGGTAGAGAAAAAATGCACCTCATATGCATCTATCATTTGTATGATATACTCAAGTGAAAATATTCTAATGGAGAGGTACTTGGGAAATTTATAGGGGGTCAATTCACTACCATAAACCTTGATCTTTGTGTAGTTTTGGTAGAGGTTCCAATTTGATGTTGTGATCTTCTTCGTCAACTACATCACCTTCTTGATTTCCTCACTGATCCTTAGCTCTGTCGTTCTGCTGAGTGCATTGATTGTTGGATGAGAAAATAGGTCAACAAAACTCTTGTAGAAATATTTTTTCTTTTCCTTCCTCAAGAATGTTGTCTAGAAAATTATAGATTGGGATTGACAGTCCTCATCCTCCTTCATCATGTCAATTTGAAACTTTCTGGATTGAAAATAGGAAAACATGTACACCAACACAGAGGTGTATTTGAATACCTCTTCTGTCTTGAACTTTAGGAACTGATCATGAATTGCATCAACAAGAAACTGAGCAAAGTTGAACATAACAGTGGGCTTAGTATCTGAGGAAAGGAAATACAAGAAACCAATTATGGCTTCATCTACCCACTGATCTTTATGATATCCTAACAAATAAGATAAAGCAGTGATAATGTGCTAGGTCCTATCCGGGAAGATGGATGATGGATATGGGGGATTATTGGTAGGAATTGGTGCATTTGTGGCCATGAGAAGCTCTAAGGTTTTGGCCCTACTAGCAAAATATAACCCCTAGTATAATTCTATAAGGGCCTCATATGAAAAAGGGATAGTGTTCTCAACAATGGGGGCTTGCATTATCTCCTGAATGGATGGGGCATTGATGTAAAATGAAATCTCTCCTGCAGGGTTCACTATGGCTCTACGGTTAATGTCATAACATGATTGAAATTTTCTGATTAGCTCAGGGAAGCTATGGGTGTTAGGAAAGATGTAATATGTAAGCTTGGTCTCCCATATGCTGATATCATCTACTTCATCAAGGAGCTTATCCTCGAGCCAGCTGTAGACATCGAACAAGTCAAAGTCTAAATCTGTCTCGTGGATTTTGTAGACTCTGTCAGCTAGGGGGATATGATCTAAGTCCACCTGAGGATAGACCATGGGATTGAAAGGTTGTTGGTTTTCCTTGGGAGGCATGATTTGTTTTTTGTATTTCTTTCTCAACCTGCAATGAAGAATGGGATGTAGGAAAAAGGGATCAGAGAAGGGGAAATGATATATATCTGCATTGGGTAAGGGATATGACAAAAGGGGATCATGATCGAAACTGAAAAGTCCAAAGGAGAACTATAATCAGGTTCACAGAGTGCTGATAATTTCTCCTTTGATGAAAAATAAACCTTCGGAAAAAATGGCTAATACGCGGCTTCTTTGTAAATATCTGCAAATCCAACACCTATAGTAATTTAATAGCATCAACAAGGAAAAATCTATTGTAGCGGTGAATTTGGGATTTAACATGTAATTGGGGGAGACCGTTGAATTGGCGTGAGTCCGTTGGATAATAGCCCAACCACTCATGGCACAACGGGCTACAGGAGGAAGAGATTTTATAGGGTGGAGTGGGTAGATGACAGAAGACGTGGCATAGCAGGATGGGTAACGATCAAATGGATGCGGCGGTTTGGTTGACGGTGGAAACCACTTTTCGGAGGGGGTCGAAGGCAGTAAGTGGTAATGGAGCAGGGGGGTGAAAAATAGTATGGGCACGCCACATAACAGAGTGGGCGGTAATAGATACCACCCATTTCTGACCCCTCCCCCCCCTTTGTTAACATCCAACGACTAAGGGGGGTGCCAAAAGAAGTGAGGTCCATCAGATGCGGGGTGAAGAGTAGAGATGGCAGATAAGGTGGAGGTTGTTTAGCATGTGATGTGATGTGGTGATGGGATGGTGGGGTCGGGTTTTGTGAATGAGCATCAGGGAAATGGCGAGACATAGGATAAACAAAAATCATGTGAGTTTGGGGGTTTTAGCAATACAACGAATTGATAGCGTCGAGACTTAGGATAAAATTTGACATAAGGTATGCCCAGATGACATCGAAATCCAATCTTTTAAAACATTCCCCCTTTTCCATCTTTTGAGCATTAAACAATTTCCATCTTGGCTTTCTTCTTACAGCAAAAAAATGAAATTGGGATGATGTACCTTGGTGGAATAGTCTTCACATTGGCATTCCATTCTTCCTCTTCAACATATCTACCTACCCAAACTAATCATCTGACATTTTTCTTCTTTTTTTTAGGGTGCATTTGGACTAGCAAACCCTTAACTCATTTTTCTTTTGAATTTTTAACCTATCACCTATCCTTATTTCAACCATTGGCTCAGCTTCAACTGTTGAGCCAATTTTATTTTCTACCTATCTAATGATAAGCCAAGGTTAAATAGTGTGGAAAATATTTATTCTCTAACCTATCAACATAAATTGAAAAACTATCCAATCATGATTAAACTGTATGACTGGACAAGCATATCTAATGAGTAGTGGCATTTTAGCTTGTAGTACTTTCAATTTTATTTCATTTTGGGGTTTTCTTTATTTTTATCTTTTTCTATTTTTTATACCCTCTTTTCTTTATTTTCATATTTTTTATTTTAAATCATTTGAATTATGAAAAGCCTTTCAATAATGAAAACCTTGCAAGAAATGTGAAGTATCCAATCACATTGAGATACTATAATTTATAGGGTACTAACAGTTAGAAGGACGTGGAGCTATAGAAATAGGAGAAGTTGAAAGGCCATGTAAAAATATGGATCAAACATGGTAAATAAGTCGAGAGAGTGGTCGAACATACAAGATAAAGCAAAGAACAAGATGGAGTAAATGGTCCCAAAGTTTAAGGAAGGAGAAAATGTGTAATGAGAGAACACCCTAATGGTTTTGGTCGAAGGTGTTCTGTAGGATTATGAATACTTATGTTTAGGTAGACATGTTGCGCAGGAGCACACATAGTTGTAAAGCCTTAAAGGCTTGCTCAATAATACATGCAACATATGTGTCGCATGGATTCATCAAACTCTGGAATGGACCACTTTGAGAGGTAATAGGGTGGTAGATATACTGGTATAGTGGAATGTGAGAAATTAGATGAGAGAGTTAATGAGCCATGTACATGAGAAGGTGTCTTAGAGGACTAGAAAATACAACAACTAGTTACCCATGTAATCTGGTACATGGAAATTTTTTTCAATGGACTTCAACAAAAAATGATTTGGACCATGTCAATCTCCCCGAGTCAAGTTTAATGGGGGGATTATTAGGGTGGATGTGGTCAACTGGAATCGGTCAAGTTAACTTTGTTTTTTGGCTCTAGGTCTATGGGAATCCATGGTTTTTCCCATGGTTTTCATTTGTGACTTAGCCTATTTAAAGGATGGAAAAATTCATGGTTATTTGTCTTGCTGGCCAGTGAGATCAATCAATGGTGTATTTAGAAACCACCACTTCTCTCGATGATCTGTAATCCTAAAAAATTTTGATTCTTCACCCAAAATATCATCCATGTGGAACTTCCAATATGACCCTCAACTTAAGAAAATGTGTTGGAAAATTGTACAGAAAGACATGTTATCCTGAGATGGGTTGTTATCCTATCGAAAGGGTGGGGGTGGGCTAGAGTGAATTATGTTGATTTTTGTAACTTGGGAGGTACTCCAAGCCCTCGGGTTCAGGGTTTGAAGGGAAAATAACCACAAGGACAGCTTGTGGGCTTGGAACCCAAGTGAGGGGTTTTTCACCCATTGTGATTTTGGCCAAAAACATGATGAAGATATGGCATGTGACAAATGAGTGTGATAATGTTGGATGATATGATTCCAACTCATCTAGAATCATCTAAATCGGAGTTGTCGTTAGAGACAATTGAATTTTTGAAGTTTACTAGGTAATTATTAGTTGCCAAGTCATGTAGGTTTGGTGTAAAAGGGTACCAATAGATGGGCCTCTTCAAGTAAATTTGTGGAGACTTCAAGTCTATAAATAAAAGAGGATTTGGATTCATTTCAAGTGTTAGTGTGAATTCTAATTGCAAGCATACAGAAAAATGTGGCTGTCAATTTCATTAGAGCTCAAGTAGGTGACCAGAATAAATGCTACAAAATATATATCTATGCAATTAAAGACATTAAACAACAAAAATAAGCAATATTTTCTCCATGCATCCAATGGACAAGACAATATTTTTTAAAGAATTTGTGTATTGTGACACCTGGGAAGGGAACATATAAAGGTGTTACCAGTCCCCCTAAGTCGGATGGGTTCTTGTATGTCCTCAACGCTTCAGATCTAAGATCTCTCTCTCTTGATGGTGTAGAAAACCCAGACAAAATGGAACTCAAAGTGAGCTCACAAGGAAAAGCAAAAAAAATATGACAATGATGGGGGATCAAAGTCAGACCAAAAGTATAGATCAAAAGGTGATCTCAAGGCAACAAAAGGTAGTGAATGAATGGAAACACTTTCTATTTATAACAAAAAAATGAGTTATTCTAGATATTGGGGAATAATTAAAATATTATTAACGAAATCGAGATCCAACTTTCATGGAATATTTTATTATTTTTGTTGGAGGGAAAAGGAATTTGAATTTGGTCAAATCCCTTTATTTAGAGATAATAAATAAATAAATAAATGATTTATTTATTATTTTAAGGATGTGGTTAAGGAATAATTAAATAAATAATTATTTATTCAACTATTTATAAATGATTTAGTCAAATTTTACGAGTATTATTAAATAATGATTTAAATAATTATTCCTAGAAAATAATAAGATAAACAATGATTTATCTACTTAATTTTCCTATTTTGGGTTAAATATGACCAGGAATATTAATTAAATAGTGGTTTAGTTAATTATCCCTTGAGGAAAATCAAACAAACAAGGATTTATTTAATTACTCCTCATGAGGTTTCGTGTTTAGACCAAAAGTAACTTAATAAACTATGGGTTATTAAACTATTTCTCATAATGAATGAAATTTTACTATGGTAAAATTAGTCTTACATGGTGTACTTTAGTCCATTTAATAGTAACAAGTTAGATGACCAAAAATTGGTGTAGCATATTTCCCCCGAATGTGCGAGCATTAGGAGCTAATCGTATGATCGAAGTACGTTGTAAGAACACAAACACTAGACACTGGAGGGGAGTTACGGATAGAGAAATATAAGGTAGACTAAAGCAAGAGAGGACAAGACCCTTAGGGTGAAAAAATTACAGGTGTGACAAGTATCTTATATGAGTGAGTACCTGTTCTCAAATGAGGTGGGAGAGGCATAACTATGCTCGCCGAGATGACAAAGTACAACGAATAATGGTGCATCCATCAAACATGGGACTGAAATATATAGTACATGCTAGCATAAACATGGGCCAAATAAAAAAAAATGATAATGGATCCCACATATATATACTGTGCCTGGGACAACAACCATGACTTAAACAATAATATATGAGTACATGAGATATAAGTACAACCAAAGAGGGTCTGAAAAATAGGAAAGGGTTCTGAAAATATGAATGGTATAAGCAAAATAAAAAGGCGCTGCAAGAGACTGAGGCCAGAACCATCAAATCTATGGACCTGCATCCAAGGCTATAGTACAGAGCTCATCCGGGTATGTGGAGGGCTACCTGAAGGGCCACCCCCTCATGAGGTCTCAAAACATCTCACACACACCTAGGGATCGTTGGTACAATTTTCTGCATCACTAAACCATCAAGTATACGAATGTCGATCATGCCATAAGGAGATGGAACTGAGAAGCAATCAAGTCCAAGAGAAACAAAGGGTCTCTTTTCCTGATCCAAGGTACTGAAAAAGAGTGGATTAAAGTTTTAGGTTAGGCACCCACAGCTCAAGAATAGACCCCTGATCTTCTTCACGACTGGGTCACACTTTTTGGGGTCTTTTCTGTGAACTGGGTAGTAGGTATTGGGTAGAAAACTATGACCTATCCCAGGAAATGGCCTAAAAAGTTAGACTAGTCAGAGAGAGGGGTTTTAATGTTGTTTTTTGGTTGAGATCTAGGATTTATGGTTATGAGACAATCTTTCCTTTCTGTATGCTGACAAACATGATGGTTTTGTGCAAGTATGGCAAAGTTGAGGATCAAATGAGAGAGAGAAACCTGGATATATTACGTTCCAAGATTCGAGGGGATCATGCAGTCCATGCCACATTGGCCAGGTTTGGGGTCCTTAAATTTTTGGAGAACCCATTGTGAGGGTAGGAGAGCCCTTTTTGGCCCGGATAATTAGCTATTGGGACCTATATTATGAGATCTTTGTAGTGCAGTGGCACCGGAATGAGCTGGGAGTCTAGGATATATATCTCATGATTGGTCTCCCACCACTGGGGAAGGTGGGAAAAAAAAATCCAGTGTTACTGCGAGGGAAGAACATTATGGAGTTTTCATAGCACCAATGTTGATCGGGTGTCCATGTGAAAGGCACACAGATACTGGTCGAAGATCTAGAGAGGCTATAGACTCGTGTTGTGGCCGCAGTGGTGCTACGTATCCTAGGTAACGAGGCACTCCACCACATCTCTGGGGGGTAGATGATGTTGGTTGAGGGAGTATTGAGTGGAACCTACAATGGGTGGGCCCAGATGATGCTGTCGTTGTGAAAGTAGCATGTGAACCATGACTGTGCATATTTCACAGTTCTTTGGTCGCTCTTCTTTGAGAAGATACCTTCACTTTGGCCTAATATATAGATCTAGGATGGGGGCCCATGAGAGTGAAGGATGCGCCGCTAGGGGCGGCTGTTGTGTATAGGAGGAGGTGGGGCAATTGGATGGGTGTTCCGACCCAATTTTTTTGTGCATTGGGATCAAATTCCATTTTACATAGATGACTATCCCTATAGTGGGATGAACTATCATGGGGACCCAGACTTACCACTTCCGCCAGGTCGAGCATCGGGGCCAGACAGTAAGTGAAAATTTTCTTATCTTTTATGGTGCATGTTAAAGTCTTAGAATATTGTATATGGTACCGATTATTTCACTTTTGGTATGAAGATATAGCACCGGTGAAACCAGCTGGGTATATGGGATAGCCCATAGTGTCAAGAGCTGCAGGACCCAGTGGATCGAGGGGAATGCAAAATGATGATGAAGTGGCCCTCCTGGAGGATATTCGTTATAGATGTGAGAAGCTATTTACCAGAGTTTCTAAGCGCATTTGGCAGGACCTTGATGACTAGTACATAGATCCATGTATTGGTCTACCCTTGGAGTGGCGAGGATTCATGTGGCACATGGCAATGGCTGGAAAGGGGATGCATGATCTTTCAGCTACAGGAGCTGAGCCTTTGGCCCGGGACCCTCTAGATAGTGATTAGATGTAGGGGCATGAGGTGCCTCTAGTTTTGGTTTTTTGTAACATACCTTGGACATGTCATATGTATTAGAGTTAATGGACTCCAAAACATTGTATATTTTGAACGACACATAATATGGATATGCATTGTTTTATGGTTTATGGTTATTGTCATGTGTTAAATGCATATGATAAAAGCCAATATAGAATATTGTTTTTAATGTGATCTACATAGTGATTCTAGGCTCTAGGTACTTGAATGAATGTAGTCATTTGAAATTCACATATTAAGATCTTCACTCGTAGATATCTTCTAAAAAGAACAATATTATGGACACGATAAACATCATTCAATTGCATGACAAGTAGAAAAGAATATAAAAAAACATGAAGGTGAAGGATGCGACGATCAAGGAAATTGGCTAACAAACCTATCACTGCATTATATTTAGCTTGGTTATTCATGGCAGCACCAATGCATACGCCATTAAAGAGGATAAGCGAATGCAAGGGGGTGAAAATGGCCCACGGTGCTAAGGCTAGATTCTGAGAGTAGCGAATTGCACCATCGGCATACCCAATATACATTTTGGATGGGGGATCCATCTGAAAGGTGCCACAAGACAAGATATGAGAGGATGATGAACAATGCTGGCAACCTGAACGCAAGGAAAAAATCAAATAAGCACTGCTAGAGGGAATGCTATGGGCATAGTTTCTATGCCTCGCACACTGAATAGTGGATGCTGTGGGGGAACTATATTGGTGGCAGCTTGTGCTCAAGTTGCAAAAGTCACCATAGACACAGATGGTGCAATTTTTCTTATGGGTTGGATAGAAAAATTTAGGGGTGGTAAATGTTTCCATGATGTCATCAACACAGTAGAAGATGGGGTGATTGGTGGAAGGATGACCACATGATGTGGTGAAGCTACCTCACTCATCATCATGAGAAGAGAGGTTCACATATGCACTGTCATGGAGGGTGACAGGAGAATCAATAGATGAAGGATCCATCAATGGTGAACCCAAGGTGATCATTGAAGGGAGGTCAAGTGAAACAAAAGGGAAAGCCCCATAGGGGTCCTCCATTATAGATCTCATAGATGATGGTAGGTAGAGGATAGTGGCTGAAGGCTCCATCATCTCGACACCAGGAGGGGGAATGTCAATGGGAGTGGATGTGTCCTCTGGTTCTGCCAAAGAAAAACTCACAAGTAAGGGAGAAGGGGACTCATTGCATTGGGCCTCGAATTGGTGAACCACTTCCAAAATGGTGCAGAATTCTTCGAGGTGGGGACAGAGGTGGGTATAGTGGCCATGGAGATCACACAAAGCACATGGGTGGTTTGTGTGCACATTCTTGAGTTTCTTGGCTGAATTTGGTAAAGTAACATGAACTTATGGGACATAAGACTTAGGAAACACGACATTAAAAATGGGTTTCATACAAGGCAATTTAGCACAATGATGGGTGGCATGATTACCAACATCACACAAAGTGCACAGAGGTGTATGCTTTGGAGGCTTAGGAGGAGCAGTTGTTATCTGGGAAGCGTTATCCTTAGGTGTCATTTTGCGGGATTTCCCCCCTCACCCGAGGCTTTCGCAACAGGAGTAGGTTCTTGTTGTGGTGGCTGACACACAGAAGCAAAGTGAGGGGTCATGGAGACCGGTTGGACTGGGGTCAAAGAAATGTAAGGTTTGAGCTGACCAAGTGGGGTATTGGCTGGGGAATCAATGTAGCATAATGGGATCCCCAGGGTCATGTTGGGAAGGGTCAAGGTAGCCATAACACGTACCGAAAATACTCAAGCAGGGGGAGAAAGAAATGGTATCTAACCAGAGTGTTAATGGCCAGGCAGAAAATATCCTAGGTGGCTAAGGCCAATGGGAACCATTCCAAGAGGAAAAATATGATCAGGGACACCCACTACAGATGAAGGGCCTTGGGGAGGATGTCCCGAAGGCTAAGTCGAAGTACTAGGAGAAGGTTGTGAAGGGCGAGGCTACTGACTAGTCAAACTAGAGTGTTTGAGGTTGAACCGAGATGATTGCATCATGCAAACGTTCAGAAATCTACGGTTAGAGATAGGAGGGGGGAGACCAGGGAAAGAACCAAGAAAAAAGAAATCTTTATAGACTCCGCGTGAGACACTGGTTGGAGGTTCAACTATCTATTTATTGGCCACCAAAGAAATAATGGACTCTAGAGATGTCTGAGACTTCGGTTCGTAATATGTCAGCTAACCTATAGTGATGATATTTCCATTGTGAGGAAAGTAAATCTTACGGTGAACCGCAGACTGGACAACAAACATCACATAAGTGTAGTTACGACCTACTAGAATGTTGTAGTCTAGGGGGGCATCAATGACTTCAATGTCAACACAAACATTTTTTCCCACGAGAGTGATAGGAGAGTTGGGGAACATGCCAAGGGGCTGGGAAGAGTGGCCATCCCACGCATGGAGGTTGATAATGGAAGGGGCTAACTCGGGCCATCCGAGATGTTTCCAAACGGAAGAAGACATCATGCAGGTAGATGCCCCCTTGTCAATGATACAATGGGAGACGTTGGCATTCCAAACCTTCACAAGTATTTGGAAGGTGAAGGATGTGTGAAGGGGTGGATGCTATGACTTTTAAACATAGAAGATAGTTGATCGAAGGATCCACATCACCCATATCATTTAGTATATTTTTTCGTTGTGAAGGGCATGATTGGAGGACTTCCAGCACTGACATGGTGGCGGTGGATTTCTCCAAGTCATCTATTATAATGTAGCTGTGGACGGTTATATCGAAAGAAATGTTGCGGTAGAATGGTCCCTTGGGGATCTTGGTATGCACCTCGACCTTAGGTTGAGGGATCTATAAAGGACCATTGGGTGTCGAAATTGGCTCTCTGGGACTTGGATATGCGGGCTCAGTTGTAGACGTAGCTAGAGGCTTGGTGTACTGATGGGACCCAGTATGAAGTTTGAGATCAGCGGTATTGGCCTGATCAGAGTTCATCATGAGGATCTGGTAATAAGAGGTACCGGGAGGAGGTTGAGAAGCCGCCTAACCTTCAGGGGGTTGGGAAGCCATGTATCGTTGCTAAGGGAAAGGATTGGTAAACATAGTCGTTTGAGTAGGTGAAACATTAGGAGGAACCGGAGAAGAGGCTTGTATTCCTCGAGATGTTTCTTGAGCTTCCCATATTTGATGCATCTGAGGTAAAAGGGGGATATCATGGGTATAGTGACCATGTACACCGCAAGAAGAACAAGGTTTATTCATGCAAAGAGGCCTGTCTTGCTTGGGTTGAGCGCCCTGTTTCTTGGTTGCAGTGTTAGATGTATTCCTTTGGGAGGATTAGTCGCACCCTTCTGTGCATACACTTGACACTGAGGAGGGGTGGCTGCTGTGGAGTTTGAGAAGGAAAGGGAGGCTAAGGTGCTTGTGTTGGAGGAGCTAGAGCACCAGGCTGTGGATATGGATAGTAAGGAGGTTGAGCAACATTAGGGTAAACAGGTTGGCAAAAAGTAGGCCCTCGCATAGGTGGATGCAGTTGGACAAAGGCGTGAGGCATGTCGTGTCCTAGATACATGCTTTCAAGAGGGAGAAAGGTGCTAGAGGAGTTGGCCCGTCCCTGAGGGAAACCATAACCCATGGGAGGATGAGTGTACGGATGTGAAAGGGATTGAACGATACCTTAAGTGACATGAGGTGCCCCCGGAGCGTTTGCACCACCAAGTCTATGGAGATCAGGTAAGCTAGAATAAACATAACCGGATTGCATGTAGATCAAGTCATATTTCAATGCAATCTGGAGGCTTGCTTCCTTAGTCTCAGGAATGTGAGATGTGACATCTTTACCAATAGTGGGCAAAAGGGATCTGAGAAACACATCCATGTTGACACGGTCTTCGAAAACATGGGCTCAACATAGGCTCTTCCTTTTGCGCCATTCTTGAATATGGTAAGATAGGTGGATGGCAGAAGTTTGATGGAAAGAGGTCAAGAGTTTAGTACCGGTGTCATAGCCAAGGGGAAGCTGGAAGTAAGACATAAACACCTTTACAAGAGTTTCAAAATTAGTATGAGAGGAAGAGGCCTGCTCAACATACTACATGGAATCTTCTCCATTAAATGTACGCTAGAATAACTGAAAATGGATAGAGTCATCAGTGATAGAGTTATATGAACACCACATGTGGAAAGAATGAACATGGTTGGTAGGATCCTCTCTAGAATTTCCTTCAAACTTAGGGATGTCTAAAGGAATCTTGGTTGGCATAGCAGGCCAACTTGGATCATGGTGTATGGGGGCATTAATCAACTGACTGAAATTGGGAAGGATTAGGCCTGCCATATAATGAAGCAAGGGAGAACTCGGAATAGTTCTTGTTGTGACACCACTAGTAGTGTTTGCAGCATTAGGGTCAGGGCCACCACCATTGTAAGGTCCTGAAACAAACATGATGAAGGTGAAAGGTGGAGAAGAGCTAGTGAAAGAAACAGAAGGGGAACCCGATGAACCAGAATCAATGTCAGAATGGGGACTCAATAGAGGATGAACTCAAACCCTACGTAATGGGATAATTATTCCTAATGGAAGCTAAGGATGAAGGCCTTGGAGTCTCTAGGATAAACACCTTGGGGGCGCGATGATGGTAAATAGACAGAAAAACCCAATAAGGAAGAGAGGTAAACAAGGGCAAGGAGGTGCATATCGATTGATTACAATGTTTAAGTCTTGGCCTGGCCGTGTAAACTAGGCGCTATTCAATTAGGTGTGCATATATGTGATAAGTGTGTTAATTTTAATTAAGCCTAGATGTGTGTATAGAAAAAATAAAAAATATGTTGTATAACTGTAAATAAAACTGAAAGTAACAGTAAATGAAACTTAAAGCGATAGTAAAATAAACAGCTGAAGATGCATAAATTTAAACCCTGTTGAATCTCTAATTAAACTGAGGGGGGGGGGGGGTGAATCAGTTTAATACATTCTCGATCTTTTAAATTTTTCATTAAACTTATTTACACCTTCATTTCAAACTCTATTTGATGTGAGAGTAATTTTAGAATGTAATCAGAAAGTATTAGTTTAATAGAGCAGTAGACTTAATATGAGAGTAGCAGGTATTAAGAAAATAATACATATCAGATCAATACATAAATATCATGCACAGAGACACCAGATATAAGTGGAAACCCATAAAGGGAGAAAACCACATCTTATTATTGTTGTGATGCAAAGGCAAGCTCCAACTCCCTCTCACCACTGTTTTTCTGCAGGCACCAACCTACAGGAGGCTCCTACCTCAATTCTGCAAGCTACAACTTGCAAGGAAGCACCAACCTACAGGAGGCTCCAACCTCAGTCAGCTACAACTGACGACTATCAAGCTGCAACTTGATAGGGAAGCTCCAACTTCCTCAATTTATCAAACTGAAAGTTTGCTGATTTACCTCAGATATCAGCCCTGTTCTGTAGCTTCTCCTTTTGTTCTGCTTTTCTTAATCTTCTCTGTCTTACTCCTCTATATTCTGCCCTCTCTCGATTTACTCTCTCTTCATCTTTCTTGAATATCAAGATGATATTATTTATATATTTTCTCACATGACTGTTTGTATTCTGCTTAGAATTCGAAATGGAAAGTCATGTCTCTTTGCCTTCTGCCTTCTTACTCCTTTTATCAGCTTACTCAGAAATTATAACTGTAGATGTCAATTTTAGCATTACAGTGGGAGTTTGTTTTCTCTCGGAGACTTGCCAATGCATCACAAACAATAAAAACAATTAAAACATTTACATTCGAATTTAAATGAGAACTCCAGCTCACTCGTTTTGTCTCTTGGCTTGCTGCGCATTTGTCTTTTCTCTGACTGTGTCTTTGTCTTTTCTATGACTGTGTTTTATCTCTTTTCTGTTCTCTGTATTTCATTCTATATATGGCTACTGCGTAACTTCTGTATTTGTGTAACTGCATTTTTCATTTTTATATCAGCACTTTATATATATAAATGAATATGCTGACTGTAATTCTGGGCCATATTCCAACGCTTTTCATGCCACGAGTGTCTTTTTGATGTGGAACATTCCACAAGAGGAACGGACATATATCACAGTCATTGTATATTGATAATCGCCCTCCACCTTAAGCCGAGGCCCGTGGGTCCACAGACCACGCGGCACTTTTCAATACAATCGCAACAACTTTATATATATATATTTATATATAACAGCGCCTTCACAAATTTCCGTTTGCGATTAGAACTGGAACTCAAACACTTGTTAATCATAGTTAATAAGCCCATCGGGTCCGGGCTTCAATCAAATGCAATCGGGGCACATAATAGAAAAGTTCCGATTGTGATTAGAACACGGATGCGATTTGCATATATCAACTACCGCTTATAACTGGATCGGGTCTGCCACTTCAATCGCAGCGTTTTACAAAGTCGTGCGATCAATCGGAGAGTTCCGATTGCATCTACTCTGATGCGATCAACCTATTAACCATCAGATAATGCCACTGTCCACACTGATCGAGTATTACAAAGGACTGCGATCAACTGAAAGTTCCATGCGAGCTGAATTAAATATATATACACCATCAGCATTGCTACCCATCGGGTCCAACTCTTAATCGTAACCAGAAGTCTTTTACTATGTGTTGTGATTGATGTGATTGACCACTGCTCATTGTATTTTGCCAATGCGATTGGGACAGATCAAACATGTTTGAATTATAATTCATACTTCCATCAACCAGATTTCTAATCGCAATTCAGAATCCTCATGTTAAAGGATGCATTGACCACTTCGATGTTAGAGAACTTGGATAGACAGTGCATAAATCAGCAGCATATAGCTCAATCGAGTCCGGCCTTTAATCGGAGCACATAACAAAACTCCGCTGATTGAACCTTTTCTCCAATTGCGATTGGGGAGGGTTCCCACCTTATAAGCCATTTCGTTTTGATAGAACCTTTGGTTAAAGTGCTCCGCTTGTATATAACTGATATATATGCTTATATATATTTTTCCGCTGTAGTGAAGCGATTCCCGGAATAATGTTTGTATTTGCTATATGTGCTCCGCCAGTTGGAGAGTGCGATTCCCAGAATATGGTTTTGTATTATATGTGTAACGCCCGGCTGGAGTCTGCGATTCCCAGAATAAGATTCGTGTTGTATAACGCCGGTTGGAGTGTGCGATTCCCGGAATATGGTTCTGTATTATATGTCGCTGGAGTGAAGCGATTCTCGGAATTTTGTAACTGCTCTCTACCTCTGTCTCTGCCTCTGCTCCGCCGGTTGAAGAGTGCGATTCCCGGAATTTTGTAACTGCTCTCTACCTCTGTCTCTGCTTCTGTCACTCTTCCTCTGTCTCTATCTTCCAATAATGGTTCTTCACTGTGCTTCTATGACTATTACATTTTGAATTTCTTCTTGCTGCCTCTATTTCTTTCGCTGTGCCTCTTTTGCCTTCCTTTGCTACAGTGCTACCTCCTTTGCCATCAATGACAATATTTCCAACAGTCTCCCCCTTTGGCATTGATGGCAATCCACTTTCTCTGTTTTCTTTCTCTTTCTCTTGTTTCTTGCTCTTCCTGTTTGCTATTTGTTCTTCCTCCCCCTTTGACATCAATGGAAAAGGATGACACTTCATCCCTCCGTATGGGTTCTGTCGTTGTATTTCCTTTCTCTGAGTTACGTTTAGGTCCTCTTCTGCTGAAATTGGACTATGCTGTGTTTCATTTGTAGTGCCTGTAGTATGTGCTAGATTGCAGACAGAGATGATGCATTTTACGATTGAAAGGTTCTTGTTGCTTCTGAATGCTGATAATATTGATAATGCTGATCCTATGGACTTGTTTTATGCTTATCTTGCTGGCTGTTCTCCCCCTGGAATGATATCTTCATTTTGTTCTCCCCCTGAGACTGTACTTTCTCTTCATATTAGAGAATAGTATCTACAGATACTACCCCTAGTTTGTCTCTCAAGTATTCGAATGGTTCTCTGGCAAGTGGTTTGGTAAATATATCTGCTATCTGCTCTTTCGTTGATACATAGTCCAGTTTAACTATCTTCTGAGCCACTTGTTCTCGGAGAAAATGATACTTGATTGGTATATGTTTAGTTTTTGAATGAAGCACAGGATTTTTAGATATACTTATAGCACTTGTATTATCACATTTGATTGAGATAGGTTCATTAATGCTTACCTTCATGTCTGGAAGAGTTTGCTTCATCCACATGACTTGTGTACAGCATGCTGCTGCTGCTATATATTCTGCTTCAGCTGTAAACAGAGATATGGATGTTTGTTTCTTCCTTAGCCATGCCACCAGACTTTCTCCTAGATAGAATGCACCTCCACTTGTACTCTTCCTGTCATCCACACAGCTGGCCCAATCTGCATCTGTGTACGCTGTTAAGGTGAAGCTCTTGCCTTTAGGATACCAAAGCCCATATTGTGTTGTTCCTTGTAGATATCTGAGTATTCTTTTTACTGCCAGAAGATGTTTTTGTTTAGGTGCTGCTTGATATCTTGCCACTAGTCCTACTGCTAGCATGATGTCTGGTCTTGAAGCTGTCAAGTACAACAGGCTTCCTATTATGGATCTGTAGAGTTTTTGATCTACATCTGCAGACCTATCATTAGCACACAACTTGCATCCCGTGATCATGGGGGTTGTCATTGGTTTGCAGTCCTCCATTTTGAATTTTTTCAGCATTTCTTTTAAGTATTTTTCTTGAGAAATGAATGTGCCTGTGTTCTTTTGTTGAATTTGCAGTCCCAAGTAGAAACTGAGTTCTCCAATCATAGACATTTCAAACTCTATTTTCATCTCATCAACAAACCCTTTTGCTAGATCATCTTTGTTGCTTCCAAACATAATGTCATCAACATATACAACAACAATTAGGAGTTCATTTTCATGCGCTTTTATGTATAGATTGCTGTCTACTCCACCTCTCTTAAAACCCTATTTTTGCAAATATTTGTCCAGTCTTGAGTACCAAGCACGAGGAGCCTATTTCAGTCCATATAGGGCCTTCTTCAGTCTGCACACATAGTCTTCTTTGTCTGTCAATGAGAAGCCTTCTGGTTGTTCCATATACACTTCTTCTTCTAGATCTCCATTAAGAAAAGCATACTTTACATCCATTTGATATACCTTGAAGTCTTGATAGCATGCAAATGCCAGGAACATTCTGATAGCTTCCATTCTAGCTACAGGGGCAAATGTTTCATCATAATCAAGTCCTTCTATTTATGAGTATCCTTTGCAGACCAACCTTGCTTTGTTCCTGATTACTTGTCCTTGCTCATTCATTTTGTTTTTGAATACCCATTTTGAACCAATGATATTTTTCTCAATAGGTCTAGGAACTAGTTCCCAGGTATTGTTCTTCTCAATTTGGTCCAATTCTTCATTCATTGATTTTATCCAATACTTGTCCTTGCTGGCTTCTTCAAATTTCTTTGGCTCTATTTGTGATAACATGGCTATGTATAATTCTTCTGTTTGTTCTATTAGCTGCCTTCTTGTCTGGACTCCTGCTTTCTTATCTCCTATGATCTGATCTTCAGGATGATTCTTCTGAGTGTATCTTGAGGGGGTTTTTGAGCTCAGCTCTACATCTTCTATTGTCTTGCTATTTTCTTCATCAAATCTTACATCAATACTTTCAACTATTTTCCGAGGAGTCTTGTTGTAGCATCTGTATCCTTTACTTTTGGAAGCATATCCTAGAAAAATCCCTTCATCTGCTCTTGCATCAAATTTCCTAAGGTTTTCATCATTATTCTTTATGTAACACTTGCTACCAAAGACTCTGAAATGTTTTATTGAAGCTGGCTTTCCATGCCATACTTCATATGGAGTCTTGTCACTGCTTGGCCTTAAGTGAGCTTTCTTAAGGATATGTACTGCTGTGTGTACTGCTTCTGCCCAGAAGGTTTGAGAAATATTATTCTCTTGCATCATAGCTCTGGCTATTTGTTGTACAGACCTGTTTTGTCTCTCTGCTACTCCATTCTGCTAAGGTGTCCCTGCAATAGTAAATTGTTGCTTTATTCCATGTTCATTACATAGTTCTACAAAGTCATAATCTGTGAATTCTCCTCCTCTGTCTGATCTGATACATTTCAGCTTACATCCAGTTTGATTTTCTGCTAATGCTCTGAATATTTTAAATTTTTCCAATGCTTCTAATTTATTTTTGAGAAAGGCAACCCATGTCATTCTGGAGAAGTCGTCTATTATCAGCATGAAATAGGATTCTCCACTTGGTGTTCTAGTTCTAGCAGGTCCACACAGGTCCATGTGCACAAGCTGGAGTGGTCTTCTTGTTGACAACTCCTCTTTAGATTTAAAGGATGTGCGAGTCTGTTTCCCCAATTAACAAGATTTGCATATAGTACTTGAAGGCCTTTTTATTTCTGGCATGTCTTTGACAGCTTTCTTCTTGCTCAATTTGATGATATGGTCAAAGCTGAGATGTCCCAATCTCCCATGCCACAACCATGACTCCTCAAGTTTGCTAAGATGGCAGGCTTCATCTTCCTCTTTCACTATGTATACATTGTTCTCTGTTCGAACACCTTTGAGCAGAGTCTTTCCTGTTGTGCTTGACCTGACTACACAATATTGTACTCTAAAAAGAACTTCACAGCCTTTGTCACACATCTGACTGACACTCAGTAAATTTGCTTTCAGTCCATCCACAAATAGTAACTCTTGGGCTTTTCCTCTGTCATTGTCTATGCTGACTGAGCCTTTTCCCTTGATCTTTCCTGATTTATCATTACCAAAAATAACATTGCCAGATTTCTTTTCATCAAGAGTTATAAACTTGCTTCTGTCTCCAGTCATGTGTTTGGAGCAGCCACTGTCCAAGTACCACTGGCTTTTTAGATCTTGAGCAGTTAGAGCCAGGTCACATTTATTCACTTTTTTTATCCACTGGAGGCCCCCTTTTGTTTGGTATCTTTGGTGAGGTGATGAATTATATCCCTTTAGAGAACACTTGGAAGATATATGCCCAATTTGATTGCATATACAACATTTGATTATAGTTTTTGCATAATTGTGAGCATGAACAAAATTGCTTTGACTCATAAACCTCCTTAAGGTATTGAACATCAGTCTTTGTCCATACTTTCTACATTCAATAATTTTATGGCCAAATTCCTTACAATAAAAACAATAACCATAGAAATTATTTGCATACCTGATGTAAGATTGTTTTCTCCATTTGTTTGTTTGAGATAGCCTCTTCACTGTTTGCATCTTTTGCAAGTATGAATTACTCTTCTTTGCATAACAATATGCAGCAATGTGTCCCGGCTTGTGGCAGACATAGCAGGTGGCATTCTTCATAGGAGGGAAGAATTTCCTTTGATGACTTCCAAATTTGATATACTTAGGGGCATATGATTCTTTTTCTGTCATCTTAGTATTCATTATATTCTTTGTTACTAGAGGTTTCTTCTGCTCTCTGTCTCTCTTATTGCATATTTCTTCTTTTGTAGGAATTATTTGAGCTACTTCCTCATCCTTCTTTGCTTTTACAAAAATAATCTCTCTGTCAACCTTTTCTTTTCCTTTACTTGATTCTCCTTCGTAGCCTATTCCAGTCTTTATCATAGGGAATCTTTGAGCAACCAAAATTTCATTCAACTTAATAGAGCTTGTTGTTTGAGAAGGGTATATAGAAACTTTCTATTGAGCATTTTCTAATTTCTTTCTCAGACACAGAATTTCTTCTTCCAGCTTCTCTTGTTCTCGAGATTTATCTTTGATTTTCTGAAGTAACATATCTTCTATCTTCTTGGCTTCTTCAAGCTTTACCTTCAGCTGCATGAGGACTTCTGAATTTTGTTCTTCTTTCACACATTTTAGGAGAATCTCTTTTTGTTTTCTGCATTTTAGTTTGAGTCTGTCAATCTCCTCTAGAGCACTTCTTAGGTCCCCCTCAAGGTCTACTTCCCCTTCTTCTTCTTCATCTTCTAGTAGGAGTCCCTCAAGATTTTCTATGGCCATCAATAAAAATTCTGAGGTTCCTTCTTCACTTGAGGGTTCATCTGAGTCTTCAGATGCACTGCTATCTTGCTGAGCATAGAAGGATTTTCTGCTGAATTTCTTTCCTTTCTGCCAGAACTTTGATGTGTCTTTCTCTGATTCTTGAGCTTGATTTCTTACTTTCTTGTGAGGACATTTAGCGGCATAATGTCCAACTCTTCCATAGTTAAAGCATTTGAAGGGAAGTTTACCTTTGTATCTACCTGAGCCTCTATCCAATTTCTTGACAAATTTAGCCTCTTCTTCATCAGAGCAAGAGCATATTTCTTCCTTTTCTTCTTTCTTCTTTTATGTTTTGAATGTTGCTTCCCTTGTAATTGGCTTCTTCTGTGGGAGCCTCATTTCATAGGCTGTTAGATTTCCAAGTATTCGGTTCATGGTCAGAGTCTCCCAATCCACTGTCTCTTCTATTGTAGATACCTTGGGATTAAATCTGGATGGGAGTGATCTTAGAATCTTTTGCACAACTATACTTTCCGGTATGGTTTCTCCAAGAGCTTTCATATTGTTAACAATTTCTGCAACTTTTAAGAAGAAGTTGCCAACATCTTCATCATCATTCATTTTTAAGTTTTCAAACTGGGCTCTATATACTTGAAGTTTGGCAGTTTTTACTTTCTGGTCTCCCTCATGTATGTCTTCAAGAGTATCCCATATTTTCTTGGCGGTGTCTTTGTGCATTACTTTAATAAACTCTGCTTCACATAATCCATTCAAGATGGCATTCATGGCTTTTGCATTAGCCACAAAATCTTGTTTTGCATCCTTTTCTGAGTCAGTTGCCTTCGGGGCATATCCTAATTCCACAGCAGCCCAGACTTCTATTCCTAGAGACATTATGTATGTCTTCATTCTGATTTTCCAGAAAGCATAATTTTCACCGGTGAAGAAAGGGGCTTTATTGGTTGAGCATCCTTCTTTACTAGCCATCTTGGGAACCTAGGATCTCCTTTCAGTTGTTAGACTTGTACAAAGGAACCTGGCTCTGATACCAATTGTTGAATCTCTAATTAAACTGAGAGGGGGGGGTGAATCAGTTTAATACATTCCTGATCTTTTAAAATTTTCATTAAACTTATTTACACCTTCATTTCAAACTCTATTTGATGTGAGAGTAATTTTAGAATGTAATCAGAAAGTATTAGTTTAATAGAGCAGTAGACTTAATATGAGAGCAGCAGGTATTAAGCAAATAATACATATCAGATCGATACATAAATATCATGCACAGAGACACCAGATATAAGTGGAAACCCATAAAGGGAGAAAACCACATCTTATTATTGTTGTGATGCAAAGGCAAGCTCCAACTCCCTCTCACCACTGTTTTCTGCAGGCAACAACCTACAGGAGGCTCCTACCTCAATTCTGCAAGCTACAACTTGGAAGGAAGCACCAACTCCCTTCAATTTTCTGCAGGCACAAACCTACAAGAGGCTCCAACCTTAGTCAGCTACAACTGACAGCTATCAGGCTGCAACTTGATAGGGAAGCCTCCAACTTCCTCATTTTCTAAAACTGAATGTTTGCTAATTTACCTCAGATATTAGCTCTGTTCTGTAGCTTCTCTTAATCTTCTTTGCCTTCTATATTCTGCATTCTCTCTATATATGCTCTCTCCCTTGCTCTCAAAAACTCTCTCTGCATATCAAGATGATATTATTTATAGATTTCCTCACATGACTGTTTGTATTCTGCTTGGAATTCGAAATGGAAAGTCATGTCTCTTTGCCTTCTGCCTTCTCACTCCTTTTATCAGCTTACTCAGAAATTATAACTGTAGGTGTCAATTTTAACATTACAATGGGAGTTTGTTTTCTCTCGGAGACTTGCCAATGCATCACAAACAATAAAAACAATTAAAACATTTAAATTCAAATTTAAATGAGAACTCCAGCTCACTCGTTTTGTCTCTTGGCTTGTTGCGCATTTGTCTTTTCTCTGACTGTGTCTTTGTCTTTTCTGTGGCTGTGTTTTATCTCTTTTCTGTTCTCTGTATGTCATTCTGTATATGGCTGCTGCGTAACTTCTGTATTTGTGTAACTGCATTTTTCATTTTTATATCAGCGCTTTACATATATAAATGAATATGCTGACTGTAATTCTGGGCCATATTCCAACGCTTTTCATGCCACGAGTGTCTTGTTGATGTGGAACATTCCGCAAGAAGAACAGACATATATCACAGTCATTGTATATTGATAATCGCCCTCCACCTTAAGCCGAGGCCCGTGGGTCCACAGACCACGCGGCACTTTTCAATACAATCGCAACAACTTTTTATATATATATATTTATATATAACAGCGCCTTCACAAATTTCCGTTTGCGATTAGAACTGGAACTCAAACACTTGTTAATCATAGTTAATAAGCCCATCGGGTCGGGGCTTCAATCAAACGCAATCGGGGCGCATAATAGAAAAGCTCTGATTGCGATCAGAACACGGATGCGATTTGCATATATCAACTCCCGCTTATAACTGGATCGGGTCCGCCACTTCAATCGCAGCGTTTTACAAAGTCGTGCGATCAATTGGAGAGTTTCGATTGCGATTGAGATTCTGGATGCGATTGAACCTATTAAATCCATCGTATAATGCCATCGGGTCCGCCACTTGATCGGAGCATATTACAAAGGACTTGCGATCAATCGGAAAGTTCCGATGCGATTAGCCGGAATTCAAATATATGTACACCATCGTTAATACACCCATCTGGTCCGAACTCTTAATCGCAATCGCAAGTCTTTTAATATGTGTTGCAATTGACCACTGTTCATTGTATTTTGTCGATGCGATTGGGACAGGACTTCAAACATGTTTGAATTATAATTCATACATCCATCGGGTCCGGAATTCCAATCGCAATCACAACTCACATGTTCTCCGATGCTATTGACCAATTCCGATGCGATTGGGAACTCGGATGCGATTAGCAATAAATTGTGGCATATAGCTCAATCGGGTTCGGCCTTTAATCGGAGCACATAACAAAACTCCACCGATTGAACCTTTTCTCCGATTGCGATTGGGGAGGGGTCCCACCTTATAAGCCATTTCGTTTTGATAGAACCTTTGGTTAAAGTGCTCCGCTTGTATATAACTAATATATATGCTTATATATATTTTGCCGCTGGAGTGAAGCGATTCCCAGAATAATGTTTGTATTTGTTATATGTGCTCCGCCGGTTGGAGAGTGCGATTCCCAGAATATTGTTCTGTATTATATGTGTAATGCCCGGCTGGAGTCTGCGATTCCTGGAATAAGATTCGTGTTGTATAACGCCGGTTGGAGTGTGCGATTCCCGGAATATGGTTCTGTATTATATGCCGCTGGAGTGAAGCGATTCTCGGAATTTTGTAACTGCTCTCTGCCTCTGTCTCTGCCTCTGCTCCGCTAGTTGGAGAGTGTGATTCCCGGAATTTTGTAACTGCTCTCTGCCTCTGTCTCTGCTTCTGTCACTCTGCCTCTGTCTCTATCTTCCGATAATGGTTCTTCACTGTGCTTCTATGACTGTTACATTTTGACTTTCTTCTTGCTGCCTCTATTGATTTTGTTGTGCCTCTTTTTCCTTCCTTTGCTACAGTGTTTCCTCTTTTGCCTGAGTGCTGCCTCCTTTGCCATCAATGACAATATTTCCAACAAACCCAAGGGGGAGGGCTTCCCAACAACTAGTCTATGTTTGGGAAAAATAAAATCAAAACACACAATATGGCCAATGGATATAAGGTCAAAAGGGACAGGGATCTAAAGGCCAGATCTGTTGGAAAGAAGGTGTGAAAAAAAAAATTCTAGAGGGAAAAATGCTGAAAAGTAGGTGGCGAAAGGCTACAACCTAAAGGGAAATGGAGGGGACCTTAAAGGAGGACCAAAAAAAAACTGAAAATATATTTTCTAGATGGATAAATAATGATCTGAAATGGATTTGAAAATGCAGGTTCAGATCTGAAAAAATGGCTGAAAAACACTGAAATCTTAGAAGACCTGCATCAACTAAACTCATCCTAAAAAGGTGGAAGTGTACTAAAGCCCTAAGGGGCTTGGTTCCTACTTCGACAAGTAAAAATAATTAAGTGCAAGTCCAAGATGGGTAAAGATAGAGGTTAGACAACCATAAAAAATGCCCCAGACAAACCCAGAAAAATCACAGAAAAAATCCTGCAAAAGTACAAGTCGTAGGCTCTAACTTGTTTTCCACTGAGGTCACAGTTTTTGGGCAGTTATCTGCTACCTGAGAGCTAAGGTCGCAGGTTTTGGGCCAAAAAGTGAGACCCAGACTTATAATTGTCTCGGGATCAGGTTTCTAAAAAAGTGTCATCGCTGCTGCGATTGATACCTGTTACCTGCGCAAAAGGCCCAAAAACACAATGAAGTTAGAATTTTACTGTGTTAGGGTTAAAAAGGTTATAAAAAACATCAAGGAATGAAAAATAAGAAGTTGAAGAAAAACCCTAGGGGTTGAAGCAGCTGGTCATGCCAAGATCTGAAAAATGACAGCGGTCATAATTATAAACCCTTGTGGAGTCGACAGTCATTAGTGTGAATTATAATCACAACTGGATGAAAAAAGCTCACTTTATCTATGCATAACAAACAATCCTAACATCAAATGTGGCTATTAATTTCCTTAGATCCATAGTAGGTGACCAGAATACATGCTAAAAAAATAAAATTCTATGCAATTAAAGACATTAAACAACCAAAATAAACAAGAGTCGCTCCATGCATCCAATGGACAAGACATGATTTTTGAAAGAATTTTTTATATTATGACGCCTAAGATAGGAACACAGAAATATGTTACCAATCCTCCTCAATGGGATGGGTTGTTGTATGTCCTTAGCGCTTGAGATTTAACATGTCTCTCTCTCTCTCTTAATGGTGCAGAAAACCGAGACAAAGTGGAACTCATAGGGAGCTCACAAGCAAAAGCAGAAAAATATGATAATGATGGAGGATCAAAGTCAGACCAAAATTATAGATCAAATAGTGATCTCAAGGCAACAAAAGGTAGTGAATGAATGGAAAACCCTTCTATTTATAACAAATATTGAGTTAGTCAAGATATTGATGCATAATTAAAATATTATTAACCAAATCTAGATCCAACTTTCATGGAATATTTTATTATTTTTGTTGGAGGGAAAAATAATTTGAATTTGGTCACATCCCTTTGTTTAGAAATAATAAATAAATAAATGATTTATTTATTATTTTAAGAATGTGGTTAAGGAATAATTAAATAAATAATTATTTATACAATTATTTATAAATGCTTTAGTCAAATTTAGCAGTGAATATTATTAAATAATGATTTAAATAATTATTCCTAGAAAATAACAAGATAAATAATGATTTATCTAATTAATTTTCATGTTTTGGGTTAAATATGACGAGGACTATTAATTAAATAGTGGTTTAGTTAATTATCCCTAGAGGAAAATCAAACAAATAAGGATTTATTTAATTATTCCTCATGGGGTTTCCTATTTAGACCATGAATAACTTAATAAACTATGGGTTATTAAATTATTTCTCATAGTGAAATAAATTTTACCATGGTAAAATTGGTCTTACATGGTGTACTTTAGTTGACCTAATAGTAATAGGTTATATGACCAAAAATTGGTGTAACGTCAAGCATCCAAAATTGGCAATACATCTCTGAAATTTGGAGTATCCTAATCCGCACCAAGGCGATCCTAAGGACAACGTGGAGGAGAGCTAGAAGTACAACATGGAATCTATGATTGGGCCACAACATCTGTAGTGAAAGGGTGGCACATTTAGAGAATTATTTTGGCATGTGTTAAGGTCTGGATTTTGGGAAGATTAGGCCACACACCTAAAGGAAAAAACATGAGTTTTTAAGGGTTGTTTGGTGGCACATTTGAGGGGATCGAAGGCCTACAACAACTATTGTGCTAGGCCACAGGCCTTAGCCAATAGCTAGGATGTTTGAAGGGCTGCGTGGAGGCATATAATCCAATATTGGGACAACATGGGTAAGAAGGAGTCATTCCTTTGAGAATCACAACACTACATTAGGGGAATTTTGAGGTAAAAATGGACCTCCTAAGAAAAATGTACAACCAAAATAAAATTTATTAGAACCAATATGATTCAAGATGATGATGTCAACCATGGGGGATGATTCACAATTTTTGGAGTAAAAAATTAAAAATATTTTTAAAAAATAAAATAATAAAACTACTTTTTCAACTCGTATTTTCAACTTATCTCCCTAAGGGTTTACTCAAATTTCGAGCGGGAGTACTAGTTGGATGCAAAATTTAATTCCCCATCCAAGGGGTACACATATTGCATACTTTTGATGGACTCTGCTACACGAAAAATTATAAATACATGAAAAATGTGATTGCAATCACATTTTTCATGTATTTCTCATTTTTCATGTAGTAGAGTCCATCAAAAGTATGCAACATGGGTAATCCTTGGATGGGGAATTAAATTTTTCACCCAACAAGTAATCCTGCGCTAAATGTGAGTAAAACCTTAGGGAGATAAGTTCAAAAGACGAGTTGAAAATTTATTTTTTTCTTTTTTCCTTCTAAAATTTGATGATGTAATCAAATATTGTTTTATTATTTCCACTATTATTTTATAATTTCCTTAGGAGGCCCATTTTAGACCTCAAAATTCCCCCAATTGAAGGGCTTACTTGTTGACCGCATTTAGGGTGGAGGGCTGAACTGTGTTCCCTAACTAAAATTGCAGAAGTGTAGCAAGTGAGCAAGGTGTAGCAACAACGTTTTTGGAGAAGTGTTTTGGGTCAAGCAATGACCAGCTTGGATCTTATTTGTGAGAAGCTATTTGGAGCCAATTTTATGACCTTCCAAGGTGGAAAAGCATCATACTAGGAGAAAATTCAACAACGATGAGATTAGGAGCTATAAGATTGTTGGAGGGCATCGGGTTGGCTGCCCAAAGTATCCCTAGATGAGATATCTTGAAGGAATAAGAGCATCTCAAGTTTGGGTGAAGGAAGGTGCCGAAGTGCAATAATTTGATGGATGAAAGTGGTTGCTAGCCTGATAGATTAGAGCTTAGGTGTTGACGAACCTAGAGAGCTGTAATATTCCCAAATGAGAAAAGCAGTAATATTTGAACACAAACTGGAAATATTAGTCTAATAATAAACACATCAACAATGGAGAGAAATATGGAGCCATAAAATTATGTATAATAACAACAAATAAATATAAATTAGTGAGGCACAAGTCATATGATATGAAGAAACAAGCCTCCCATGAACAACCTCTCCAAAAAGTGAGATGTTGCTGCAATACAAAATACCGGAGAGTTGATACAACACAGTCATAACATGCATAAATACATCTAGAGATCATAAAACGATATAAATATAATGATATATGCCTCAATAGACGTTATACAAATAGATATAGGCTCTATATCACCTTTCCAAGGTAACCCAGGAGGGTTTCTAGAAAATGCACACAATGTGCCAATATAAGCTACATCCCTAGGTGTGAAGGTATGCTGCAACAACAGAAATGAGAATATATGGCTGAAGCTGATGTAGAAACCTACATCTCTTCTCCAATAGATCCTCCAGATGAAAGAATGCCTCCTCCACTTAATAAATCACCTCCCAAAAAATCCACTGCAACCACCCCTGCATCTCCTCCCTAAAATAATGCAGATCTAGACTGAAATTGTGTTGTAGGTGATAAATACTCCTTGTCCTGATGCAAAATATGTCAATAAATCCCAACGGGCTTCTTTACTAGCCTTCTAATGGAAGGAAACCTTCCTCCATTGCAAAACTAGCTTTGAAGACACCCAATATAATCCTCCACTGTTGCACCCTACAACACAACACAATACTCTATAGAAACTATGCTATAGAATAAAGATGGAGCTTGGCTTGATGTTGGATAGTGGAAAATGTAGTGAAATACTCTTCCAAGAGGCCTCTCAAGGAAAGAGGTGGGATTCTCGACCGAGAACACCTTGTGGTAAACAACATTGCAATCTTAGCTAAACAGTTGAAGAGAGCACAAGTCTAAATAGACCATATACAAAATAATAATCTCAAAACATAACCCCAAATGGCTGCCATCCTCTTCCTTATATAAGTGATGAGCTTCATCACCCTTGGCCCCACTCAATTAGGTCACTACTTCCATGTAAAGAGTCTCCAACCAAAATTGCGTTGTCCCTCCATGAATTCCACTCCTCCATAACAATGTTGTTGATTTGGTCGAAGTTGACCCAGTCTTCATGCTCCAGCCCTTTTTCACACCTAAGGATCTTCAATCCATATTTTTATATGACCTCCATTCACACTTGGATTGTATTTTATTACTACTAAGGAGATATATGGGTCTCCATACCCTCTTATTCCTCTATCTAAGAGAAAAATCAAAATTTAATATTCCAATTAGCTTTGTGCTAATTTGGGAATATTACAGTCCTCCCCTCCCAAATGTTTCTTGTCCTCAAGAAACTGCAAGGATAGAACTAAGGAGCCTCCCCTCTTCCTCCTATAGCATCCTCATATGATAAGTTCCTCCAATGAACAATATGCCCTCTCATAAATATGTCCCCTAGTTGCTCCTTCCAAGTGTATAAGTAAGCCTTTGGTGACAAACCCAAATGGCTCTCATCAAGAAGTAGCGGGATACCCATGGAGGCAACTATGTGTGGTCTAGAGGCCTTCTTAAGGCATGGAATGAGAAAATTATTGGGAACCTTCATTCCCATGTGAAGCTCCAAACCCCAAGCTATCATCCACAGAAACTGAGTCACCCTCCATAATGGTAACTCATGAAAATGTTCTTCCAGATTTGGCTCCTGCAATGTAGGTGGGCTACTTAATTGAACATGATAGACCAAATGGCCTACCCCACGCTGTCTCTGCCTCCACTTCTGAAAAGTGTAGAGCTGATGCTGATATTGGGATGCAATTATATTTCCCTCAAGATACAAAAGGACAACTGGATCTTGAAAGATCCCTTCTCTAGTCTCATGAATCTTGCTTTCCCAAACCTTCCCATACAAAGTGAATATCGCATCATCACCATATGGTATACAAATCTGAAAGATATTGAATGTTATGTGCAATTTTGGATGGTACCAATGGTTTCTCCAGTGGATATAGTTCATTTTTACCAATTATTGTTTTAGAACATTATGTGGCAAGTTGTCTCCCAACAAGTTGCTAGTTGTGCATGTTTTCTCATCTACTAGGAGGTATTAAACGACATTATATATCAGCTGATAATGCCAAGAATAACACCACATTTTCCCAAATTCATGCAAATAAGGGCTATCTCCATCATAAATGTTGGTATTAGAGTGACCATGAAACCCAAAGATAATCTTTCCCTCTTATGGAGCAATGCACTATACATAGACGGTGAGAAAATGCATACTTTATGGAATGATCAATAAGTACATAAATAGATTTCTTACCATGCATTGTGAGTAGGCTAAAAGTGAGGTCCATGGATGAGCCCTCCCATGAGAATCTCCTCACAAAGGTCTATAAAATGAAGGGATGCATACTCCCCTTGGAACACTCCATCCATAAATACATAATCCCAAGTGACAACGTTTTTGGCCTTGGTGACAAGACTCTTTCCACTTCATGACTCCACTATTTGACATGCCATATGCCAAAGTCACCTACCATCATGGTGCTATGTGTGGGAGACTCCTTCCTATGTGGAAGTACCTCCTGATCCTTCAGTGCTGAAGGGTTATAGCCTCTTGGCACTTTGATTGTGCCATCCCTTTATCTTGAAACATCCTGCAATGTATGGGAGAAATTCAGCCCATGCTCTCCCAAGAGTAGCCAAAGCAACAATAGCTCGTGATGCCTCCTCACACCTCCATCATACAAATTGGGAGGTAAAAACATGATATTTGACATGAATAATGTCATGCCATCATAATGCACCCAAACTACTTGCTGCCATATGATCATTAGGGGAATTTTGAGGTCTAAAATGGGCCTCCTAAAGAAATTATAAAATAATAGTGGAAATAATAAAATAAGATCTGATTACATCATCAAATTTTAGAGGGAAAAAAGAAAAAACTACTTTTTCAACTCGTATTTTCAAATTATCTCCCAAATTTTTTGCTCAAATTTCGAGCGGGAGTACTCGTTGGATGCAAAATTGAATTCCTCATCCAAGGAGTACCCATGTTGCATACTTTTGATGGATCCTAATACACGAAAAATGAGAAATACACGAAAAACATTATTGTAATCACGTTTTTTCATGTATTTCTCATTTTTCTTGTAGCAAGGTCCATCGAAAGTATGCAACATGGGTACGCCTTGGATGAGGAATTAAATTTTGCATCCAATGAGTACTCCTACTTGAAATTTGAGTAAAAAATTTGGGAGATAAGTTGAAAAAGTAGTTTTATTATTTTATTATTTTTTAATTTTTTTACCCTTTTACTCAAAAAGTGGTGAATCATCCCCCATGGTTGACATTATCATATTGGTCCTTTTAAAGTTTATTTTGGTTGTATATTTTTCTTAGGAGGCCCATTTTAGACCTCAAAATTCCTTTAATGTGTAAGTGCCATGCCAAATCCCAACCACCAACATACCCTTCAAAGTAGGATATGTCACATGCTGACCATAATCTTTCAAGAGTAGCCAGCACAACCTTGCCTCCTGCTCCCCTGTGTCATAGACCTGCAAGTGGCTTGAATCCATCCTCTTTCTCATCCACATCGCCCATCCAAAAAATGGTGAGTGTCTGTCATCATGCTACAAATTGGTAGCCCTCCAATGGAGAATACCCTCATCCCAAATCAAATCAATATCTCTACACTTCATGGGATGTTGAAGTGCAACCTCATGGAGATACCCATATGAAGACCACTCATCAATTACCACATTGAATCCATAAGGATCCAAGCATACTAAAGGCAAGATCTTCTCATTAAGCTGTGAAGTGCTCATCAAGAAAGATCTATCACAACAATGGAAGATAAGATGTCTCTCATGAACCATCTGCCTGTCCCCTACTACACATGTAGAATGGTCATTGGAATGCTCCAATAATGGTTGGGCCCCCAACTCATCACTGCTAATCCATGACAACGCTTCTAATCTCCACGATGGTGCATCTGCTGTCTCATAATCATGCTCAATGTTGAACATATAGTTCTGCAGGGGATTATTTAGGAAAATGTTCATCCTATACTCCAAAAATCTACACTCCAACCCCAAGAGTTGTGTGCAGCTCAACAATGATATACTAGGATGACTATATATCTTCTCCTTGAACAAATCAAGGTTCCTCAGCGCAGTGATAATCTGCTGCTCCAAATCAACAATGTGCTTTGACCCTAGGTCATGCATTTGCCATGATAGCATGTTTCCATAATCCTCCATATGATGTGTTGTAATAATAGGAAATGAAAATATGTGCATACCTTGGTAAAGCTTGGGAACATCTTGTACTGCTACAAGGGTTCCTTCGTTTGGTATGATGACTTCCCCAACTACTGATGATGATGGCTGCATCAACGCTGGTATAAGTCTAATCCTCCTCATGCATCACCAGAATAGTGCATGGTACTTTAAATGTCAAGATAAAAATACCACTTTGCAAAGATGCAAGGGTTCTTTAGCCTAATGCAAGTGCTCCTACAGCAAGTGGTGGTGGAAGTTTCTCCTTTGATTTCTTCTTGTCAAACTTCTTAATAAACCTCTGAGTAAAATCTGCATATGAAATCAATTTTGCATGACTCAAATGGTTGAACCACCAATTTTTTACTTCACTCTCAAGGTGTAGTGCTGCAATCTCAACTTCTTCTCCCTCTACTACTGGATGTAACAGAAAAAATGCATCCAAATTCATTCCCCAAGCTCTTGTTGTGCATGTGTATGGCCCATTAAATGTAGACAATAGGAATCTATTGCTACAAGGTCTTATTTCTTCTTTCAGCTGAATGAATTGTGGGAGAGTTAGATTCTCCTTGAAAGCCATTACTTGAAATTTGTGTTCTGCAAGATACTCACTTATAATCTAATGATCTAAGTGTCCTCCATCTCCATGCCTTTTGTCTTCTTCTTCAAAATAAAAGGGCATAGTGTATTACTTTGGAGCTCTATGCAATACCAGTTTTCTCTTCTCCTGATAGGAAGTGCATGGTCCTTCCTCATCTTGAAACCCTAATGAGGTCTCATTATTTCTCTCCATTCTTCTTTGCTTGACCTCCTTAGTGAGGTCCCTTTTAGATCTGAAAAGAGATGAGATAAAACACATTCTTTCCATAATTTTGATCTATTTATCCTTCTTCCCATAATCTGAAAAAATAACCCCATATGGCTGCCATCCTCTTCCTTATATAAATGATGAGCTTCATCACCCTTGGCCACACTCAATTAGGTCACTACTTCCATACAAAGAGTCTCCAACCTAAACTGTGTTGTCCCTCCATGAATGCCACTCCTCCATAACAACGTTGTTTATTTGGTCAAAGTTGACCCAGTCTTCATGCTCCAGCCATTTTTCACACCTAAGGGTCTTCAAGCCAGCCTTTTTGATGATCTCCATTTACACTAGGAGTGTCTTTTATTCCTACTAAGGAGATTTATGGGTCTCCATACCCTCTTATTCCTCTATCTAAGAGAAAAATCAAAATTTAATATTCCAATTAGTTGTGTGCTAATTTGGTAATATTACAAGAGCACATTGGATCAAACCAAGTACACTCTATATAAGGACGTGCAACAGTGTTAGGTGGCAGCCCTCCTGGAGTCTCGATGTGTAGTGGCCTTGATAGACTGAGGCACTACTAGTGAGCAGTATGGAAGCGAAGGAATGACATGATGAGATATGACATTGTGTTTGTCGGTGTATTTTGTCTACCATAGAATGTTGTATTATTCATATTTTGTTTAATATAATGAAGATTGGGGATTGCATATTATTGTAAAATTTTGTTTAAAATTGTGCATATTATGCATATGTGATTTTCTACTATATATTTTCCATTGTGAAAATTAGTTTATGGTTGAGATTCTTAGTTTGGTAGCATCAACCATTTAAAACTCTAACCTAGACCCATGGTGACGGAAATTCAACAAGCAATACCTTTGAACTAGGTGACAACAAGGATCCCATCTAGGTGGCACTACTAATTCATACCTATCTATTTCATGTCCTATGTCATTAGTCTCTTCTTCTTCTGTTTTTTTAGTTTGTTTCCATGGCAGAAAAAGCATGTATTTTAATCTATGGATGGTAAATTTTGAACTTCTAGACACCTTCTACCTCTCTAAGGTTGGTGAAGTTTTAGACATGGTCAGGTTTTCCTAGTGGCTACCGAATTAAAATTTTTAATGCTTTCACGTAATTTCTTGTTTAGAAAGCAATACAAAATTTTACTCCAAGAATTTTTTTATTAAAAATGAAATCTAGCACTATCAACATTATTATATTTCTCATAAAAGCATGAGATTCTCTTATTTCATTATTATTAATTTATTAATGAAAATAAACTTAAAATTTAAACTTCAAATCAAAAAATAAAAATACTAGGAACCCAAGTTGTTGCCTAGTTGCATTAAATTTTGGATGGGTTATTCAAATCACTAAAAGTGAAATAAATGGTTGGATGATTTTTAAGTCTCGGGTAACTTTTTGGAAAACCTATCAAATATATTAAAAAAAAATAAACATGGGGGATAATGTCACATTTTAAATCTATAATTTCAAATCTTATTTTCTTCACGAGTGAAAATTCTATGACTATTTTATGTTTTCTATGCCTTTCATTTTATTTGTTATGTAAATGCATAATCTTCTTTCTTTTTATTCCTTAGTTGTTAATAATGAAATCAATGCCAATTTTTTAACAACCTATCAAATATATTCCAAAAAATAAACATGGTGGAGAATGTCAAATTTTAAATCTAGTATTTCAAATCTCATTTGCTTCGCAAATGAAATTCTATGACTATTTTATGTTTACGCCGATAGGCGTAGCCCCCTATCGGAAATCGCTTCATTAGTGATTATGCTAATTAATATTTTTCATCCGGTGGTCTAGATTGAAAGATGCCGATATATTCTCGTCGTCACAACTTAATCAATGAATGAAATCAAAAGAGATAACCTCCTTGCATGTCTAAATCAAGTGTTTAAACCCTAATTAAATTAAGTTTTTACCAAGTGATCATTAAAAATTTACTGTTCCTCTTATTTATCTCCACGTATGAGAGTATGAGAGATTAGAGTGAAATAAGGACACGTTTCGGGCAAGAAAGTTGTATCGTCGAATCCGCATGGCATGTGATTTACCAAATGATCATTAAAAATTTACTGTTCCTCTTAATTATCTCCATGTATGAGAGTATGAGGGATTAGAGCGAAATAAGGACATGTTTCGGGCGAGAAAGTTGTATTGTCAAAGCCGCATGGCATGTGGTTAGCTTAACGTTTTAGGTTTAATCATGGGATTTGTATGGAGGTGGCCATATCTGCAAACAACAAGAAATATCGATGTCCATCCATCTTCCAGCGGGAGCAGCGTGCCACATGCAACGAATTATTTAATGGTCATTATCTTCACCTGGTGCCATGCACAACGAAATCTGCAGAGCTATCGCTCAAGTGGGAACTGTTATAGGAAGGTGAACCAGAGCGTCACCCAAAAATTTCAATAGAGTAGTTCCACGGAGTTTATCCGCCTATCTGCTGTGATGGTTGGCATCGTAACGCTCAATTTCTTTCAGAACATAAGGCCACCTGGTTTAGAGCAGCCGATGCATTTGGACACAGAGAACCGAGACTGTGGCTGGTTTGATCTAAGTAATAAATCCTTATGAGAAGCTTCACGACTGTAGAACGCATGCTCTGGACGGTAAGCTTTCGAATAAACATGTGCTGTTTTTTATTCAGGCAGACTATAGTTTATTCACTGTGTATTGAAATACACATGCGCTGCTTTTTTGCAATGTTGGACACTCAAGTCTCAAGTCAAAGCTCTCTTATGTTCATTCTTGCATCGTTGTTTTCATTAGCGTTTGGTTTCATTTTGAATGTAGTGATCATTTTGGATGCAGAGAACTTCACAGCTGTAGAACGCACGCTCTGGACAGTAAGCTTTCGAATACACACGTGCTGTTTTTTATTCACGTAGAATGTAGTTTATTCACTCTGTATGGTTTCTTTTCAAATGTAGCGAGCATTTTGGACGTAGAGAACTGAGACTGTGGCTGGTTGGATCGAAGTAAGAAATCCTTCTGAGAAGCTTAACGGTTATAAAATGTACGCTGTGGACGGTAAGCTTTCGAATACACATGCGCTGTTTTTTACGTCGTTGTTTTCATTAGCGTTTGGTTTCATTTCAAATGTAGCGAGCATTTTGTTATGTTATCTATGTAACCATATTTCTAGCTTGTTTGATGATGCACTCTGACCTAGGTATTTACCGCCTCTTCATAAATAAACTAACTATTGCGCAATCATTTATCTCACTTTCATTGCGTTAGTGCATTTGTTTTTAACATATGAAAGTCACTCTGTCCAAAGTCACAATGACTAGCATTTAATTATTCATTTTATTTTACATAAATATATATGTAATTTCATATATTATTTAAATTGGCATCATAATTTAATTTCATAGATTCATTATTGATATTCACGTATCTGTTCCTTTAAAATGAATACCGAAGATAAGTTTGATATGGTATAACAGATTGTAAACCTTGTCTTTAGATTTGGTTAATGTAGATGGTTTAATTGCCTCTTCATAAATAAACTAACTATTGCACAGTCATTTATCTCACTTTCATTGTGTTAGTGCATTTGTTTTAACATATGAAAGTCGCTCTGTCCAAAGTCACAATGACTGACATTTAATTATTCATTTTATTTTACATAAATATATATGTAATTTCATATATTATTTAAATTGGCATCATAATTTAATTTCATAGATTCATTATTGATATTCACGCATGTGTTCCTTTAAAATTAATACCGAAGATAAGTTTGATATGGTATAACAGATTGTAAACCTTGTCTTTAGATTTGGTTAACGTAGATGGTTTGAATTGGTCGTGGATGGTTTTATTTTGCAATATGCACAGATAATAATGAAATTTGAGACACACATCATTAATAATATCATCTAGTCATGTTGTAGTTAATAATAAATTTAAATGGAAAAATTCAAAACATATAATAATTAAACTGTAAATGATAAGAGCCTCTCGGGCTCACCTAATATTTGTGCACATGCAAATATGATAAACGTATGTCAACAAAGTCAAAACCTCATTCATTTTATTTTACATAAATATATATGTAATTTCATATATTATTTTAATTGGCATCATAATTTAATTTCATAGATTCATTATTGATATTCACGTATCTGTTCCTTTAAAATGAATATCGAAGATAACTTTGATATGGTATAATAGATTGTAAACCTTGGCTTATGAATATTGGTCCATTACTCCGCCAGGTCAAATTAATGTAGATAGCGAAAATATTGGTGGTATATCTGTTTAATTAAAATATATGATTAATATTTCTTAAGCCAAAAATCATGTTTTGATTTTTGGCTTAAGAAATATAAACATTAATACAGACATAAGAAAAATACTTATTAATATTAATAGTAAATTTGTGAGTTCTTTTTAACTACTGTAATAATGTTCTTGTGGGTCATATCATTTTATACATTATGTATGTGTGCATGTTAGTATATTTGTAGATGGAAAATTGCTTTTCTATATTGCTTATTCTATTCACCATTAATTGAAAGTTGTTTTGTTGATATCACGTCTGTTTTCTTTTATGTTAGGTGATCTCCTTGTTTTATCATGGATCTAGCTATTTGGAGTTGTATTCCATTTGAAATTCTTGAAATTGTCTTCCTTTGGATCCCTTTATCAGTTGTCATAAAGTTTAGCACTATTTGTCAACAATGGAAGACTATTTTGCAAAATCCTTGTTTCTTATTGCGTTGCAAGCATATCTATACAAATGAATTTGGATTTATGGTTCCTTTCGTCAATGATGAAGACAATTATTCTACTGCTGAATACCTTAATCAAAATGGGCGCATATCTCACTTTCATTTGTGATTCATAGATTCAAGATACAAGGTGGAGTCTACTATTTGACCAATGGTGGTTTTATCCTTACCAACATAATTCTCCCATTCACGAAAATATTTTGTGATGAATCCATTTACAAAGGCCTTAAAAAACATTTGGCGAATACAAATTGGAGACTGGGGATTATTTTCGTTATTGGAGAATGCGAGTAGCAACTAATATGATTGGGTTGTTCTAAAACATATCTACGATAGAATTCAGTCTAAATTTTATGTTTTCAGTAGTCTTGATAGGGTTTGGCGAAGGGCTGATCTTCCATTTGGTGGCACTTCACCCCCTCAAAATGGAGTGTTTTATAGAAGTAAATTTTTTTGGCTCTATCTCGACACAGAGTATGAAGATTATCCTCGATATGGGTATACAATCTACTGGTTCAATGTAATAAAAAATGACTAGGGATTTTCATTTGTTCCAATCACTGACATTCGGTGTATGTCATTGGCAGTGTGCAAGAATCAGTTGATATGTCTTGTCAATGATGGCTCCACTTCTGTATGGTCAATTGAAGAAATAGATAATTTTCAATTTGGTCACCCGTGTATTGAACGAAGAACTGATTACTTTGAGAATGATAAGGGCTTTAGATGGAAGTTGTTGTAAGAAATGTCTATAGATATAAATATGAAATGTCCTGGTTATCTTCCTTTTTGAATAGTCCAAGGTGTGGTTCTTATGTGCAGATGCAGTGAAGTTCCTTTCCTATTATATGACATGATGGTTGGCCTTTGCTTCCCAATAGATATTGATAATTCAACTAATCAAAAAATGAATGGATTTTGGTCTCCAACATTGTAGGATTGCAATGATTTGATCAAGTCTAGAAATGTTTTTGCAATTGCTCCGCGTATGGATTCTATAGATGAGATTCCACCATTGGATGTGGACATGGAGTCTTAGGCTATTAGCCATTTTTTATTCTCTCTGTGGTCATGGAAAATATTTCCCTTTTTTTTTAACTTTGCATACTTTTGGGTATGTATGCTAAGACTATGGATATTTATATGGCTCCATTCTGAGGGGGTGTCTTCTATCTATGTATGTAGCGGATGCTGGATATTGAATTCCATTGCAATTTGCTCGAAAATATTTATTTTTTTTGTCCCGTTTAGTCCTCTTAATTGCATTTGAATGTGTTTGGATGTTATCCATTTCTCTTTGTTTCTATAATTGTAATTACTGTGACTTATTATATACATGGTGTTTCCATCAGTTTTTTCTCATTGATTCTCAAACAATGTTATATCTTTAGGCTTTTTTGATGGTATATAGTTCCAAATATTTAGATATATTTCAAATTCATATAATTTTTTACAATTTTGTTCCATTTATATGGGTTTCCCATTACAGTTATAATATGATACATGAAATTTAATCCTTTTTTGTTCTGGCCATTTGAAAAAATCCAATTTTCGTCTTAGCCATTTGGTTGGAAAAATAATGTAAACGATTTTAATTTGTTTTGTGGTGGAAAAAAATGTGTTCCTTTTTCATCTTTTTCTGTTAATTTATATTGGCTATATTGTATATATTGCATGTTTATTGTTCCATAACAAATATGTTATTGTTTTTTGTAGATATGTCATCTGAAGGTACAAGCAAGAGTACAAGAAAAAGGAATAAGTCACCGACATCACGTGACAAGTCCAATGAAAGTCGTCGTTTACGGTATCAACAAAATAAGGGCACAATAAATGAGCATAGGAGAGCTAAATATCATAGAAGAGCGACTGAAACAACTCTTGAAAATTATTTTATGGTTCCTTTTTCGTATCGTACTATGGAAGATATCATGGAAAGAACATTGTCGCTTGGTAGTTCGTTGCCAGAATATGTTCCTCATCACCATAATTTTGTTTTCCAACGCTCTCCTGAAAATTATCATAATATTGAGGAAACATCTGGAAATAGGGAGGAATATAATATTCATAACGTGGATGAAAATGTTCACCCAAACCCTTCTGTCTCTGCAGTTGCATCTTGTGAGAAAGGCCAAAGGTTGCAAATATCCATGGTGGAGGTAATGATGACATTGTATGTCATGACTTGGATGATAGTTTGATTGGCCATTTGTTTGATAATTTGGATCCATATGGTGGAAACATCGTATCTTCCAATCTCCCTTCTCAAAATAATGTTGTCGCATGAACAGAAACAGTCATCCGTGATAGCAGTTTGCGTGGAAAAATGGAGGTAATCCAATGATATCTTTACAGTTGATGCAATAGTGGTTGTTTTATTACATTCCTCTATTTACATTTCTTTAGTGATAAGGTATTTTATTCTCTTGGAGTAGGATACACCTCATTTTAATAGAGGTCTGGAAATTTTTTCTTTGCGTCTTCCATCTCCTAATCTGAGATTTGAATATGAAGTAGGTCATAACCTTCCACTGCATTCTCCTCTAGAATCAAATCGACAAACTAATGTTAATGTTTAATGTGTTTGATTTGATTTTTCTTTATTTGAAATTTTGGTGCATATTTTTTTTTCTTCAAACATGACACAACTCGTTTCAATAGAGGCATACAAATTAAATTCATAGATGTTTCGTATACTGATGTTATAAGTGAGGAGTAACCATCACATAGCATTCATCCAGATCCCCAACAAAATGTAAATGTTGAATGCGTTTGTTATTTTCCTCCTTTTTTCATTTATTGTTAATTGTAAAATTAGAAATCTATCTTTTTTTGGCATTTAGTTTTATAAAATATTTTAATTTGTTTTAACAGGAAACAACTAATTTGAATAGAGGCATCGAAACTAACTTGCCAAATGTTCAATCTACTAATGTTAGAAGTGAAGAGCAACCATCTCCTACACTTCATCCACATCGCCAAACAAATGTAAATATTGAATGGAAATTATTTTTTTTCATTTTTTCAATTCTAATTATTTGGACATTAAATTTAAAAAAAAATTATTCTAAAGAAACCTTTGCACATTATCAAGTTTCAGATATGCAGACCATAAATTTCGAAAGCCAATGTCATAGATCTGTTCCACATGTTTCAAATTTGGGGAGGGAGTCTCGTGGTGCTGAAAATCAAATAAATTTTAGAAGAAATTATACTCTTCCACATCATTCTCCACATGGTCCAACCAATACAAATCATATTTATTTTGATGAAAATATGATTGTAGTGCATAAAATATTTTGACAAAATCTAGATAGCTTGTGAGTTGTCCAAATGTGCCACATCTGCAAAGAATCTTATCCTGGACTCGAAGTTTTGAGAGATCCCGAAGGACCTGTTTGCAGACGATGTAAGAATGAAGGAGGTTCACATCGTTTTTGTGGCTATAATAACATGGATCCTGGGGAAAAAACCTCATATTTTAACAGTTCTTACTCAAGTTGAAGAAATGTTAATAGCACGTGTAAATCCTATTTTGCAAGTGACACATGCTCGAGGTGGGCAACATAAGTATAGAGGACACACAATTACCTTTCCCCAAGATATTTCTATAGTTTCACAAAGTCTTCCACGCCATGTTGAAGATATTGAATTTCTAATTGTGAGGAGACATGCTGCTCAGTCTAAATATTATGAATGTTATGTAAAAATATCACGCGTTATGGATGCGTTGCGTTTCAAAATTGAACGTGATCGATATTATCTAGATGTTGTAATTGACTATGATTCAGTAAATGCTCTGCCCGAAAGATCAACATATGTCTCCTGCAGGCTTAAATTTGTTGATTGTGACATTGAAGAATCTGAGTTTAGTGCAGCTAATAATGAAGGGTTTCCTCCTAACCATTTTCCCTCTCATCCTTCGTCTTTTATTGCTTGCCTACCCAATGAACGGAGAGAGGTGGAAGAAATTAGAGCATTTCTTGATAATGTTGATTCTTCAGATGTTGATGAAATGGATTTTCCCACTATTGGAACGTCTCCAGTGAATGAATATAATACTGAGGGGTTATTAGATATGGCATTCCCCACATTGTTCCCCACTGGTGCTGCTGATTGGTTGCAACCACGCATTTGTATTGTTGAACTTCATGAGTATGCATTGCATCTTCTTAGATACTATGATCATAGGTTTGGAAGCCATCCTCGCTTCCGATATTACTTATTGAACATGATAATGAGGCATCGTAGCTAAGCAATTGCTTCAGTTTTTGTGAAGAAAAAATTACATGATAACTCACCGACAACAATTGATGAATTGCGCCAGCAACTTTCTGATTTGCCAGATAATAAGTTGGTTGAGCATCTTATGCGGTTTGGGTCTTCTCTAAGAGGTACAAGGGCATACTAGACTAAATATCGGGCTGAAATGACTGACATGATTACTCAGTTGGGATGTCCATCTTTGTTTTTTACTTTGAGTGCAGCTGACACAAAGTGGCCAGAGCTGCATAGCCTCATGCCTGTACCATCACATTCTCGTTCCTTAAATGAGCATCGTATGAAAGTTGAAAATGTTATCTAGTACGCTCATATTTTTGCCACATTTATGCACCATAGATTCAATATATTTCGAGAGGAATTTATCCAAAAATATCTTAAAGCTAAAGACTTCTGGTACAGGTCTGTTTTCTTGAATTTATTTTCTATTCGTTGTCAATTTCTTATTGATTTTCCATTCATATTTATCGTAGTAAATATGTGTTCATTTTTTCCAGATATGAGTGGAAACATAGAGGTTCAGCATATATCCATGGTTTCCTATGGTTGCAAGGAGCTCCTGACATGGAAAGACTTGATTGTTCAAATGATTGTGATTTGCAACATGCAAAGATATTCTTTGACAATTATGTAATTGCATGGAATCCACGTGAAATACATCGTCACAATATAATGGTTCCAAGAAGTCTCAATGATGACCCTTGCCTACTGAATACTAATCAGATTTTCTCTTGCAATCCTCATAATGATTATGAAGAATTGTTGAACCATGTCCAAATGCACACAAAGTTTAGTGTAGATTCTTGTCTACGCAAAAAGGGCACTATAATCGCTTGTCGGTACAATGCCCCATGGGATGTTTCTGAGGAATCAAGATTTTTCATAGATGATCAAGGAAGAAAAAAATATGACCTAGAAATAAATGATGATAGGCTGAATGTACATAACATTGACCTTCTAACAATGTGGCGTGCAAATGTTGATTTCCAGCCAGTGGTTTCTCGACATGTTTTTCTGAAATATATTGCTAAGTATGCATCAAAAGCAGAGAGAAGGTATGAAATCTATCATGATATGTTAACTAGAATTTCAAATTCTATTTCCTCTGAGGATTATGATTTATGTGCTTACAGGAGGTTTCTTGCAGAAACAGTTGTTGAATGTGACATTGTAGCACAAGAAACATGTCACATGTTGCTTAAGCTGCCTCTCGTTGTGTGTAGTCGACAATTTGTTTCGTTAAATGTTGGAAGAAAGGTGTTCAGGAAAATTTCAAGGGATGGCCTGCACTGTTCATCTGAAAATACATTTGTTTAGCATTATCAGAAGAGGTCTTCTTTCCTTGAACATCTATCTTTGATAGAAACAGCAATATCTTGGACTTTTGATAGCAAGCGCAAAAAAGATCAATGGAGGCCTAGAGATGCTCATGCAATTGTTCGGGTCTGGCCACGGTTTTATTCTATTCATGGTGAGGATTCAGAGGATTTTGAACCCTTTTGCTGGATAGAATTGCTCTTGTACAAGCCATTTCATGAAATTTTTGCAGAGATTGGGCTTTCAACTGAAATTTTGTGGAAAACTAGAGGAATTTCCGATATCGAGCTTGGCATGTTGATCGAAATCCATCAATTGATGAAAATATTGAAGATGGAGAAGATGGTGATTTTGCTAACCAGTAAATGAATCTTGAAGATGATTTTCAAGAGTGGAAACTTTTCTCTCGCTTGGTTCCACCAAATAGTATCAATGTTTTTGATCTTCACACCCTTGGTCGAAGGGATTTTGATATATCCTTTGACTGGAAAGGTACAATTATTTATGATGATGTGGCTAAAGAAGCTATTAATTTTATAAGGAATTCAATATCAAGGGGTGATATTGGTGACCTTTCAAATAGAACATTTGCCTCTCCAGATTCATTGGCAGAAAAACAACGACTTGCTTTTGAAATCATTTTAAGGAATTTTGCTGAATATGAGATTTGTGAAGCTCTTCTTATGATTATTTAGGGCACTGCAGGCACTGGCAAGTCTTTCCTTATCCATTGTATTTCTGATACTCTTTCTAATCTATCAGGTAATGGAAAAAGTCCTTTGCTTCTTCTTGCCCCAACATGAATAGCTACTTTCAATATACATGCAAAAACAATACACTCTGATTTGAAAATACCGATTAGAGATATGAAACCACTACAGGGTCAATCATTGGCACTATTCCAAGAGGAAATGAGGCACATTCGATATATATTGATTGATGAAATGAGATTTTTAGGATCAAGGTTGTTCATGCAAATAGATGCTCGACTACGAGAAGCATTTCCAGATAAAAAGAATTGTCCTTTTGGTGGTAGATCCATGATCCTTGTGGGTGACCTTGGGCAGCTACCTCCTGTGAGAGATAAGCCTTTGTATGCAGGTAATACAGCAGGGAAAGTATTATGGAAAAAATTCGACACTCTTGTCAGTCTTGACACAATATCTCGCCAACAAGGGAGTAATGAGAAACAATCTTGTTTTCGTCGAGTCCTCAATAACATAAGAAACGCAGAACCTGTTCTTGATGATTGGGAGTTTCTTATGTCACGGGCTGATATCAGGTTGCATCCTAGAGAAAGGGATTTGTTTAATGCAGCAGTTCACATGTTTCTAACAAATGATTTGGTCTCCTTCCATAACAGACATATGTTGAAATCATTAAATTCTCCAGTTGCACGATGTATTGCTGTGAATTCAAGGCATTCAGAAATCAGTGGTGCTGATGATGATCAACTAGACCATGAAGTTTTGTTGTGCCATGGCCAGCGTGTTATTTTGACATGTAATTTGTGGGTTGAAGCTTTTTTGGTGAATGGTGCACTTGGGTATGTGAGGGAAATATTTTATATGCCTTTTCTAAGCCACTTGAGCTTCCAATGTTCACAACTGTTATTTTTTATAAGTATGTTGGTAATCCGTTTGATGCAAGCAATCCAAACATTGTACCTATCACACCAGTGGTAAGAGGAAATCGAAAACAAATTCCTTTAAAGATGGCATGGGCTCTTACAATTCACAAGTCACAAGGCTTGACTTTAGAGCGAGCATCAATTGATATCGAGAATAAAGAACAACAAGGCCTGACCTTCACAACCATATCAAGAGTGAAATCAATAGATGGTTTATGCATTGCACGACCTTTATCTTATCAACGTTATGCCAAGATGAATAATAGTGCGTATGTTACAATTAGGAAGAAAGAAGAGGAGAGATTAAAGTCCATATCGCTATGATATGCAACTATTAATATAATAATAATGCTTTTGATATATTAATGTGATGTCTATATTTATCAAATTCATAGTAGTATTTTGGAATGTTGTTTACATCATTTTTGTTGTTGCTTAATTTTCTTGTTTTTATAGTGTCGTTTTTTGTTATTTTTCTTACAATGAACCATTCACAGGCAAAAAACCAGTTATATGAGCCAGCCATTAAAAATCAAATAATCAAAATGAATAGACTAGAAAACAGGAGGATTTAAGAATTCACTGTTTATACTAGTTCAGAAGAAAACATTAAGAATAACAACGATTGAAAACAGATTTCACTTAAGCACTTTCTGGATTATTCCTTTTCATTTATCATTCATATATGAAACACAAATGGTATAGTAAACAAGTATAGAACTCTAAAACATAAGAGATAGATGACTTATTGATCCTTTGTCTGACTCAAGAATTCCGTGAAAAGTCCTTTGCATCAATTCCTTATCCAGCTAGCCATGCGAAATTTGTCCAATAGCACTTTATTCCAAAATATTCAATGTTATAGAAAAGTATGAGAATCCACCCCCCCAATACTCTAATTGAGGGAGTATTTATACGAAAAATTATAAAAAATATCTCCTGACAAAATGAGATATAATTTAGGATGACTCATGAATATGTTACAATAAAATAGAGATAGATGGTCTCGTAGAAAAGAGAAAATATAGCCGATGTTGTGTTGTTCCCTTTCTTTTATGAATGTGCTGGGGGCAGGCCCTATGATTAGGCTTGTTGCTGTCCTCTTTAGTAACTTTGTGTTGGCTGCTCTGTTTTACTGATACTCTTTACTTGCAACGATACACTTTGACCTGTTTCATCTCTGTTTATCCTTTTTATCATGACTTGCTATAGTAAATAATAAAAATTCATGCAAGGATAATTTTTACAAAATCTCTAACATCTCTTCCCACCATTGTGCTTCTGGTATTATGGTTCTTTGAATCTTCCTCAGAGTCTCATCAGTCTCTGTATATCTGAAGAAAGTAGGCTGAATTGGGAATAAGTGTTTTACCTCATGTTCGAGATAAAACAAATTTTCCAGATTGTCATGAAGATTTTTGCCTGTAGGCAATGCTTTTGCTACTGATGAACTGGTCAATGAACCGGCCTAGTTGTCAGCATACTTATTCAGTTTCTCAACATAGATTTCAAGGCTCATTATTTTATCATCTGAGACTAAAGGACTTCGCAATCCTTTACTCTGAAAAATATCCAATCTCTTTGTAAAAGCATTGATTTCTTCCTGCATATCATAGCATCTTCTTTCTAGGTTATGCATCAGAGTTCTTTTAGTAAAAACCCTTTTTACCTCCAAAATTTTTCCTGTTCTGTCTTGGATGCCTAGCTCTTGAAGTTGGTATATGTTATTGGTATTTAAAAATTGTATAAGCTTATTGGCTTCTTCAAGCATATTTCCTAATTCTTCTCTTGCCTTTTCAACTTCTTCCAGAGCCAATTTAACTAAATCATTTTGCTCATACATTATTTGGATTGATGGAAAAACATCGTCTATTGACTGAGTGATGTTGTCCCAAAAAATTTCTTTGATTTCTTTTAAAGGTTTCTCCAATGTGAGATCATTTTCCAATGCTTTGACCAATTTTTCTAATTTGTTGATCTCTCTTGTTTTTTCTGCAACACTCATCTTTAAGAGATTGTATTTTTGTTCTAAGGTGGTAAATTGTACCTTTGTTTTCTGGAGCTCTGTCACTTGGAGTTTCAATTCCTCCATTGATTTTATTAATTCTTTAGTGCTTAAATTGGAAGTGTTTCCCTCTGATAGTCCTGTTGGCTGACTTATTGTTTTTGTACCTGTAATTACTTCTGATGTAGATGCTAGAATGTTTGGTTGCTTGTCCTTTAATGCCTTTTCAAGTTCTTTTTCAGTCTCATTTAGTTGCTCATTAAGTTTCAAAAGAAAATCCATTATTTCTTCTTCAGAGTTTTGCTTTATTACCTCAGTAGTCTGTGGATGCCTTGAAGATGGAAACTTCAATTGTTTCCTTAAGGCTGCAATATCATCATCTTTCTTTTTAATCAAGGCTTCTATAGCCTTAACATCTTTGGGATTATGAGCCAATCCAATAATGATTTCTTCCAAAGTATTTATTCTGTTTTCCTTAGCCTGGGAAGAGGCATTTTCAAGATGCAATTGAGCATTAGTATTGTCCAAATAATTCTGTAATATTTGGCCTATCATTGACTTATTAGTCAAAGTTGAGTATATCATCTCTCCAGTTTGTTTGTGCAGCACAATCTGATCTAAAGGACGAATATCCTTTGCCAAGACCTAAAAATTGGTTCTGACATAGTCTGCAGCTGTTTGAGGTTGTTGTACTTTGGGCTTAAAATGACTCATCACCAATTTACCCTACTAGATGTCATAGGCCTACATCAATCTATGTTGATTTTTGGGAGCCATCTTTAAGTATTGATTATAGACTTGAAGTCTTAATGGATCATTTTTGGCCTTTATACTTATAAATGTCTTCTTAATATCCCAGGCATCCTTCACTGGTGGTTCGAAGGAAGATACTTCTGCACTTTTCTGTCTTTGTGGCTCTTTTTTTTGTGATTTGGTGGATGTCCCACTGATTGTGAATGTTTGCTGACTATCTAACTCTTCTCTCCTCTGACTATTAGTGATTTCTTGAACAAATTCTACTTCTGGGAGTGGATTTAATCTTTTTCTTTTGGTACTAGGTTGTTCTGAAGATCCACTGATACGGGTAGCTATTTCTGCATCTCTCTTTTTACCTTTTTCTTCATTGAGAGGAGTTTGCAAAATTGAAATTTCTGCCACATCGATCTAAGTAGGAGAAGTCTATATTTGGGCCTGTTCCTTGGAAGTTTCAGGCTGCTCAGACATTGTGAATTTATCTGTGACTTGTGTATCGGTCTCCTTTTCCTTCCCTTTGGATGCTACTATGGCTAGTGCACTGATTTCCTGCAAATTTTGCTGAGAGGTTCCAGCAGAGGAAGGAACAATTCCTAGTCTTTGTACCTGCCCAAAAAAATCCAAGTCAAGTATTTTATCAAGATCCTTCACAAAATTTTCAACACTGACTTGTTCACTATCTTGTTCTACTAAGGTTCCTTCCATCCATTCATCCATATTTGCAAATTGTTCAATCTCTGGAATTTTATGGTGAAGGTATGGTGACAATTTGTTTTTCATTCTCCTATCACATATAAAGTTGTTTGGGTCATAAGGTACCCACCAGTTTTTTTTTTTCAATTTGAGATAGTCTTCTATAATTCTTTCAGCTTCTTTTCCTGCATCCCTAGAATTACAGACAAAAGGACCTAATTGACTCTTAATTCTGAGCTGAGCCTTTTTATTTGCATTTCGAAAATGGACTATGTCTGAATTTATAATTTGTCTGAAATGTTCTAGGGAAAAAAGTCTCATTGGAACATATTTTGGTAGTTTTAAAGGACACAACTCACACCCATATATTCTAATTTCTGTATGTTTCATGTATAGGTACCAATCACCTATTCTGTATTACTTTGAGATTGGAGAATTTTCTTCATATCATTATTGACCCTAGGAGGGGAAACTCCTATTAATAAGGTAGTTGCAGGGTGTACAAATAGATCAATGAACTCATTGTAAGAATAAGGAGACTCAGAGGAATTATGGAATATTGGAGACCAAAAAATTATAGACCTTGGATTTCCTTTGGCATCAAGTTGCATGACATGGAAGGGGAAAATCTCTGATTGATAATAGAGCATCAGATGGTATATAAAAGTGGAATATTTGAAAATTTTTCATTTTCCAATCTCATGAACTGGTCATGAATTTTATCAGCAATAAAGGAAGCAAAATCATATTTGACAGTAGGGGGCTGTCAAGGAGTAAAAATTGACAACAACACTAGGGTTAAGTTATCAACATATTCACTAGTGTTGAAACCCATTACAGAAGATATCATATTCAATATGAGTCTGCCCATATCTGTGAAAAAGTTATATCTATAAGGAGGTGGGCCTTTGGGTTGATGTTATGGTAGCATGAAAGTCTGACATAGGCAATTCAACTCTTCTTGGGATAAATTTGTGGATTTTCCGAGTAAATCTCTCATGGAAATGGGAGTCAGGGCTTCACCGAGATGGAATTGTAACATTTCATTTATGTATTGAGAAGTTATTGGGAAAAGAATAGTTTGACTCGGGGACATGACTGCTCGTTGATTGGGATTGTAATTGGCATGGCAGTGATAAATTATTTCGGGGAAAACATGGACTGAAGGTAAAAAATACATTGGAAGATTGGATTCCCACAATCCCAAAATATTAGAGCCATTCAGGAAATGATCTCTGCATTGGAAAAAGGTTCTGAGAGGATTTTCACTAAGAATGAGGTCTTTTATCTGGAAATCCCTATCTGCTAGAGGCAGATAGTCTAAATATTTATGGGGGGGCATTCAAAGGTGCAACATTCAAAGCCACAGGGGTTTCCATTTTTTGTTCTTGTGGATTCAAAAAGGAATTTTGGTTTTTGATGGAAAAATGGGCACAATTATAGGTCTGGGAACTTAGGAGTGAAATAAATACCGAATTGTACTGTGTTTTAGCCTTTTCCTGTGGAATTAAATAAAAAAACAAGACTTGCAGGGTTCGGTAGGAACTGGGTAAATACCTATTTCCGTGAAGTGGATAGTGATGAAAAAAGGTGTAGGCAACTGCTGATGGGTTTTGGATTGTTCGTCTGCAATTTTCTCAGCAAGGCGACGGTTGAAAATCTTTGACAGATGGCTTTGCAGTTTTCTGCATGGGAACACTAGTCACTGCACGGGATAATGAAAATGATGTGCGTTTATTTGTTTTATTCGCAAAGTTGAAAGTTCGCAGGGTTTTATTTTTCGGGCAGATAACGTATGCAGGAAAGGCTGTTTTTTTGAATGCGAACAGTGGTAAGTGGTATACATCACACCGCTTTTGGGGATGGGTTGTTTTCAAGTGAAAGACAGTGATTCCATACCCTTCACGACGCGTGGCGGGACACTATTTGGAAAAATTCTTAGCGATCGCGCGTTATTTTTCGGACGTGGGGGCGACGCGATATAGACGACAGCCATTGGATGTGAAGGGGATGATCGGATGGCTGTCGGGGAGGTGAGATGATAGGGAAATAGAAAGGGTGGGGCCAATACAATTAAACACGATTTAATGATATCGGGGGCAATTCGATTGGTGGGGTAAGTTATTAATTAACCATGAGGGTTAATTAATCCTTTTTTAATGCGGTGGGGAATCAGGGTTCTTAATTAGTCATGGTTTTAACTATTAATCACAATTAACGCAATATTGAGGTTATTTTTCAACCAAAGGGGTGGGATATGTGATAATTGGGAGTTGTATATAGTTAAATTAATACGGGAACGGGTTGAATTATATAGTGAATTAAATAATAAAGTTAAAAGTTAATATGAAAATGAATGAAAAAGCGCTAAGTAAAAAAACATTCGAAGTATGTATTTAACTTATGCTTGAATGAAAGGGTTTTTATGAAATATTGTGCAATTTCCCTAAGTAAAAAAGGATTTTACTTAGGAAAATATTTTTTAGAAGTGAATGAATGACTTATGAATGGCTATAAGTAGTTAGTATTTTCAATTATTGGGCCAAGGGTCCAGTCCCTCCCTTGGCCTTATTGATAACTTATGTTTTTAATAATTTTCCCTTCGATTCACCAATTCCTTTGGTTTATAATATTAAACCCTTGGGATTATTAGTTCTTTTGGTTTATAATATGTATAATCGTTCAATCTCATCCATGATCAAATGTCACATTTTGAAAAATATTGTCTCAGTATGAAAATGACCCTTGGCCAGCCATGGTCATAGTTGGTCCAACATCGGATTGTGACAACATTTGTCTCAATGTTTAAATCAATTCCCTTGGGTTCAGCAATTCCTTTGGTTTATAATATTAAACCCTTGGGTTTATTGGTTCTTTTGGTTTATAATATGAATAATCGATCAATTTCATCCATGATAAAATGTCACATTCTGACAAATCTTGTCTCAATATGAAAATCACTCATGGCCAACCATGCTCATAGTTGGTCCTGTTGTAGCTCCTAGAGACAGCCCTGAGTTGGCAAAGACCAGTGCCTAGGACATCTTAAACAATAGGGAGTATAAAATATATTTCGGGCTTATTATCAGCTTTGGACTCTCTACCTTTTTAACTTATGTAAAACGTCATCATATGGATGGGGCAAAACTACCTTCGAATTTTAGCAATTTATAAAGACTCTGTAAAGACAAGAAGGGAATCTTCAATACATATATACTTTAGACAACTTAGAGACAGATTTCATCAGAGAGGGCCAGTTTCTCAACGACATATAGGTATTTTAAATAGAAAGATATTTGAGGCGCAGAAAGTGAAAGGGGAATACTAACTACCAATGAAATGGTGCTCGGAAAACATATTTCAACATGATATAGGCTTAGGAACTAAGAATCCATACATATCAATCAGTTCAGTAAGAGTAACATTTCACGATGTTTAATACAGAGGAAATATGAATGACGTGTTAAGCGGAACGACATATCGTGTATGAGGCATATTTAAAGCAACATGTACCAGTAAAGCATGAGTATCAGACAACGATAAATTCATACCCGAGCTGGCAAGTTACTCGCATTCCAAGACACGATAAAAGGAAATTGAAAACAATGGAGAGAACAATGATACAATATCACAAAGAAAGAGTCATAAACTATACAGCATTAAGACTGGAATCCTCGTATATAACTAGAACTTCTCTTCACTGAAACCCCATGGGCTCTGTGTATTTGCATTGATCATTCCATGAGAAGCATACAAAAAAATTTTACACTGCAAGTTTATTCAGGAAATCTGGAACCCTTCTTTCTCATTCGATCTTACTTATATAGGCTTCTTCCTATTTCAGCGAGAAGATATTTTTGGGAAAAATATCTTCTTCGCATAACCAAAATTTGTTAAATGTCATTCTCAAAACAGAAAAATTCATGATGAGGAATCAGGCCTCCCATCATGGATAGTCAGGCCCTTGGCCGTTTTCAAAAACAGAAAATTAAATAGCAGTTCGATGAAAAGTAAAATGATGGAGTGGGGAAAACAACCCACTCAAAACTTAAAAGAAACTAATTCAGTAAAAAGTAAATAGGCTGTTGAGGCCAAATCATGAGTTGACAAAGTATCATAGGTGCAGAATATTTGAGGTAGTTGCTGATTCTGGTGGTGGCACGTTCGCAGATGAACTCGCATACTGGCTCGTAAATTGAGTGCACCTCTGTTGACTGTTTGCAGCTGGTTCGGGCATTGCTGAGAACCCCTCCACCTTGACAAAGGCCTCTGTGAGGGCGTGGAAACCTGCCCCAGTAGGAAGCTTGTGTTTTATCAAATGGAGGAGGGTGAACTCTTTTCGAAGGAATGAAACAATCATGTCGGTCTTGAGTTGAGCAGCTTTACCTGTCTGGAGGTTGGTTCGATCTCTTTCTTCTTGCAAGCGCACTGTACATTAGGTCAAAGGCAAGAGCATGGAATGAGTGGTTGGGTCCCAACAGGAAGGAAGCCCAACTGTCATGATCTCACGCCATACTGCGTCGAATCGTTCCACATTGGCGACCACCTATTGGAGAGCTCTCGAAGCTGTGACTCGGGCCATCTCTTTGTTGATGAAATTGTGACACTCAATAGCCTCCGTGAATCGGCTTGGAATACCGTGCTTCTCCATGTCATCTGATCCCAGCTCATTAAGGAATGAAATATACTCTTTGGCATGTTGGGCTCTGTTGGAAAAATCAAGGTCTGCCTCCTGCAGTTTCCTACTGAGATAGGGTATAGCAGACTTATGCGCTCCCATCATCGTTAAGAAGCCCCATTGCTCGGTCACAGCTGAGATTATATTGGAAAAAATCATAATCCTAGCCTTAAGGAGGGTGAGATTTCCCTTTGCACGGCTCTTCATGTCGGCAATAGTTTTTTGCTGATCGACCATCGTGTTCTTTTCCTGCTCTATTTCTCTCTGCAACTCTTCTACTATTCTGGTGTTCTCGGCCAGAGAGTTTTCTAAGTTTGTGATCTTTTGCCTTGTTGTGGACGCCTGGTTTTCCAATACCTCATTTTCAGCTCTTGCTACGGCCAATTGCTCAGATAGCGAGCTAGTTCCACTTGAAACCACGGTGGGCTGGTAGCTGTGTGAGTCGCATCTAGCTTGCAGCTCTGTTGCCTTAGTCTGTAGTATGGTGATTGTTTCAGCCATCTTTTCTTTCTCCTCTCTTTCCTTTGATAGCTTACCGGACAATTCTGCTTTCTCTTGCTCTACTTGCACTAGTTCAGCCGTCTGGACATGGAAGGAGGCTAGTATGCAAGCCTAACCCTTTGTTGATGCGACTTCCTTCTGCAACTGTTCAATCAAAGCCGCCTGTGTTTTTGTTTCCCCTGTATCCTTTCCCTTGATCTAGTCTTGGAGGAAACACACCTGCTTTTCTCAGGCACGGCAGCTAGCGTGTTCGCTTGTTAGGGTAGCCCTCAACTGTTCATGTTTCTACTCTAACTTATTCAGCGCGAGGGTGACCCGCATCAGTTCATCTTTCATCATATCACATACGGTCTGGAATAGGTCGCACATGTCATTGGCTGGCACTTTCTTCATGTCAATCACATACTCAAGCACCCGATAGCTGGTGACACCTGAATTAGGGTCCAAGATAGCTTATGCCATAGATAATACCAGGTTTTTGGTGTTCGCGTTCATGGAGGAAAAGAGCCTGGTATGATATTTCTCAACGTACCTTCCCAGGTCAGCTTTATATTTGTCTCGGATTGCTCTATTTTCCTGATCCCTTTCCATTGCCCTTGGCGAGGTATGCTCTATGATGGCCTGTGTGACCTTTGTGAAGTCAGAAGAAGTGGTACTATCCCTTAGCACCTTTATCCCGGAATTGCCTTTATCCAATTGGTCGTATACTATGAAGGGTTCCAGCAGTTGTTCCTCTCCTATGACTTCTGCCTCGCTGGAGGCTGTTTTTTGCTTTTTGTGAGGGGGGACTGCTCCTGATGTGCCTGTTTATTCTCCACCTGTGTCTTTATTGATGTTTTTCTCCTCCCCTGTAGTAGATGAATCTGTTTCCATCTGCGAAACCAAAGGGGAAATTTCGAGGTTAGCCCTCCATTCCATGAATGGCCTTGGCTCATGCATATAAGGCGCAGACTTGTTCCTTTTTATTTTGTTCGAGATAATTTCTCGGGGGTCATAAGCCCAAATTTTTCCCAGCCTTAGGTCCAGACCTTGCAGCATTCTCTCAACGATTGGGAGGGCATGTCTCGAGTTCACCACAAAGGGGCCGATTTCAATGGGACGCCTTAGGATGTAACCCTTCTTGGCAAGAACAAAATGGAGTTGATCAGCCTTGAGGGCCTGCCGGATGTATTCGAGCGCATAAACTCGATGAACAGAAAACACTGGCAGCCGGTAAGGTGAAACTTCGGCTCCATAGACCCGAAATTTGGTGTAGTCATCGAATAGAAACCCATCTCCAGTGCTCTGGGATTTTCCGGCTTGCAGCGAGCTTTTCATTTCTGGAAAGACCTTAGGGGAAGGTGAGTCATGAATAATGGTATAGGCAATAGACATGAAACTATTCACAAAATTGGAATAACCCTCTCCCTTAGGTAATTGACGCACAGATAAATTCCAGTCGAAAACTGGTCGGGGTTGGGAATTCTCATGATATAATTTGTCTAACCCCAAACCCTCAAATTTATCGGTGTGCTGGTACAAGAAGAGATAGAAAAACATTGAATAGAAACAGAATTGACAGGTTTCTGGAAGCTCCTGGAATTGGGTTCGAATGGCAGTGGCAAGGAAACCAGGAATATCTAATACTACCCCCTTCTGGGACATGAGCCATAAGAGATGGACGCACACCGTGGAAATTTCTTCCGGACTCCCTACCCCTAAAAGGCCAGCAATCAGAGAGAGAATGGGCCGAACTTCCTCTTCGAACAAGCTTAATGGAAAAGGCTCTATGGCGGGAAGAGAAGTAACCTGGTTGCTGGTTATAGAGGAGATGAAGGCTTTTCGGGCCTCCCGTGGCTGTTTGATGAACTGGGTGGCCAAAGATGCTTCTCTGAAACTGATATATGTGTCGCTGGTAGGAAAGAGGAGGGCCTCTTTGATAATATCAGGGGAAAGGGAAAAAACTTTGTTCCCTGAGGAGAGGTGAAGGTGCCTCGATGCTCGTATAAAACATCTCTGAGCCAAGAGATAAAATCAACTATAGAGTGAACTTGAGGGGCAATTTGGTGGTATAGCCCAGACACGACTACTCGGTAATGGTCTGTGTTCTTAACATGACGACTGAAAAGCACAGGCTTAATGCTGCGGATGTCAAATGGGTATTTACGGTCACAGATACCAGCTTGTAGGTCAATGAGAGGGTCAAACCCGGGTGGGTTCCTGGATTCACGGACTTGGGGGGTCTCTGGTTCATTTTTCTTGGGCATTCCCCTACCCATGGCTGACATTCAAGAATTTGAAAAAGCGAAAGGAAAACAGAGGGAGTATGAATGATGGAGTACCTGAACAGAAGGTAAATCTACTCGGGAAAGCGACGCAGGGAACTCTGACAATGATTGGGTAGACCAGGCGCTCTTTCTTACTTGGTATATGCCGTAGACAGGAACCTGTGACTTTTTACTGGAGTGAAATACGAGGAAATGTTATCTCTGGACTAGGTAATTTGAGGTAAAAAGACGGATGGGTAAAACGAATGAAGGCAAGTGTCCTAAGGACACTGACGGTGGGGCACGCGACGCATAAGGATTGGGTGTGTCAGAGTGCAGGTGGGCGCCTCGTGCCGGGTTTAATACTGGTACGGGCCTTAGTACCAGTTAACCTAAAGGACTTTACCTTACCTTTTTACCATATAAAACTGACGATTCTTTAATATATTTCCCATAAGGCAGATTCTAAACATAGCATATCGATCCTCGGGTCCCGTGCGTTAGCTTTGCCACGTCATCCCCTTTACTTCAGGTTCCCACCACGCCACACTGTCACAATTCCGCGGGGGTATGGGTCTCTTCCCTCCCTCACTGCTTGACCCCCTTGGAATTTCCCTCGTGTGCGTCTTCACGCGGCGGAAATTTCTTTCAATACATAGGTTTTGCGCTTAGTGTAGCATTCCATTGCCTTATATATTTCTGTTTGCTTTTTGGCTTTATACTCCATTATTTTCGTGTTAATTCCGCCTTTGGCTTTGTCAAACCAGGAGGTAACTCCTCAAAACTAGAATGTGTATTCGCTGAAGAATGTACATGCTTATATAGATGGGAGGTGAGGCTATTGGGATTCAGCTCCCAATGACTCTTGGCCTTCCTTATTTTCTAATAATAAATAATATACAAAAATACATATGCACACCCATCCATAGGATTAGTGTCAGACTTCCTTTAACGTGTTGATGTTGGTGAGTTCCAAGCATCGTATCCGAACTTTTCAAACTTTTCTTCCAAGTGCTTTCTGGTGAAGATGCTTGTTTTGCTCATTTGTGGAACAATGATGTGGATGGATGGTTTTGGCCCAAACATGATGTCGAATGAGATGGTACTTGTATTGATGTGCTTTGCTCGACGATGGAACTGGGTTCTTGGCCAACTTCACAAGTGTATGTAGTCGATCATGAGGGAGTGGAATACATTTGTCATCCGCAAATCATCCCATTTTCCAGCCACAATATTTTTGTTGCTTGTAAATTTGTTTGCCCACATATTCCGCCTTGGCCGTGGAATCATTGAACTGATCGTCGTATGATCTCCACAAGATTGTACTGATTCAGACTCATGGTAAACTCCGGCAGACACCGGCTCGTCGCCATCAAAGTCTGAATCAGAGTATCCGATCAAGCTGAAGTCGCCTACCCGTGTATATTTGAGTCCAAAGTCTTGAGTCCCCTTCAAGTACCTTAGCACTCTTTTTGCAGCAGACCAATGTCCTTCACAAGGTTTCTGCATGAACCTTGAGAGGATTCCAACAACAAATGAGATGTCAGGTCTGGTGGTGGTCAGATAGATAAGACTTCCTACAAGCTGTCTATACTTAGTTGCATCCTCAAATTCCTTCCCTTCAATAGATGTGAGCTTCAAGTTTTGTTCCATTGGAGTGGTTAAGGGATTACAGTCATTCATGCCAAATTTTTTCAAGAGATCTCCAATGTACTTCTTTGGAGAAAGAAATATGAATTTAGGATGTTGAATTACTTCAATACCCAAATAGTAATGAACATGACCCAAATCAGTCATTTCAAAACCTTTCTTCAACTCTTTCTTCATGGATGAAATATAGCTCTCATTGTTTCCTGTTATCAAAAGATCATCTACATATACCACAAGATATACAACTGTTTTTCCAACTTTCTTAACAAACAAAGTTGCATCATCAAGATCAAAATGTTTGAAATCAAGTTTCAAAAGATGCTCGGTCAATTTCTCATACCAGGCTCGTGGTGCTTGCTTGAGGCCATACAAGGATTTTACAAGTTTGCAAACTTTGTGTTCTTGACCCTTTATCACAAATCCTTCTGGTTGGGACATATAAACTTTCTCCTTTATATCTCCATTCAAGAAGGTTGTTTGCTATCCATCTCATAAACTTTCCATCCACTCGAGTCAAGGCAAGCAGGAGTCCTGGACAGGTCCAAATGCTGTGGGAGAAAGTTTCTTCATAATCGACTCTTCTTTCTCTCTTTAACTTTGCCACAAGGTCATTTCAGGTTGTCATGAGTCAATCGTTTTGTACTGAAACAGAGACCCAATTTGCAACCAATTCGATTCTGCCTCCCAAAGGCGGATCAACCAGCTTCCAAGTGCCATTCTTTATCAAGGCATCATACTCCTTCTGCATCGCTTCTTTTCATTCATCATGAGAAGCGGCTTCTTTGAAGGAAGTTGGTTCATGATCTGTAGACAAACTCAATTCACAGTTATAAGCAATATCCATATCAACAGGGGAATCAGAATTATCTACATCACCTTCGATTTCTTGAGTGGAACTTCTTGTTCCTGTTTTTCCAACCTCATCAGAATGAACATCCTCCAGTGTCTTTGTCAGCCATTTGGGAGGACCTTTCTGAGATGGCCCAGGCTGGTCACTTGACTGAGTTGGGATTGATTCAAGATTCAATCTCCCAATTCTGTCGATCACATCATCCAATGTGTCATCCGTGGTTGTTTCTTCATGTGGGGGAGAGAGTGGTTCAGGAAATGATTCCACAGTTTGATTCAATATCGGAATCCCCCCTTCAAGGTGTGGAATCACATTATCAAACTCTTGGAAAGACTTTGCATGTGTGAATCTGTCCAGGCGATCAAGTTGCCGCTCAACAACCTTGTCACTCTTGGAAGATTCAAGAAATATGACATCTCTTGCTATCACAAACTTATTATTTGCTTCATCATAGAGACGATATCCTTTGGAGGTATTGGAGTACCCCAAGAAGATACATTTTCTGCTTCTAGCACCAAGTTTGTTCCTTTGACCCTTGGGTATCAAGGCATAACAGGTGGACCCAAAGACCCCGAAATGCTTTACCGAAGGAATGTGGCCATGCCACATTTCAAAAGGAGTTTTGTTTCTAATTGAACTTGAAGGACACCTATTCTTTATGTAAACAACACATAGAACTGCATCATCCCAAAACATCAATTTTACATTCTTGAAAAATAACATGGAGCGGACCATATTTAAAATGGTTCTGTTCATTCTTTCAGCGACACCATTCTGTTGTGGATTATATGGCACTGTTGTTTGATGTTTGATTCCATGTTGACGAAGATAATTTTCAAATTCGTTTGAAGTGTATTATTTTCCATTATCAGTACGTAGAGAGCCAATATTAGTTTGTGCATCATTTTCAATCCATGCATGAAAATTCTTGAAAGTTTGAAAAGCATCAGACTTATTCTTCAATAAGTAAATCCAACACATTTTGGTGTAGTCATCAATAAATGTCATCATGTATTTATTTCCATTTGCAGAAGCAATAGGCATAGGGCCACATAAATCTGAATGAACAAGCTCAAGTTTTCTATGTGCTCTGGAGTGTGAATCATGAAATGGTTGTTTGCTATGCTTTCTTAGAATACAAGCATCACATTCCTTAGGTTTCCTAGGAATTGTAGGCAGTCCATTAACACCATTTTTCTTCAACAAACGAAGGCTTTCATAGTTTAAGTGTCCAAATCTAGCATGCCATAAAATACTTGATGGGAATGTACCTTCATCATGATGTGAACTGAATGCAAAGTTTTGAGCATGAGAAGATGAACCTTTCAGCTTCAAGAGTCTCCCTTCTTCTATTCCCTCCATGACAAGTGAGCGATCTGATGCTTTTCTGACCTCTGCCTTGCCATCAAACAAGTGAACTGAGTGTCCTTGCTGCCGGATTTCAACCAGGGACAGTAAGTTTCTCTTCAACTCAGGGAGGTATAGAACCTCATGTAGCATATGATCAGGAAGACCAGGCAGTTTAAGCCTGACTGTGCCAAGCCCTGATGGCTTGAGTTTGGATTTATCTGCGAAATATACTGCTCCATCAACTTTGTCAGTGAATTCTTCAAAAAAATCTTTTCTAAATGTCATGTGACATGTTGCTCATGAATCTAGCAACCAATCATCTCTCCATGAAGTAAATGAAACATCAAATAGGTTTTCAGTTACTCCATTGTTACAATGTGCTAGAATAGAATGAGCTGTTTCAGTTGGTTTACCTTTGTCTTTGTCATCAATTTTACCTCTGTCTTGATTTGTTTGCTGCTGAGCTTTAGATTGTCTGCCCCCCTTTTCTCTGAAGTTTCTTCTTCGTCTTCTGCCTTCTCTTCCTCTGGATGGACCTGAAGCGTGTCTCTTTTCTCTCTGTGCCAAGTAGGCATCCTCTTTAGAAGATGAAGGGACTGTCATCTTCTTTTGAAGGAGGAGAGAAAAAAAACTTTGCTGGAAAATTTCTCTTGAAGGAGAGAAAACAAAAAAATCTTTGCTGGAAAATGTACTGAAAAAAAAAAACTCTTTGCTGCAGATATGCTGAATTTTAAAAGGACAGAAACACTTTGCTAAAAAAACTGATTCAAAAAACTCAAGCTCTTTGCTAAAAATCTGAATTCTGCACAAAAAAAAATGTATTTTTTTTTTGTTTGGGAAAATTTTTTTTTATGAAAAGTCGATATGGAAGGGAGGGAGATATTGTGGAAATGAAAAGTGGTATGGAAGGGCTGTATAATATAAAACGGAGTGGAATGGTATTCAAAAGAGGGGGCAGAAATATGAGCAGGGAGCGGTATAAAGGAATAGGAGAAGTCGTAATGATTATGGGCGGTCAGCACTGTATTAAAGGTGAAATGGTATATATGGACAACGCATTTCATATAATAAACACAACTCATACATGTAAGTGAGAGCGGTATTGGTATGGGAAAGGGTGTAAACAGCGTGGTATGAAGGGGCGTGGACATATGACAGCGACTTGCGTATTAAAATGGTGGTGACAACGTATAAATGACAGCGTTTTAATGTAATAACACAGCGTTATATAACACAGCGTTTATAACACAGCGTTTTAATGTAATCACAATAACGCATATATAACACAGCTTTTAAATAGACAATGGACAGGCGGTAAATATAGTATGGTTGACGGTAATTATATGAAGGTTGACCGACGAGCCAGCGCTGGAAGGCGTGTTATTATGACAGCGTATATTAAAACATGTCAATACGATATATATATCAAAGCCGACGGGTCAATAAACCAACACATTTAACATGTCAATACGATATATATATCAACGTGGTATTAAATATCGAACAGTGGTATATGGACTGCGCATGGTGTATTGTAAACTGCGTGATATATAAATGACAGTGTGGTATATACAAAGGGCGTAAGGGAGACGACTTGTATCTTTTTGAACGTGAATGGAGCGTATTGAATGGAGTATGCAGGCGCTGGTGAATGTATGCGTTGGACAATGTTGATATGTGAGATATGACAGTGCTGGTGTATGGATATATAATGCGGTCGACTGAATGTTGTAGCAGAGGCATGAGCGCTGTATATGTGTTGGGTAATATGCTACAGTATATGCGTTGGGTAATATGCAGTGTGTTGGGAATGGAATAGTGAGGGAGAGGGAGGTGTATGAGGGCGCAGGGATAAATGGAGAGGAGAGTTTGGAGGAATGGGAATGCAGGCAGGGGGAGGAGTGAATGGGAGAAGGGAGGTGAGTGAATGGAGCGCTTGGTCGATGGAGAATGAAGGAGGCCCAAAAGGGCGTTACATAAAAATTTTGAAATTGAATCTGCAGAAGACAGAGTTGTAGGACTGCTGGAATGGCAGAGCTGCAATTTGCAGAATGACAGAGCCTGCAGTCTTTAGGAGCTGCAGGAGCTGGAGCTGCAAATGTCAGTGCTAAATAGGGAAAAAAAATGCAGAATAACAGTCTAGCAATTAAGAGCAGCAAAAACTATTAAAAAATATTGACTGAGCAAAGGATAGGGAGTTACACCATAGGGCAGAAATGCGAAATGTGGGGCTGGCTCTGATACCATGTCAAACCAGGAGGTAACTCCTCAAAACTAGAATGTGTATTAGCTGAAGAATGTACATGCTTATACAGATGGGAGGTGAGGCTATTGGGATTCAGCTCCCAATGACTCTTGGCCTTCCTTATTTTCTAATAATAAATAATATACAAAAATACATATGCACACCCATCCATAGGATTAGGTGTCAACATGATTTAACGCACGTGGCCTTCGTTGCTTTGTCTCCTTTCGACCCACTTTTGAAGTATTTCGTCCTTTGATACAAAGCTTAATGCATGACTTGTCAACATTTTAATACACCAATGACTAATGTTAAAGATTAAACAACATTGGCTCCACCTAGGGACGGCACGTTCATCCTCGAACGTGTTGAGAACTACGCAGACCGCATGTTTATCTTCTGTGAACGCCACTTCCCTTGCACTTTCTACTTCTCCCTTCATAAATCATCATGACTCATGCATTATTCAATTCAAAAATGGAAACAACATCCAATGTACAATATAATACAATCAGGCTTTTTCAGCCCGCTTCAGAACTGAAAGTACGGTTTGAGGAACTGTCCATTTATAGGGGCGTCGAGCAGATCTCCCTGCAAATTCTCCAGCTTAAAGGTATTATTTCCTCCTTGTTCTGTAATCTTGAAGGGACCGAACCAAAGGGGATCGAATTTACCATGCTTACCTTTATTGGCCCTTCACACATCCCACCTGAGAACTAGATCTCTCACCTGTAGCTTTCTGTCCTTGGCGTGCTGGTCAAACAACTTCTTCATTTTCTCCTGGTATTCCACAAGTCGCTGATTCACCTGACCATGCGTTTCTTTGAGTTCCACTAGGTGGTTAATTCTTCTGGTCATGCCATCAGGTTTCTCCTGAGCCTCTTGCATGAAACGAGCGACGGGTAAAGCTAATTGTATAGGGAACACAGCTACTCGTCCGTATACTAACTCGTAGGGAGATTTCCCAGTTGCCTTTTTACTAGTTATCCTATTTTCCCACAGAGCGAACTTCAGCTGGGAATCCCAGTTCCTCTGGTTTTCATTTATTGTCTTCTTTAGAGCTCTCACCAGCGTTTTATTTGATGATTCTGCCAAACCATTCCCCTGTGGGTATTAAGCTGTAGAGTGCCCAGAGTGATATTATATTGCTGACAGAAACTTACAAATTTTGTAGATTTGAATGCTTGGGCATTGTCAGTCACTATTCTAGCAGGACATCCAAACCTAGATATAATGTTCTCTTCCATGAATTTAATTATCACTGTGTCTGTAGCATTTCGCGCAGGTATGGCTTCCACCCATTTCGTGAAATAATCCATGGCAGTCAGGATCCATTTATGTTTTCCACTTGAGGGTGGGTGAATCTTGCCTATGAAGTCAATTCCCCACTGTCTGAAAGGTTCATCGACGTGTACAGGAATCAGGGGCAGAGCTGCAAACTTTTGTTTTTCAGCAAATTTCTGACATTTTTCACATGCTCTAACCCAAGCAAAAACATCTCGAAACAATTTGGGCCAGTAGAAACCAGCCTTCAGAATTTTCTGGGCTGTGCTCCTCCAGCTGTAATGTCCCCCATAGATTCCCTCATGGAATTCGGTCATTATGTTCTTCACTTCGTCTTCTGTGAGGCATAATAACAGTATCCCTGAAATATCTTTCCAATATAGCTGACCATTGGCAACCATGTAATTTTGTGATTTCAGCTGCAATGCTCTGTATTTTGATTTATCACAGCTGGGTGGACAGCTTAGTGTTAGGAGATACTCAACTATTTCTTTGTACCAAGGAATAGTAAGATACTTCACTAGTATTTTCTGAGTGGCCATTTCCACTTCTTGCTGCCCTGTATGTTCCTCAAAATCTTCATTTGCAATCATAGATAAATTGATGCCCAAAGCTTGATGATTTGACTCTAATAAAATTCTTGCTAGCCCTTTCCCTTTAATCAGCTTAGTGGGTCTGATGTCTAGATCATATTCCTGTATCTTTGCAATCCACCTACCCCTTTTTCCTTCACTGTCGCCCTGAATGAGGATATCTTTAACCGCTGCGGTGGGTACAAATGCAGTAATGTGAGACTGCAGAATATACATGCGAAATTCCTTGAGAGAATTTACTAGGGCATAAGCCTGCTTCTCCAATATATTGTATTTCAATTATGCGTCGTGAAGCACTTGAATAAAGAAAGCAATGGGTTGTTCATACCCATCCTCTTTTTTCTGTAGGAGAACTCCAGCTACTGTATGAGGTGATGCAAAAGAGAAGATCATAAATGGTTTAGTGTAAGCTGGCCTTGCCAGCACAAGAGCCTCAGCAAATGCGTTCTTTATTCTGACAAAGGCCTGCCTCGATTCTGGTGACCATTTCACCTCATTATCCTTTTTTAACATATTTGTTATATGCCTAACTATTTCAGCATAGTTAGGAATAAATCTTCTCAGAAAATTGATATGCCCTAAGAACACCTGGACTTCTTTCTTATTCCTGGGAAGGGAAATACCATTTATAACCTCTACTCTTTTAGGGTCAATCTTGACCCCATCCCTAGTTACAATGTGCCCCAGGAGCTTATCCTCTTCTAATGCGAACAGATATTTCTGAGGATTTAGGGAGAGGCCATACCTTCTGCATTTTTCGAAAGTTCTCTATAAATGTTGAATATGCTCGGCATCATCTTTCGAAAATACTGTAATATCATCCAGATACACCACCAAAAATTTATCTTGTTCCCCAACAAAAGCTATGTCCATAGCCCTCTGAAATGTGGCTCCTGCATTGATCAGCCGAAAAGGCATCCTTGTGTACATAAATGTACCCCAAGGCATGGTGAAAGCAGTCTTTTTCTGGTCCTCTGGGAGTATAGCCACCTGTTTATAACCCGAAAAACCATCCATCATAGACATCCTAGAGGCCCCCACCACTTTCTGCAGAATGTGGTCCATCTTAGGTAATGGGTAATTGTCTTTCAGGGAAGCTCTATTCAAGTTTCTGAAATCCACGCACAACCTTATTTCTCCATTTTTCTTTCGAACAGGGACTAGATTTGCCACTGATTCAGAGTATTTCAATGGCACAATTATTTTAGCCTTTAACAGCTTCTTGATTTCCTTCTCAATGGAGGGGAGTAACAGAGGATTTATTTGTCTGAGCTTCTGCTTGTGGGGCCTTGCATCTGCCTTCAGGGGAATTTCATGCTGCAAAATGCTGATATCAAACTTCTTCAGGTCTTGATAGGACCATGTGAATACATCCCTATAAGACTGAAATAATTTTAGATACTTCTCCTTATAGTCGTCTGGGACGTTTCCGGATAATTTGACAATTTTGGGTTCAGCCTCAGTACCCAGATTTAGGTCCTCTACCTGGTTTTCGTCTGTCATTTTGCTGGGCTACCTGGGGACATCATTTTTGTCAAATAGAATTTCTAGGGGCACCAGGCCTCTAGGGATGACATTTCCCTTCAGCTGTAACACTTTACTCTTGGCCATTTTTTCTTCCCACTAGTTTTCTGGTTGGTTCTCAACATCATCTTCCTCGCAACAGTCAATTTCCATATTAGAGAACTCCCCAAATGTCTCCAGAAATATTTTCACTTGTTCATCGTCCTCAAACACCTGCCAATGTTTGACATTTTCTGGAATCGAAGGTTGGTACCTTACTTCTATCTCATACCTCAGGAGGGGATTTTGGGGTGAACGAAAGGTGCTGGAAGCTACTGCAAGTGAATCTGCCATCCTGTTCTGCTCTCGGGGCATGAAATGAATATTAAAAGCCGAGAAAAATTCCTCCACCATGTCCCATACTTCATTCCTGTAGGCTCTTAAACGAGGATGTTTTGCTTGACATTGATTTCTGATCTACCGGACCACAAATTCTAAATCACCCAAGACCTTCAGGGTTTGTATATTCATATTCCTGGCTGCCTGTAGCCCTAGAAAAAGTGCTTCATACTCAACCACGTTATTGGTGGCTTCATACTCTAATTTGAAGGATAGTGAGACCCATTTTCCTATAGGGGAAATCAATAAAACTCCAATGCCATTACCTTCTTTTGAATTTGTCCCGTCGAAATGTAGAGTCCATACCCCTGTTTCAAGACTTTCTGAGGATTGTTGAGTCCTTATCTGACATAAGGAAGGTTCCTAGGCATAAATGTAATCTTCTTCTAACATCAAGCATGAAAAATCTCTATCCTTACTGTAGACCGGTGAATTTTTTGAACTGTCAGCTTTGGTAACCGTTTTTACAAATCTGGTCTCCCTATATAATCTCCTCTCTTGTCCTCCAAAAATTGGGATGGTGGCATATGTTAGATCTAGTTTGATGGACCCAAAAATTTTTGTCCCCCAGGACCTTGATAGTAACATACGAAAATGGGTTGGGATGTCCGCCACCACAATGTCCATTACTACACTTTTAGCTGGGATTTGGGCCAGGTTTACTACCAGGTCCTTAATCATGCCTAAGCACTTAACTCTTTTGGATTCAAATGAGTACAGGTCCTAATATGGATGAGTGATCTGGAGACCTAATTTTTCCATGACAGATAGAGGCATAAGATTGTGGGAGGCACTAGAGTCTAACATACAATTGTGGAGCAATAGGTCATGGATCACCAAAGACACGTAGAAGGGAGTTGTATTGGGGTCTAATTCTTCAACATGTGGACCAAATACTACCATAGGTATTTCTTCTTGTAATTTGAGGCTATCAGGGATGTATATTACTTCTGGGGGAAGCATGAAGGACATGACCTGGGACTGATATGCAGGTTGCTTTAACAATTCGGTCAGGGGGACCGGGATTTTTACTTTCTCTAGCTCTTTTTGTAGACTGAAAGCGGACGAGGACTTATCTATCGACACCTATTTAGATTATTTTTCCTTAGAGTTTGTGTTCTGTGGGAGAGGCTTGACTTCCTTTATGACTGGTTTAACATTAGTAGGAGTAGTTTCTTGTGAAGATGAAGGAGTTTGAGTGTCAAAATGTAAAGGTTGGCCAAGAGGTTTCTTACCTCTCTCAGGGACTTTCCGAGATGTCTCCTCCTGAGCAAGTGCTGACTTTTGGGGTGTGTCCTCCTCTTCATCTTGAGTGCGGGTTATCTTTCTGGAGGACCTGAGGTCATATTTTCTATTGAACTGGGCTTGCATGAAGTCAACGAACTGTTTACAGTAATCATCAATCTTAGGCTCTTCAGTATCCTCATTGGCTTTCATTTCTGAGTGAGCTTGTACTTCCCCCTCCTCACTTTCATGTACAGGGCATTCTATTTCATCACTGTCTGAGAAGACAAAGCATGCCTCCTCTTTTTCGTAGGCAGGATCTTCAGGAGAAGCCTCTACTTGCCCCTCCAAGTATAGAGGTTGCGGAACCTGATCTTGTTGCTCCTTCTGTCCCCTCTGCAGTATCTGCAAGGGTGGTTTTCTGTGTTGAGGGTTGAATCGCCTATTTGGAGCATTCTGGAAATTCTTTGGGGGTGAATTCTTGGCCTCCATCTCAAGCTTGACCAGCTTACTTGAGATATTCTTGATCATGCTATTCATCTCCTCGATCTTGTCATTGGCCTAATCTCTGTCTTGACCTGAGGTGGACACTTCCTCTTTTCCCCTCCTTCTAACATCATGTTCTTGTTTCCCTTTGGATTTTCCAGTCGAGACAAAATTTGCTTCTATCTTCAGCGTGTCTATCTGTGCATCATCCAGAGTGGCTGGCTTTATCTCTCTCAATGAAAAACCGAATTCAGAATCAAATGCTGCCACAAAAACAACCTTGGCAGCGGTCTGGTGAGGCTTCATCTTGGTGGGGAGACTCAGGTACAATTTTTTAAATCTTCTGATAAACTCTGACACCCCTTCATTGTGTTTCTTTTTTAGAGTGTTGAATTCGGTAAGGAAATTACCATGATATTTCTTTTCTCCCCATTTTTTGATGAAAGCGTCCTCCATTCCCTCCCATGTGTTGATAGAATGAGCTCCAAGTGTCTTGAACCAATTTTTAGCTTCTCTGTCTAAGGATTGCACAAACATCCTTAGAACCACATCCAGATGTTCCACATTTAAATTTTCTGCGAAAGAGAAAAAGACTTCGACATGTTTCTGGGCTTCAATCTCATTCTCACCATTGAATCTGGGCAGAATCTTCAAATATTCTTGTGGCAAGTCATTTAGTACCGCAGGTAGCTCCAAAGGAGCATATCTGTTTTGCAGGAAACCAGGGACATTGGCCATTGGAGGAGGAGGCGGAGGTAATAAGAGGGCTTGATGAGTAAGTGGAGGATTGGGTGGAAGCGCAGTGTGAATGATGATAGGGATATAATGGACGGCAGCTTGGGATGATGGAGACAGGGGTGGGGTGGTAACAGCAGATACTTCTGTGACCTCTTTAACTTCTTCTGTTTTTAGAGTAGGATGGAAAATGTAACGAGTGGTATCTACTGACTCGGCCTCATCTTTAACTCGGATATTACCTACGGGTAGGTAGTCAGAGTAATAGCTGGCTTCACCCAAAGCAGAGTTAGAATCTTGCCACTGGGCGACCTGAGAAGAGGAAGAAGGAAGGTCCTCTAGAGAGAGTGGTTGAATTTCAGTATGAACAAATGGTCTTCCCCTCCAGTTTCTTCTATGTAGGATTATTTCTGGGTCAGACACAGAGGGTGTCCTTGGCTGAGATGTATCTGACCTTAGGTTTGGCTTAAGGGGAGCCAGGACTGCAAACAGATTTAACTATAAAATGACTGTGGAGTCACCAAGGTGAGGGGTGCACAACTCTCCACTCCTCGTGCTCACCTGACTGAAGAGTGACTAGGTTTTTTCGAGGCCCAGGGATTTAAATTTCTTCAAATTCGTCCCCGGCAACAACGCCAAAAAGATGTTGTAGCTCCTAGAGATAGCCCTGAGGTGCCAAAGACCAGTGCCTAGGACATCTTAAACAATAGGGAGTATAAAATATATTTCGGGCTTATTATCAGCTTTGGACTCTCTACCTTTTCAACTTATGTAAAACGTCATCATATGGATGGGACCAAACTACCTTTGGATTTTAGCAAGTTATAAAGACTCTGTAAAGACAAGAAGGGAATCTTCAATATATATATACTTCAGACAACTTAGAGACAAATTTCATCAGAGAGGGCCAATTTCTCAACGACATATAGGTATTTTAAATAGAAAGATATTTGAGGCACAGAAAGTGAAAGGGGAATACTAACTACCAATGAAATGGTGCTCGGAAAACATATTTCAACATGATATAGGCTTAGGAACTAATAATCCATACATATCAATCAGTTCAGTAAGAGTAACATTTCACGATGTTTAATACATAGGAAATATGAATGATGTGTTAAGCAGAATGACATATCGTGTATGAGCCATATTTAAAGCAACATGTACCAGTAAAGCATGAGTATCATACAGCGACAAATTCATACCCGAGCTGGCAAGTTACTCGCATTCCAAGACACGATAAAAGGAAATTGAAAACAATGGAGAGAACAATGATACAATATCACAAAGAAAGAGTCACAAACTATACAACATTAAGACTGGAATCCTCGTATATAACTAGAACTTCTCTTCGCTGAAACCCCACGGGCTCTATGTATTTGCATTGATCATTCCATGACAAGCGTACAAAAATTTTTTACACTGCAAGTTTCTTCAGGAAATCTGGAACCCTTCTTTCTCATTCGATATTACTTATATAGGCTTCTTCCTATTTCAGCGAGAAGATATTTTTGGGAAAAATATCTTCTTCGCATAACCAAAATTTGTTAAATGTCATTCTCAAAACAGCAAAATTCATGATGAGGAATCAGGCCTCCCATCATGGATAGTCAGGCCCTTGGCCGTTTTCAAAAACAGAAAATTAAACAGCAGTTCGATGAAAAGAAAAATCCTGGAGTGGGGAAAACAACCCACTCAAAACTTAAAAGAAACTAATTCAGTAAAAAGTAAATAGGTCATCTAGGCCAAATCATGAGTTGAAAAAGTATCATAGGTGCGAAAGAGTTGAGGCAGTTGCTGATTCTGGTGGTGGCACGTTCGTAGATGAACTGGCATACTGGCTCGTAAATTGAGTGCATCTCTGCTGACTGTCTGCAGCTGGTTTGGGCATTGCTGAGAACCCCTCCACCTCGACAAATGCCTCTGTGAGGGCATGGAAACCCGCCCCAGTAGGAAGCTTGTGTTTTATCAAATGGAGGAGGGTGAACTCTTTTCGAAGGAATGAAACAATCATGCCGGCCTTGAGTTGAGCAGCTTTACCTGTCTGGAGGTCGGTTCGATCTCTTTCTTCTTGCAAGCACACTGTATATTGGGTCAAAGGCAAGAGCACGGAAGGAGTGGTTAGGTCCCAACAGGAAGGAAGCCCAGCTGTCATGATCTCACCCCATTCTGCGTCGAATCGTTCCACGTTGGCGACCACCTGTTGGAGAGCTCTCGAAGCTGTGACTCGGGCCATCTCTTTGTTGATGATTTTGCGACACTCAATAGCCTCTGTGAATCGGCTTGGAATACCGTGCTTCTCCATGTCATCTGATCCCAGCTCATTAAGGAATGAAATATACTCTTTGGCATGTTGGGCTCTATTGGACAGATCAAGGTCTGCCTCCTAGAGTTTCCTACTGAGATAGGGTATAGCAGACTTATGCTCTCCCATCATCCTTAAGAAGCCCCATTGCTCGATAACAGATGAGATTACTTCAGACCAAATTATACTCCTAGCCTCAAGGAGGGTGATATTTTTCTTTGCATGGCTCTTCATGTCGGCGATAGTTTTTTGCTGATCGGCGTCATTTTCTTTTCCTGCTCTATTTCTCTCTGCAACTCTTCTACTATTATGGTGTTCTTGGCCAGAGAGTTTCCTAAGTTTGTGATCTTTTTCCTTGCTGTGGACGCCTGCTTTTCCAATACCTCATTTTCAGCTCTTGCTGCGGCCAATTGCTCAGACAGCGAGCTAGTTCCACTTGAAACCACGGTGGGCTGGCAGCTGTGTGAGTCCCATCTAGCTTGCAGCTCTGTTTCCTTAGTCTGTAGTATGGTGATTGTTTCAGCCATATTTTCTTTCTCCTCTCTTTCCTTTGATAGCTTACCGGACAATTCTGCTTTCTCTTGCTGTACTTGCACCAGTTCAGCCATCTGGACATGGTAGGAGGCTGGTATGCGGGCCTGATCCTTTGCTGACGCGACTTCCTTCTGCAGCTGTTCAATCAAAGCCGCCTGTGGGTTTGTTTCCCCTGTATCCTTTCCCTTGATCTGGTCTTAAAGGAAACGCACCTGATTTTCTCGGGCACGGCAGCTAGCCTGTTCGCTTGTCAGGGTAGCCCTCAACTGTTCATGTTTATGCTCTAACTTCTTCAGTGTGAGGGTGACCCGCATCAGTTCATATTTCATCATATCACATACGGTCTTGAATAGGTCGCACATGTCGTTGGCTGGCACTTTCTTCATGTCAATCGCATACTCGAGCACCCGATAGCTGGTGACACCTGAATTAGGGTCCAAGATAGCTTCTGCCATAGATAATACCAGGTTTTTTGTGTCCGCGTTCATGGAGGAAAAGATCCTGGTATGATATTTCTCAATGCACCCTCCCAGCTCAGCTTTATATTTGTCTCGGATTGCTCTATTTTCCTGATCCCTTTCCATTGCCCTTGGCGAGGTATGCTCTATGATGGCCTGTGTGACCTCTGTGAAGTCGAAAGAAGTGGTACTATCCCTTAGCACCTTTATCCCGGCCTTGCCTTTATCCAATTGGCCATATAGTGTGAAGGGTTCCAGCAGTTGTTCCTCTCCTATGACTTCTGCCTCGCTGGAGGCTGTTTTTTGCTTTTTGTGAGGGGGGGCTGCTCCTGATGTGCCTACTTCTTCTCCGCTTGTGTCTTTATTGACGTTTTGCTCCTCCCCTATAGCCAATGAATTTGTTTCCATCTGTGAAACCAAAGGCCAAATTTCAAGATTAGCCCTCCATTCCATGAATGGCCTTGGCTCATGCATATAAGGCGCAGACTTGTTCCTTTTTATTTTGTTCGAGATAATTTCTCGGGGGTCGTAAGCCCAACTTTTTCCCAGCCTTCGGTCCAGACCTTGCACCATTCTCTCAACGATTGGGAGGGCATGTCTCGAGTTCACCACAAAGGGGCCGATTTCAATGGGAAGCCTTAGGATGTAACCCTTCTTCGCAGGAACAAAATGGAGTTGATTAGCCTTGAGGGCCTGCCGGATGTCTTCGAGCGCATAAAATCAACGAACAGGAAACACTAGCAGTCGGTAAGGTGAAACTTCGGCTCCATAGACCCGAATTTTGGTGTAGTCATCGAATAGAAACCAATCTCCAGTGCTCTAGGATTTTCCGGCTTACAGCCAGCTTTTCATTTCTGGAAAGACCCTAGGGGAAGGCGAGTCATGAATAATTGTATAGGCAATAGACATGAAACTATTCACAAAACTGGAATAACCCTCTCCCTTAGGTAATTGACGCATAGAGAAATTCCAGTAGAAAACTGGTCGGGGTTGGGAATTCTCACGATATACTTTGTCTAACCCCAAACCCTCAAATTTATCGGCGTGCTGGTACAAGAAGAGATAGAAAACCATTGAACAGAAACGGAACTGACCGGTTTCTGGAAGCTCCTGGAATTGGGTTCGAATGGAAGTGGCGAGGAAACCAGGAATATCTAATACTACCCCCTTCTGGAACATGAGCCATAAGAGATGGATGCACACCGTGGAAATATCTTTCGGACTCCCTACCCCTAGAAGGCTAGCAATCAGAGAGAGAATGGGCCGAACTTCCTCTTCGAACAAGCTTAATGGAAAAGGCTCTATGGCGGGAAGAGAAGTAACCTGGTTGTCGGTTATAGAGGAGATGAAGGCCTACTAGGCCTGCTGTGGCTGTTTGATGAACTGGGCGGCCAAAGCTGCTTCTTTGAAACTGATATATGTGTCGCTGGTAGGAAAGCGGAGGGCCTGTTTGATAATATCAGGGGAAAGGGAAAAAATTGTTTTCCCCTGAGGAGAGGTGAAGGTGCCTCAATTCTCGTCGAAAACATCTCTGAGCCAAGAGATAAAATCAACTACAGAGTGAACTTGAGGGGCAATTTGGTGGTATAGGCCAGACACGACTCCTCGGTAACGGTCTATGTTCTTAACATGACGACTGAAAAGCACGGGCTTAATGCTGCAGATGTCAAATGGGTATTTAGGGTCATAGATACCAGCTTGTAGGTTGATGAGAGGGTCAAACCCAGGTGGGTTCCTGGATTCACGGACCTGGGGGGTCTCTGGTTCATTTTTCTTGGGCGTTCCCCTTCCCATGGCTGACATTCAAGAATTTGAAAAAGCAAAAGGAAATCAGAGGGAGTATGAATGACGGAGTACTTGAACGGAAGGTAAATCTGCTCAGGAAACTAACGCAGGGAACTCTGACAATGACTGGGTAGACCAGGCACTCTTTCCTACTTGGTATATGTCGTAGACGGGAACCTGCGACTTTTTACTGGAGTGAAATACGGGGAAATGTTATCTCTGGACTGGGTAATTTGAGGTAAAAATATGGATGGGTAAAACGAATGAAGGCAAGTGTCCTAAGGACACTGACGGTGGGGCACGTGGCGCATAAGGATTGGGTGTGTCAGAGTGCAGGTGGGCGCCTCGTGCCGGGTTTAATACTGGTACGGGCCTTAGTACCAGTTAACCTAAAGGACTTTACCTTACCTTTTTACCATATAAAATCGACGATTCTTGAATATATTTTCCATAAGCTAGATTCTAAACATAGCATATCGATCCTTGGGTCCTGCGCGTTAGCTTTTCCACGTCATCCCCTTTACTTCGGGTTTCCACCACGCCACGCTGTCACAATTCCGCGGGGTTATGGGTCTCTTCCCTCCTTCGCTGCTCGATCCCCTCGGAATTTCCCTCGTGTGTGTTTTCACGCGGCGGTAATTTCTTTCAATACATAGGTTTTGCACTTAGTGTAGCGTTCCATTGCCTTATATATTTCTGTTGACTTTTTGGCTTTATACTCCATTCTTTTCGTGTTAATTCCGCCTTTGGCTTTAACGCACGTGGCCTTCATTGCTTTGTCTCCTTTCGACCCACTTTTGAAGTATTTCGTCCTTTGATACAAATCTTAATGCATGACTTGTCAACCTTTTAATACACCAATGACTAATGTTAAAGATTAAACAACAGGTCCAACGTCGCATTGTGACAACAATTGTCTCAATGTTTAAATCAATTCCCTTGGGTTTAGAAATTCCTTTGGTTTATAATATTAAACCCTTGGGTTTATTAGTTCTTTTGATTTATAATATGAATAATCGATCAATGTTGTCCATGATCAAATGCCACATTCTAACAAATATTGTCTCAAAATGAAAATCAGCCATGGCCAACCATGGTCATAGTTGGTCCAACATCGCATTGTGACAACAATTGTCTCAATGTTTAAATCAATTCCCTTGGGTTCACCAATTCCTTTGGTTTATAATATTAAACCCTTGGGTTTATTAGTTCTTTTGGTTTATAATATGAATAATCGATCAATTTCATCCATCGTCAAATGTCGCATTCTGAAAAATATTGTCTCTATATGAAAATCACCTATGGCCAACCATGGTCATAGTTGGTCCAACGTCGCATTGTGACAACAATTGTCTCAATGTTTAAATCAATTCCATTGGGTTCACTAATTCCTTTGGTTTATAATATTAAACCCTTGGGTTGATTAGTTCTTTAGCTTTATAATATGAATAATTGATCAATTTCATCCATGATCAAATGTGACATTCTGACAAATATTGTCTCAATATGAAAATCACCCATGGCCCACCATGGTCATAGTTGGGCGAACATCGCATTGTGACAACAATTGTCTCAATGTTTAAATCAATTCCATTGGGTTCACCAATTCCTTTGGTTTATAATTTTTTGGGTAATAAATTTCCCTTGGGTTCACCAATTCCTTTGGTTTATAATATTAATCCCTTGGGTTTATTAGTTTTTTTGGTTTATAATATGAATAATCAATCAATGTCATCCATGATCAAATGTCAAATTCTGAAATATTGTCTGAATATGAAAATCACACATGGCCTACCATGGTCATAGTTGGTCCAACATTGCATTGTGACAACAATTGTCTCAATGTTTAAATCAATTCCCATAGGTTCACCAATTCCTTTGGTTTATAATTTTTTTAAGTAATGATTTTCTCTTGGGTTCACAAATTCATTTGGTTTATGATATTAAACCTTTGGGTTTATTAGTTTTTTGGTAATGATTTTCCCCGGGGTTGACGAATTCCTTCGGTTTATAATATTAAACCCTTGGGTTTATTAGTTTTTTTGGTTTATAATATGAATAATCGATCAATGTCATCCATGATAAAATGTCACATTCTGACAAATATTGTCTCAATATGAAAATCACCCATGGCCAACCATGGTAATAGTTGGTCCAACATTGCATTGTGACAACAATTGTCTCAATGTTTAAATCAATTCCCTTGGGTTCACCAATTCCTATGGTTTATAACTTTTTGGGTAATGATTTTCCCTTGGGTTCGCCAATTCCTTTGGTTTATAATATTAAACCCTTGGGTTTATTAGTTTTTTGGTAATGATTTTCCCTTGGGTTCAACAATTCCTTTGGTTTATAATATTAAACCCTTGGGTTTATTAGTTTTTTTGGTTTATAATATGAATAATCGATCAATGTTATCCAGGATCAAATGTCACATTCTGACAAATATTGTATATGTCTCCCAGAAAATCATTTTCATGACCAATAGTCATAGTTGATCAAGCAGCATTGTGACAACAATTGTCTCAATGTTTAAATCAATTCCCTTGGGTTCACCAATTCCTATGGTTTATAACTTTTTGGGTAATGATTTTCCCTTGGGTTCGCCAATTCCTTTGGTTTATAATATTAAACCCTTGGGTTTATTAGTTTTTTGGTAATGATTTTCCCTTGGGTTCAACAATTCCTTTGGTTTATAATATTAAACCCTTGGGTTTATTAGTTTTTTTGGTTTATAATATGAATAATCGATCAATGTTATCCAGGATCAAATGTCACATTCTGACAAATATTGTCTCAATATGAAAATCAACCATGGCCAACCATGGTCATAGTTGGTCCAACATCGCATTGTGACAACAATTGTCTCAATGTTTAAATCAATTCCCTTGGGCTCACCAATTCCTTTGGTTTATAATTTTTTGGGTAATGATTTTCCCTTGGGTTCGCCAATTCCTTTGGTTTATAATATTAAACCCCTAGGTTTATTAGTTTTTTGGTAATGATTTTGCCTGGGTTTCACCAATTCCTTTGGTTTATAATATTAAACCCTTGGGTTTATTAGTTTTTTTTGTTTATAATATGAATAATCGATCAATGTCATCCATGATAAAATGTTAGATTTTGACAAATATTGTCTCAATATGAAAAGCACCCATGGCCAACCATGGTCATAGTTGGTCCAACATCGCATTGTGACAACAATTGTCTCAATGTTTAAATCAATTCCCTTGGGTTCACCAATTCCTTTGGTTTATAATTTTTTGGGTAATGATTTTCCCTTGGGTTCGCCAATTCCTTTGGTTTATAATATTAAACCCCTAGGTTTATTAGTTTTTTGGTAATGATTTTGCCTTGGGTTCATCAATTCCTTCGGTTTATAATATTAAACCCTTGGGTTTATTAGTTTTCTTCATTTATAATATGAATAATCGATCAATGTCATCCATGATCAAATGTCACATTCTCACAAATATTGTCTCAATATGAAAATCACCCATGGCCAACCATGGTCATAGTTGGTCCAACATTGCATTGTGAGAACAATTGTCTCAATGTTTAAATCAATTCCCTTAGGTTCACCAATTCCTTTGGTTTATAATTTTTTGGGTAATGATTTTCCCTTGGGGTCGCCAATTCCTTTGGTTTATAATATTAAACCCCTAGGTTTATTAGTTTTTTTGGTTTATAATATGAATAATCGATCAATGTCATCCATGATCAAATGTAAAATTCTGAAACATTGTCTAAATATGAAAATCACACATGGCCAACCATGTTCATAGTTGGTCCAATGTCGCATTGTGACAATAATTGTCTCAATGTTTAAATCAATTCCCTTTGGTTCACCAATTCCATTGGTTTATAATTTCTTGGGCAATGATTTTCCCCAGGGTTCACCAATTCCTTTGGTTTATAATATTAAACCATTGGGTTTATTTGCTTTTTTGGTTTATAATATGAATAATCAATCAATGTCATCCATGATCAAATGACACATAATGAAAAACATTGTCTCGATATGAAAATCACCCATGTTCAACCATTGTCATAGTTGGTCCAACGTCGCATTCGGACAAAAATTGTCTCAATGTTTAAATCAATTTCCTTGGGTTCACCAATTCCTTTTGGTTTATAGTTTGTTGGGTAATGGTTGTCCCCTGGGTTCACTAATTACTTTGGTTTATAATATTAAACCCTTGGGTTTATTAGTTCTTTTGGTTTATAATATGAATAATCGATCAATGTCAGCAATGATAAAATGTCACATTCTGAAATATCTTGTCTCAATATGAAAATCACCCATGGCCAACCATGGTCATAGTTAGTCCAACGTCGCATTGTTACAGCAATTGTCTCAATGTTTAAATCAATTCCCTTGGGTTCAGCAATTCCTTTGGTTTATAATATTAAACCCTTGGGTTTATTAGTTCTTTTGATATATAATATGAATAATCGATCAATGTAATCCATGTTCAAATGTCACATTTTAAAAAATATTGTCTCAACATGAAAATCACCCATGGCCAGCCATGGTCATAGTTGGTCCAACATCGCATTGTGACAACAATTGTCTCAATGTTTAAATCAATTCCCTTGGGTTCACCAATTCCTTTGGTTTATAATATTAAACCCTTGGGTTTGTTAGTTCTTTTGGTTTATAATATGAATAATCGATCAATTTAATCCATGATCAAATGTCACATTCTGAAAAATATTGTCTCTATATGAAAATCACCCATGGGAAACCATGGTCATAGTTGGTCCAATGTCGCATTGTGAAAACAATTGTCTCAATGTTTAAATCAATTCTCTTGGGTTCACCAATTCCTTTTGGTTTATAATTTGTTGGGTAATGGTTGTCCCTTGGGTTCACCAATTCCTTTGGTTTATAATATTAAACCCTCGGGTTTATTACTTTTTTTGGTTTATAATATGAATAATCGATCAATGTCATCCATGATCAAATGTGACATTCTGACAAATATTGTCTCAATATGAAAATCACCCATGGCCAACCCTGATCATAGTTGGTCCAACGTCACATTGTGACAACAATTGTCTCAATGTTTAAATCAATTCCCTTGGGTTCACCAATTCCTTTGGTTTATAGTATTAAACTCTTGGGTTTTATTAATCTCTATTATTTTAAATATTTCCTTTGGCCTTATTGATCCCTTAGGTTTTTAATATTTATTCCTTGGGTTCACTGATTCCTTTGGTTTATAATTTTAAAGCCTTGGGTTTATTAGTTCTTTTGGTTTATAATGTTAATCACACATTCGGTTTATTACTCTCTTGAGTTTAAAAAATTAATTCTTGGGGTTTGTTAATTTCTTGGATTTTTCAGTTTAAAATATTAATTCTTAGGGTTTATTAATCTCTATTGTTTATAATATTCATCCGTTAGGTTTATTATCCCTTGGGTTCGCTGATTCCTTTTCTTTATAATATTAAACCCTTGGGTCTATTAGTTCTTTTGGTTTATAATGTTAATAATCTGATTGGTTTATTAATATCTTATGTTTAAAATAGTGATTGTTATGGATTATTAATTTATTAGGTTTTTTAGTTTAAAATATCAATTCTTACGGTTTATTAATCTCTTGTGTTTTTAATATTGATCCCTTATGTTTATGATATTTATCCCTTGGGTTCACCAATTCCTTTGGTTTACAATATTTAAACCTTTGGTTTATGATGACATTCGGTTTCTATCATTAATTATCCCTTGGGTTTATTAATATCTTCACTTTAAAATATTAATTGTTAGGGTTTATTAATCTCTCAGGTTTTTTGTTTTTAAATATTGTTTCATATGCTTTATTACTCTCTTGAGTTTAATATATTATTTCTTAAAGTTTATTACTTTCTTATGTTTTTGGGTTTAATATTATTAATATATTAATATATATTATTAATAAATATTCTAATATTTATTAATAATATTATAATATTATTCATATATATTATTAGTAATATAACCAACTATGATATAATATATATTATTGATATAATATATATTATTAATATATTATTAGTTCTTTTGGTTTATTAATAATATAACCATCTATGATATTAATATATTTATAAATATTAAAATATTATTTATTATTAAAGTTGGCGGGGTTTTATTTTTCGGGCGGATGACGTATGCAGGAAAGGTTTTTTTTTTTTAATGCGAAGGGTGATAAGCGGTATACATCGCACTGCTTTTGGGGACGGGTTGTTTTCAATTGAAAGCCAGCGATTCCATACCCTTCGTGACGCGTGGCGAGACACTGTTTGGAAAACCGCTTAGCGATTGGGCATTATTGTTTGGACATGGGGGCGATGCGATATCGACGACAACCATTGGATGTGAAGGCGTTGATCAGATGACTGTCGAGGAGGTGAGATGATAGGGAAATAGCAAGGGTGGGCCCAATACAATTAAACACGATTTAATCATATCGAGGGCAATTCGACTGGTGGGGTAAGTTATTAATTAACCATGAGGGTTAATTAATCCTTTTTTAATGCTGTGGGGAATCAGGGTTCTTAATTACTTGTGGTTTTAACTAATTAATCACAATTAACACAATATTAAGGTTATGTTTCAACCAAAGGGCCGGGATATGTAATAATTGGGAGTTTTATATAGTTAAAATAATACAAGATCGAGTTGAATTATATAGTGAATTAAATAATAAAGTTAAAAGTTAATATGAAAAAGTGTTAAGTATAAAAACATTAGAAGTATGTATTTAACTTATGCTTCTAACATTCTTCTAACATAAATATTAAAATATTATTTATTATTAATATTATTATTATATTAATAAATATTACTATTATATTATATATATATATATATATATATATTTCAAATTAATATATAATATGTATATAGTTAATATTATCAATATATTAATAAATATTATTAATATATCAATCAATACTATTAATATATATAAATTAATTTTCTGATTTTAATCAAATTTAATATATTGATAAATATTCTTATTAATATATAATATTTATATTTCAAGTTAATATAATAAAATTATTATATATAATATTTATTTATTGATATATAAATTAATGTGATGGGTAGTGGATATAGGCCTATCGGCGTATATCAACCACATTAGTAAATATAATGTGGTTGTGCTAGTTTCTATGCCTTTCATTTTAATTTTTATGTAAATGCATAATCTTTTTTCTTTTTCTTTTATTCCATAGTTGTTAATAATGAAATGAACCCCTTCAAACGCTATTGTTTGTTGATAAATTTACTCACCTATTTCATTAATAATTTATTAATAGATTTATATCTAATATGTAAATAAAAATAATAAAAATTTAAAGAATTTATATTATTGTGTGAGGTTGTTATCATAATTTAAAAAGTTATTAATTTAATAGGAACTTGATTGAGTTATTTAAAATGGAATTAGATCATGATTTTTATGCTGATTTTCAAGAAGTGGCATCAAATTATGATTTTCATGTTGATTTTAGAAAGTGATGATGTAACACCAACTTTTTTTGGGGGTAAATTTTTTGACATTTTAAATGTTTTAATATATAAAATATAAACATTTTTTTTTTAAATATTGAATTCTGAAACGTTTTTTAAATTTTTTTAATTTAAAAAATTTAAACATTTTTTATGTTTATTTATTTTTTTGTAAGTCAATGTTTTATTCGTATAGGAAAAAAGGAGTACAAATAGTTGCTTAAAAAACAGATGGTCTCACCTCGATTGGGTTTGTTGACCAAAATTTGCACCCGATGACAAAAATAAAAAATGGAAACTAGGGACATTATCCATAAACGATATGGCTGGAGGCACCAATACACAGATAAAACATAAGAAACACCATAAAACATACTAGTCATTTGAAGTGATGGATTCAGGGTTCTCCAGGGTTGTTAATGGAGGTGGTGGAGGATGGAAGTCGCAATGAACATGCCCTTAAAAGTGTGCAATCTACGTCTCTAGATTTTCTATTTTCTTGGATAGTTTATTTTGGCCTTGCCAAACCACTACTAGTCTCTCCCAGACTCGGCATTAAAAATAGTGCCTTCAGTCCAGCGTTTCCATCTGCTCTGCATGCTCCTCGCGATGGACTCTCTTGGCTATGACCACTCCTTCCATCAGGATATTTATAATTGCTTGATAGTTCTCCAGGCATCAATGTTGGATACCCTACCCTTCATTCTCCTCATCTCGATTAGATCCATGATTCCCCTTACCACACCGGTTTCCTCCACGCCGCTGACTCGACTTCTGAACCCTTGTACCACCACCCTTGCTAGCACCTTGTTTACCTCATCCATGACCTCCACACAGTCCCACACTAGCTAGATGCATGTGTCCAGTGGTCTTGCCACCCTGGCGGGGAGCCACCATGACAATTACTGAGTCCGCCACACTCCTAGGCCAAGGGTCGCAAGGGAGGGGGAACGACCACGCCTCATAGGTGGCTTCATAATTCACCGAGGAAAAGAGGCATTGCGTTCATAATATAGAGGCCAGGCCCCCCACCAGATAAACCAAAAACCACCATGAGAGGAACCCAATGTCACCTCCCACCACACCATATAAACACAATACCACCTACTGCTACCAAAGAAATACCACCACCACTAGCGAAAGCAAATACCACTTCCCACCACACCAACACAGGAAATTAAACAAAGAAAAATCACAAAGGATCACCTTAGCATAGATTCCCCCAGCATGGCATCTAGCCTTCAAATTCTTCACACAAAAACCACCTACCAATCTGCCAAACAACGTGTCACAAAATTGGAAATTGAAACTTCTTTTCCACCACCACCCATGGAGTTTCCTAGGTGTCTGATTCCAGCTTCCCATTCTAACTCGATCAAGTAGGCTTACCATAAGCCTAGAGGAAATGAAATGGAAGAGCTCTCTTCCCTTCATCTTCCCATCCTTACATACAAAGACAATAATAAATATACTTTGTAACATGGTCCAGCAAATGTTGAGGATGAGCACACACAAGTCACTCCCACCATATACCCTCATGTGACACTTTCTACTCCTTCTCAGAGGCCACCGCAAGGTCCAACAACAGACCAGAGCATGAAATCTAGTGTCAATCTCCCTCATCTTCCCACTCCTTAACTGTTTCCCACCCCCAAAATCCAAAGCGATGTTAATACTCGCACATATTTCCAACCTGTTGATAGTACCACTAGCACTACACATGGTTTGGTGAAGGTACCAAGAGGACTATCCCTCATCCTCACTCCACGTGTTGCAAGGATCTCAACCTCGTCGAGGATTTTTTATGTTGACTTTTGAAGAGGTGTTTCATTTTTATTTTTAAATTTCAATTTTTTTTCCAGATATTAGTTTTTAAAGTATTTTTTAAGTTTTTATACTTTTTACTTTATTTTTGGGGTCAAAATGAAGGAATTTTTTGATTATTTTCAATAATTAACATTAAAAGAATTAAATTGGGAAAAAATTGTAAATAATTTTTGCAATATCAATTTAAGAAAAAAGGGAAAACCACCTTTAATTTTTTTAATAAGGGAAAAAAATACCTTTTTTTTGGAAAATAAATCCCAATATAAACTAAAATTTACTTCTAGAAAATAAAAACTAAAGTAAAAATAAAATAAGCCTTGGATGCAAAGCCTTATTGTGCTTATCTTTAAAAGTGGTGATAAAATTGTTCCCTCTAAACTATAGGACCATTATGATTAGCCAAATTTTATCGAAACCATATCCCAAGCTCATTTTGGAAAATAAGATGTGCATGGCTTGAAATCCATGGTAAAAGAGCTAAAGTGAAAGTGTGTTTTAGGAGACATCACCCAACTATTGATTATCTTGTCACACTCTTATGATCATTGCTGATGAATGTTGCAATAGTAAAATTTGTCTCTTTTGTTGTGTTTTTTTACTTTACAAAATATTTTGACATAGTTCCTTCAAATAACCTATGGCAAATACTGAAGAGATAATGGTTACTCTCGAGTTGAGGGTTGATGTGAATGGGCTATGTGAGAGTGTTGTCGCCAAGCTTAATATCACCAAGGATTGTTCTAAAAAATTAAATGCAATATCAATGTTAAGAAAGAGTGTTCCCTATCCCATACCATTTTTTTCATTTAAATTAATAATATATAAGAGTGCTTGGAATTTGTAATGTTCCCAAATTTTAGCCTCAAGCTAAAAGGAACATTATAGTTAGAATTATCTCTAGGTAGATGAATAAAATGGGTCGGGAGGCCCGTTAACCTCTTTAGAAGGAAGAATAACATTCCTCATGTGAACAGAGGAAGAAAAAGCAGCTGGATTAAGCACTGATAGGTGTGAACATGATTGGATCATATTGATTTTGTCATATTTGACCAAGTCCACATGAAATGTCTAGATACATTGTATCTCTTTAATGGACTGCGCAGTTTTAATGGAGGACAACTTGCATGAGCTTGGTGGCACATATGGATGGGACCCATTGTGGAGAGGTGCACTTTCTATATATGGAGAGGAGGGCAGCCATTGTTATTCATGCTTGATTATTATTTGCTTTGGTCTGTTGAGATTTTGCTTCCTCTTGATGTTTAGTAGGGTTGCAGTGATGTTTAGCACAAGGGTATTCCTGGTCAGGAATCCCTATCTAACCCTCAGGGAAGGAGAGTTTTTTTGGGCTACATTTCCTCATTTTGAAATTTTGGCCAAGCTGCCTCCTTCAGCTACAGTGCAATTTCTGTTTAGAGCTGGGTTGTGTTGCAGGGTGCAGCAAAGGAGGATCTCTTTGAGTCATTTCTGGGCCTGTTTTTTAGTGGAGAGATTGTCTATCCATTTCAGGGTTATAAAGGAGGAATCCCAGGCATATTTATACATATTTAGCATCAGGCCAACCATCTGCTATCCCTCACAGCGTAGTCACCATCCTGAACTGCGTTATTTTTGGAGGCAATTTCTGGGAGGGTTCATTGAGCTGATCGGGAGGATCTATTTCTGAGTAGAGGGATCATCCTTCTAATCAGAAATACCATTGAAGGAGGAAATCAGTATTTTAGATCTCTCATAGCCTTATTGTATATCAGATCCAGTTTGCAGTGGCACATTAACCCCAAGGTTATTTGTCACATTTTGTGTTTTTCGGTATTTATAGCTATCCTTTTCGGGTTGGCTACAAATATTGTATTGGAGCCCATATATTCATTGTCGGGCATTTATTTTGTTTCTATCAGCCATATTTCATGTATATACATCTATAGCAGCAACTACACTAATATAGACTGCACAACCACTGCTCTTCGGCATTCTATATAGTTGCAGCATCTCATGTATCTATTGCTTTGATCATTGGAGAGTTGTTCTTATGGCTTGAGTGGCATGTCCCTCATGATAATTTGTAATTTTTTTCTGATCCATTAATAAGATTATGGCTGAATATTTTTCTCTCTAATGACATGATCATATTTTCTGTGTTTACAATATTGTGCTCATGTATTGTTGGATCTTCAATTTGGGAATACTATAAGATATTCCTAACATTGTATATTTCCCTATTTTGGGATATTACAGTGGTATCAAAGCATAATCTTGGCTCAGCTTGTGCATCCAAGACATTATTCAATTAGGAGGATAAGCTTCTCACAGAAAGGAGAATTTGTGCAGAAAAAAAAAGCATGACTCCATTATTTGGAGGAATGAAGGAAGAGAAGATCTCCCTACTTCTTTTCCAAGCTATGAAAAATATCAAAGAAGATGTTAAGGAGATGAAAGGGGAGGAGTGTAGAATATTTCTGAGAGGGTTTGAATCAAGCCCTAGCTATTCACATGATGGGTTTGAGCATTCAGCCGCACATGTAGATCCATAGCGGAGTCTATTGCCGACATTTACTGCAAGAAGGATGGAGGAAGAAGATGCACCAAGGGAGGAGCCCTTGAATGACTATCTTTAGGAGTATGAATCTCAATCATGGAGATTCAAGGAGCACTTGGACTTCCAAAGGTTTTGAAAACTTAGGGAGGAAAGATCCAACAACCACAAAAGAAGCAAGAGAGGTAGAGTCTTCATATCTCACTTTTATTAATCAGTAGAGTGCACAGCCAAAGCTTGGGTAGAAGAGCTACATTCCTATTTTCATCTACACCAAGTTTCAGAGAAGGAGGCCATTAGAGTAGCAAAGCTGCACCTCAAAGGTATGGCCCATGATTGGTGGTTTATGATTCTACTTCATTTTTTCATTCAAATGTAAAAAATTATGTTGGGTTCACTAAGGAATTGGTGAGAATATTTGATAGAAAACATTGTGAACCATCATTTGTTAAAAACAAAAACTCAAACACATTGCATGAGTTGGAGAGACCTATTATACCAACTCCACTCCATATTTTTAAAGGGGATAAAAACATGCATGATATTTTTCCAAGGGAAAGATCCCCACTTCTTGAAGAGTCCTGTTCTATTTGTGAATACATGGAGTTTCCTCCTTCAAGAGATGACCTAGATCAAGGGCCTCTCGTTGAGGATGAGGCAGTATCATATATGGAAGAAGAGGAGAAGGATCGAAATCAAGGGATGATGACCATTTATCCTTATCTATTTCAGAAGGTTTCTACACATAAGGAGAGGACTGCACTACACAGTGAAGAGAGGGACAACTCAGTCCACTCATATATATAGTCCACTTCAGATTTTGATGTCTCACTACATGGAGGCATTCCACCAGGGAGGCCACCAGATCTACAGTTGATGAGAGAAATCTTGTCTTTGGGTTCACCACTCTTGGATTTTGGAGAGGTGAAGAGTTTGGAAGGATACTTTGGCATGGGGGATGTCAAAGTAGCAGGCATCAACATGAGGAGTGCTTCACATGCCAGATCACCAGCGTTGTCTCTTGGGAGGATTGATCCATATTGGAGACCTCAAATATTAGTAGATTACTCCAAGGATCTTGGTGCTTGCATGATTCTTGATGACCCTAAGGGATATGAGAGATATATGGTGGATGATATGGTCATCTATTCTTATGGCAGAGTCTTCTTGACTAGAGCCTCTAAGCTCAAGGAGAAGTTGCTACATGCAGCACATGAGGACTTCTTTTCCATGCATTTTGATGCATATCTTTCCCTGGAAGAGGATTTTATTTGGGAGGGCATCCAGCATGATATATTTCAGCATATGGAGAGATGCATAGCTCGGATTGTAATATCCCCAAATTGGGATTGCTAGAAAGGCATGCCTAAAAAATGCATTTTTTAGGAATGTATGCTACAAAAAAAACTATTAGCCCTTGGATCTCTTATATATAATCATATAAGATCCAAATCCAATAGGAAATCATAAACCAAGCAAAGTAGGTGAGATAAACAAGCCTCTCGCACCTAGAATGGCTGGAAAATGCCCAATAATTGGACTGCAGCAATATATAAACACAATTATGGAGAATAAACACTCTATTCACTCATTAAATTTGTCTAGAAACACATTATAATCAGTTAATTTCACAGCAACATCTTGTACTCCACTCTAGGATCCAAAAGTTGGGGAAAAGCAGCATCTTAAGCACCAAAAACGTTATTCCCAGCTATTTGAAAAATAACAGAGGAAAATAACGGTGGTATCCCTTATAATATGTCATATGGGCCTCACATAACAAATTTGAGCAAAAAAAAATCACTCTAGCTAAGTTGAACAGACCTCCCGGTCCCGGTATGGCTTAAAAAAGGCCGAAATCCCATGACTTAGCTCAACAGAAAGTTACTGAAGCATATACAACATGATTTTATGAGGGTTTCAGATATACTATGATAAAATAAAATATGTAGAGTTTATTATATCAGAACATGAGGAAAATGGAGATCTATCTCCTTTTATACATCAAAGAGATAACCCGACAAGGGTTTTCATGAGAGCACAAGTACACAATAGAAGATATGAAGATCTAGATCTGGAAAATGAAGTTACACTACAGCTATAAATAAAAATATCTTAAATATACAAGAAATATAATTAGGATTATGTACAAAAATTTCCTTGAGAAGGGTTGGCCCTTCCTCCAAGTAATAAGCTCACAAGCAAGGGTTCAAATCTTGCTATTGCAACACTATGAAAAATAACGCAGATCATGCCAAGGACTATGCATTCAATGATGGAGAATGATTTTTCCACATGCCATGATGTACATAATGCTTAGAAACCTCCTTAGAAGATCTTGCAAAGTAAGGGAAGCTCCCTCCTTAGAAAGATAAGTTGAGAAAGTGGTGTTGGGGACTTGCCACTGCAGCACACTGCAACACAACACTATTCTCTGTAGAAATAACGTTGTGGCTGAAGGATGATTCTTGGCCTCAAGCATGAGTGTGGAAAACTGAAGTATGCTACTCCTTCTTTAGGCCTCTGAAGAAAGGAGAAGGATTCCTAAACAGGTGATCCTTGTGCTAAAGATCACTGCAACTCTGCTAAAAAGAAAGAGGATGGAAAATAGTCTAAATAGAAAAAATCAATAATATCCAAGATAACCCCAAATGGCAGCCATCCTCTTCCTTATATAATTTGGGAGCCTCCTCTCCTTGGGTCCCACCCATTAGGGTTTCCAAATCCATATGAGCAATCTCCCTCCAAAATTACGATGTACCTTCATCAAGGCCACTCCTCCATACTGCGCTGTTTGATTTGGTCAAGGTTGACCTCCTCGATCTGCCTCATCCCTTTTCACACTCAAGTGCAATCAATCCAACTCACAAATGTCTGTCTATGTTGATCCTTGTTCACACTGAACTGGTTTTATTGATGATCTCCTCTTCTTCATGCATGCATGTTGACTTAGTCAAACTTGACTATGTCCTCATCCATTTGCCCTTGTTCACATGCAAAAGTGTAAAATCCAACTATTGTGATGATCTCCTTTCACATTATAATGAGTTTTATTCATGTTTTTATTATGCATGGGTTTGCTTACCCATTTATCCAAATACTAAGTGAAAAAATAAAAAATTAATATTCCCCTTAGCTGCTTGCTAAAGTAGGAATATTACAGTCCTCCCCTCCCAAATGTTGCTTGTCCTTAAGAAACTGCAAGGATATAACTGAAAGGCTCCCTCCCAAGGCATGGAGTCTAAAATGTGTTTGGGAACTATCATTCCCATGTAAAACCTCCACCCCCAAGCTATCATCCATACAAGATGAGTCACCCTCCAACATGGAAACTCATGAAATATCTCCTCCACCTTAGGCTCCTGCAAAGAAGGTGGGCTGAATAGCTAAACATGATAGGCAAGATGGCCTACCCCCTACTGTCTTTCTCTTCACTCATAACAAGTGTAGAGAACATGCTGATTTGTGGCTGCAATCAGAATTCCCTTAAGTGGAAAGAAGGGAAATAGATCTCCAAATATCCTCTCTCCCATATCATCGATCAAACTGGCCCAAATCATTCCATCCAAAATGAATGGTACATCATCATCATTTGGCATCCAAATCAGAAAAGTGCTGAAGGTTACATGATACCAATGGTTTATTAAGTGGATACAACGTAGTTTTCCCAACTGCTGCTTCAGAATATCATGTGGCAGGTTGGCCTTCAACAAAGTACTAGCTGTGCATGAGTGCTCATCTACTATGTGGTAGTAAACAATAATATATATCAGCTATACATGATCAAAATAACAAGACAATGTTCCATACTCTCCTCCTAAGACATCATGATGAGTATGGAAAAATTTCAGCCCATACTCTCTCAACAATAGCCATAGCAACAAGGACTCTTGCTACCTCCTTGCATCATCAAAATGCAGATCATGGAGTGATAATATAATGATGGACATGTGAGATGCCTCATCAACATAGTACAAACCAACTCCCTTATACATCATGGGGAAGTTAACCTTCCTCCCAAAACAATGTTCATTCATGAAATATATCTCAAACATAAGTACATGTGAGCACATGAGACATATCTCAAAAATATATATATATGGAAATAAGACTGAAAATATGATTTCCAAACTCTCTTCTTAACAACCACAACATCCATGCCTTCTTCTTATGCATCCTATCATTGGAACTCAAGAGGTAAAGAAATAGAAATTTTTGCGTAGTGACCAAACTCACCCAAAAACAACCAGTGCGGCCATGCCTCTTGCTGGCCTCTATCATAGATTTGCAAGGGGTATGGAACCGTCTTTCTCCATACTGCCATCCATTCATCCCAATGTGGGTGATGGATCTCATTCTTCAAATGTTTGGTATCCTCCCAAGGTAGGACACCATGCTTCTCCAACCTTTGAAGAACCGTGCACCCCATGAAATGTTGAAGTGCACCTCCAATGGGATCTCTTGATGAGATCTCCTCCTCATGCATGGCCTTCCAAAACCAAAGAGGTCTTGGATCTTCTACAAGTAGAAGTCTCTCTTTGAGTTGTGGCATGCTCATTGAGAGAGTTTCATCTAGAGAGGAGAAAGAGTTTCTCATCTCAAGATGTCTACCCTTTGACATCTCTTCCTCCATGGGTTCCTGAATGAAGTTGGCATTTGAATGTTCCCCTGAGGAATGGGTCCTTATCTCTTCACTGTTGCTCTTGGAAGGTGCAGTGAAACCTTGCTGCTCTAGATTAGCAGTAAGTGATGATCCTGGGTCATACAACAACATATTTCCACAATCTTCTGAAAGCTTTGCTGAAATAATAGAGAGTAGAAATGCAATCATACCTTGCTGGAATTTGGGAACATCTTGCATGGATGCAAGAGTTGTTTCTTTCACTGTATTGGTTCCCTCAACTGCTGATGTTGAAGGCTGCTCCTCCTCAAGAGATGGTGAGGGCTCCTCCCTTCCTAAATGTTCTTCATCAAATATCTTTTTCACCCTCTGAGTGAAATCTACAAGAGTAGACCCTCTTGAATGACTTATGTGGCTGAACCACCAAGTTCTTGCTTTGCCCTTCATTTGTAGCGCTGCAATCTCTACTGCTTCTATTTCTTCCACTGGATGTAGTAGGAAGAAGGCTACAAGTCTTCTTTTCCAAGTCCTTGCTGAAGATGATCCATCAAAAGTAGACAATAGAAACCTATTTCCCTTCATCCTTCTCGTGCTGCAAGGTCTCCTTTCTTCCTCTAGTTGAATGAACTATGGGAAGGCTAGAGTCTCCTTGAAGGCTCTAAGTTGAGTCTTGTGCTCAACAAGATATTCACTTAGAATTTTATATTCCAAGTTTCTTGCATGCTTCTAGTCTTCTTCTTCATGAGAATAGGAAGTGCATGGCACTTCCTCTTCTTGAAACCCTCTAGGAGTTTCTTGGCATCTCATCTCCTTCATCTGCTTAACCTCATGGGAGAGGTTCTTTCTGGATTTGAAAGGTGATGATATTAAAATCATCCTCTCCATCACTCTAATATTGCTCCCTCTGATGGCTGAAACTCACAGGCTGAGCCAAGACTATGCTTTGATACCATTGTAATATCCCCAAATTGGGATTGCTAGCAAGGCATGCCTGAAAAATGCATTTTTTAGGAATGTATGCTACAAAAAACAATATTAGCCCTTGTATCTCTTAGATCTAATAATCTAAGATCCAAATCCAAGATTAAATCATACACCAAGCAAACTAGGTAAGATAAACAAGCCTCTCACACCTAAAATGGCCGGAAAATGCCCAATAATGGAACTACAACAATATATAAACACAATGATGGACCAAAAGCAATATATTCACTCATGAAATGTGTCAAGAAACACATTATCATCATTTAATGTCACAACAACAACTTTTACTCCATTCTAGGATCCAAAAGTTGGGGAAAAGTAGCATTTTAAGCCTAAAAAATGTTATTCCCAGCTATTTGGATAATAAAAGAGGAAAATAAGGGTGGGATCCCTTATAATATTTCATATGGGACTCACATACCAAATTTTAACAAAACAAAATCACTCTAGCTAAGCTAAACAGACCTCCGGGTCCCGGTATGGCTTAAAAAAGGCCCAAATCCCATGACTTAGCTCAACAGAAAGTTATTGAAGCATATACAACGTGATTTTATGAGGGTTTCAGATATAATATCATAAAATAACAGATCTGGAGTTTATTATATTAGAACATGGAGGAAAATGGAGATCTATCTCCTTTTATACATCAAAGAGGTAACCCGACAAGGCTTTTCATGAGAGCACAAGTACACAATAGCAGATCTGCAGATCTAGATCTAGAAAAAGTAGTTACAATGGACCTCTTAATAAAAATATCTGAAATATACAATAAATATAAGGAGGATGATGTGCAAAGCTTTCCGAGAGAAGGGTTGGACCTTCCTCCAAGGAATAAGCTGACAAGCAAGGGTTCAAACCCTGCTACTACAACACTATGAAAAATAATGCAGATTATACCAAGGAATGAATATTAAATGATGGAGAATGCTTTGGCCACATGCCAAGATGTAAATAATGCTCAGAGACCTCCTTAGAAGATCTTGCAAAGAAAGGGAAACTCCCTCCTCAGAAAGATAAGCTGAGAAAGCAGTGTTGGGGACTTTCCACTGCAACACCCTGCAACACAGCACTATTCCCTACAGAAATAATGTTGTGGCTGAAGGAATATTCTTGACCTCAAGCCTAAGTGTGGAAAACTGAAGTACATTGATCCTTCTTGAGGCCTCTCAAGAAAGGAGAATGATTCCTAAACAAAACAACACTGCAACTCTGCTAAATAGCAAGAGGATGCCAAATAGTCTAAATAGACAAAATCAATAATATCCAAGCTAACCCCAAATGGCATCCATCCTCTTCCTTATAACCTTTGGGAGCCTCCTCTCCTTGGGTCCCACCCATTAGGGTTTCCAAATCCATATGAGCAATCTCCCTCCAAAATTACGTTGTAACTTCATCAAGGCTACTCCTCCATACTGCGCTGTTTGATTTGGTCAAGGTTGACCTCTTCAATCTACCTCATCCCTTTTCACACTCAAGTGCAATCAATCTAGCTCACAAATGTCTGTCTATGCAAATCCTTGTTCACACTGAACTGGTTTTATTGATGATCTCCTCTTCTTCATGCATGCATGCTGACTTAGTCAAACTTGACTATGTCCTCATCCATTTTCCCTTGTTCACACACAAAAGTGTAAAATCTAGCTACTGTGATGATATCCTTTCACATTATGATGAGTTTTATTCATGTTTTTATTATGCATGGGTCTCCTTACCCATTTATCCAACTACTGAGTTTAAAAATAAAAAAATAATATTGCCCTTAGCTGCTTGCTAAAGTAGGAATATTACAGGGATGGTGATAGAGACGATGTCACAGCCACTTCCCTACTCTTTGGAGGTGAGGGAAAATTTCTGGTTGAGCCATTTCAGCTCAAGGTCTCAAGTACATGATGGAGGATGTACAATTTCACTTTATGTCTTGTACTTCTTTTCTTTATATGAGCAGCATGTTGTACCAAGAAGGATTGTCACTTCCTGCATATTATATGATGATGTACTTAGAGCCACTTGTGGCATTGAGATTGGCTATTTATTTGGTGGTTTGTGCTGGAAGCCACCTGATTCTTGGTGTGCACCATTGGCACCAAATTGTATATTCATGATTCCATCTTATGAGATGACTATGGAAACAAACAAGTGGCTAGTAAATCACTTGTTGTTTTTTGTTTTGAGATAGGCATGGATTGCCCTGCGCTGGTTCCCTATGAGGAACTATGAACCACTTTCCGGTTGTCACATGGCAACTTGCTTTTATTGGGTTTTGCTTCCATGTATTGCTAATAATTTCATGTTCATGGGAAGATTTGTTTGGGAAGTGGGATATGAGTTGGAGATGCCCATTTGGAGTGTGATTCCCCCTATTTTACATGTTGTATGTTTCAGGAGAAACAATGGGCACACCATGATTTCCACATCACACCTCTTTCCTTCATATAGGAGGAGCCATTGGGAGCACTTGCGTTCTTGGAGGAGGAACTTCATGGTTGACTTATCTTGTGGAGTAGCTTGGGCCATTTTTGAAGGCCATGACATTTCAGCCCAATATCAGCAACCCCCTCATACTTATACCATAAATGGAGGGCGAAACTACTTAGCTGGGAAAATATAAAATCTCCATTCAGCCCCAACACATTCCATAAACCCGGGGTCAAGGATTTCTTTGATGAGCTACCTAGAATGGCTCATTTCATCTGGATGATAGCATGGGTGAGAGAGTCACTTATGGGGAATGGGATTTCCCATGTTCATCATCACTCCTACTTTGTGGAGGCCATGGGATAGCAAGAAGGTTTTCACTTACACCTTCCACCTTTTCATGATGTGAGCCATTTGGTTATGCATCTTTGGGAGGAGACATTGGAGGGAAGGTTTGTTGCAGGTTATCTTGAGCAGTGGTGAGGACTATTGATGAGGAGGCCACAAGAAGAGAAGGGGAGTAATTTTCCTCTCCCTATATAGTTGCTTGAGGACAAGCAACATTTTTGAGGGGAGGACTGTAATGTTCCCAAATTTTAGCCTCAAGCTAAAAGGAACATTATAGTTAGCACTATCTCTAGGTAGATGAATAAAATGGGTAGGGAGGCCCATTAACCTCTTTAGAAGGAATAATAACATTCCTCATGTGAAAATAGGAAGAATAAGTAGCTGGATCAAGCACCGATAAGTGTGAATAGGATTGGATCATATTGATTCTGTCATATTTGACCAAGTCCACATGCATTGTCTAGATACATTGTATCTCTTTGATGGACTGCATAGTTTTAATGGAGGAAAACTTGCATGAGCTTGGTGGCACAAATGGATGGGACCCACTATGGAGAGGTGCACTTTCTATATATGGAGAGGAGGGCAGCCATTGTTATTCATGCTTGATTATTATTTGCTTCGATCTGTTGAGACTTTGCTTCCTCTTGCTGTTTAGCAGGGTTGCAGTGTTGTTTAGCACAAGGGTGTTCCTGGTCGGGAATCCCTACCTCATACTTAGGGAAGGAGAGGTTATTTGGGCTAAATTTCCTCATTCTAAAATTTTTTCCAGGCTACTTCCTTCAGCTACAATGCAGTTTCTGTTTAGAGCTGGGTTTTGTTGCAGGGTGCAACAAAGGAGGATCTCTTTGAGTCATTTCTGGGCTTGTTTTTCAGTGGAGAGCTTGTCTATCCATTGGAGGGTCAGCAAGGAGGACTCCCAGGAATATTTATACATCTTTGGCATCAGGCCAACCATATTCTATCCCTCATAGCGCAGTCACCATCTTAAACTGCATTATTTTTGGAGGTAACTGCTGGGAGGGTTCATTGAGCTCATCGAGAGGATCTATTTCTGAGTAGATGGATCAGCCTTCTAATTAGAAATACCATTAGAGGATTACATCAGTATTTAATATCTGTCATAACCTCATTGTATAACAGATCCTGTTTGCAGTGGCACATTAACCCCAGGGTTATTTGTCACATTGTATGTTTTTCGGTATTTCTAGCAATCCTTTCCGGGTTGGATAGAAATCTTGTATTGGAGCCCATATCTTCATTGCCGAGAATTTATTTTGTTTCTATCAGACATATTTCATGTATATACATCTATAACAGCAACTACACTAATATATACTGCGCAGTCAGTGCTCTCCGTCATTCTATATAGTTGCAGCATCTCATGTATTTATTTCTTTAATCATTGGAGACTTGTTCTTATGGCTTGAGTGGCATGTCCCTCGTGATATTTTGTACTTTGTTTTTGATCCATTAATAAGATGATGGATGAATATTGTTCTCTTTCATGACATGATCATATTTTCTGTGTTTACAATATTGTGCTCATGTATTGTTGTAGCGCCAACTTTGGAATATCTAAGATATTCTCATTGTTGTAGGTTTTCCATATTTTGGGATATTACAAAATTTACGAGATGAGATGGCCCCAAGCTCGTTGATATGGTCATTACTCTTCTCCTTTATGTCAACGATATCGTTCTTCTACATATGATTCATGTTGATCTCCACAAACAACCTAAAATCATACATGATTATTGGTCCAAGGTGTGTATGAATGTTAATACTGACAAGACTAAAGTTGTGATAATTAAATCCAAAAATATAAGCCATGATAATTTCATCTATGATAACAACTACTTCGACAATATTTCTTAATACAAATATTTAGGTATTGAAATTCAACATCAAGTCAACTAGAATTATAAAATTGAGAAAAGGATTATCGGATGCTAGAAAGCTTATTATGATCTTGAAAATAATTGTAAGTTGAGTGACCTTTGGGTTTCGAGTGAAAAAAGGTGCCTCTTTGATACTCTCGTCACCCTTGTTATTTTATATGGCTGTGAGGTGTGGGGTTGCAGTATATATAGAGAATTGTGGAGGAACATTGAGTTGATCCAAAAGACATTTATAACCTACAACCTCAAGGTTATGGGAAATACTCCCTATTATATCATCTTAACTGAATTTAGTGCTCCTCCCATTGAAATAATGACTATGTTTCAGTATATGACGTATAAGAAGAAAATTTACAACATCGAAACCAAGAGGTTCCCAAATATTGCTTCTAACTCTATCCAAAACCCCAATCTCTAGCTCAAGAAAGGATGACATAAGGATGCCCAATATTGGCTCAACCATTGGGGGATAAAGGAGGAGATAATGTTGGATAATAATGATAATATTAAAAATACTATTACTTCCAAATTTAAGGATAAGTTGTCGGATGATAAGGAGCTAGAGGGGTAAATGAAGCTTAGGTATTATAAGTATGCAATTAAACCCACTCTTTCTAACCATAATTATCTTTATTTCTTGACCAATGATAAGAATAAAATTAACATTGCGAATATAAGAACTAATTATCATGAACTTCGAAGTGAAAACGAACGTTAGTTTATTCCCAAAACACCATGGGATGAAAGAATATGTCACTATTGTGATACTAAGAGGGTTGGAGATGATTTTTTTTTTGTCTTGGTCCATTGCTTGGCTCTTACTCACATATATTATCATTTCCAAAAAAATTTCCACATTACCAACCTTCTTAACATTTTAATTCAACAAAACTATAGTGATTGACGAACCCTTGTTTCCCTTCTTTTTTACAATAGAAACAAAATATTAAAGTCTCAATTAATATCTTACTTTATTAAGATCTGATAGACCACATACACATGGACACACACACACACACACATATATATAGAGAGGTTCGGCATGTGAGACATGTCTGGGGGGATTAAACTTGCAATCATATGTATTCACAAGGGGCCTGCCAACATGATTTTTTCCAAATGTATTAATGGCTATCTTTCCCTCAGACACATAATTTTATTAATAGGAAAATAAATTACATGAGAAATTTTCAAGATTTTACACCCATAGACTCCAACACTTTTGCGATGAGGAGAATGAGCTATATATAAGCTAAATGTCCTAACCTATTTTAGTTATGTATCACTTATTAAAATAACAAGTGTCCATTTACAATAAATATCCTCCTAACAAATCTACTAACTTTTTTCCTATATTAGAGCCTAATATATGACACTTTTCTAGAGTCATATCTTTTGTAATAATATTCTATTTGTGCGTGTCTCCAATATTAATTTAAATATTATAATTTAATAAATATTTTTTCCTAGCTTGAAGCTATGATATTTTTATTTTTGGATCATCCAACATTCCCCCCTATGATCCAATGATATTTTCCAACATATACCAATTTCATCCTTGAACTTAGTAAATTTGATCCTGCCAAGTGGTTTGGTGAAGATATTGGAGATCTATTCTTCTAAAAGACAATAAATCGACTTGATGATATCCTTTGCAATGAGTGATCTGGTATGATGATACTTGGTGTCCACATGATTTGTCTTTGAATGAAAAATTGGTTACTTGTAAAGATTTATGGCTGACTGATTGTCGATAAATAACAATGTAGCTTCTGCTTGAGGAATTCCAAAGTCCTGTAAAACTCTGCGCAACCAAAAAATCTCACATGTTGCTTCCCATGCTGATATGTATTGTGCTTCTGCTGAAGAAGTGGCCACTATATCTTGTTTCTTGCAACTCCAAGACACTGCACCTGGCCCAATGTTCATTAAATAACCTGAGGTGGATGCCCTATTGTTGGAATCCTGTAATTTACAGTATCTCAAGGTGACTGTGTACTTTCTCTTTGTCAATTTTTCATATTGTAAATAGATGTCATATTCAGAAGTATTTTCCAAAGAAAGAAAAAGAGAAACAAAGGAAGAAGAAAAGAGGGTATTTAAAAAGGAAAAATTCAAATTTCATACTATAGGTAGGCAACCTAAAATATGCTTGAGTTTTTTCCTATAATCAAACTGAAAAGATCAAATTTTCCTTTGAATTTCTAGAAAGGGATGATTTTTTTCAAGTTTGGGACCTTATGGTATGTTTTTATCCTAATTCCCTAACCACGTTGCATATCCTTTTAACCCTCCCCTTTGTTATTTCTCTTATCCTAAGTTTCATTTTACCCCCTCGACTCTTATACCCCGACTCCACCTCACATCACCTGCCCCAACCCATCCGTGTTAAACATCTATGTTCCCCACCTCCACATCCGACCGTGTTCGATGCATTTTTCACCCCCCCTTAGCCTTCGAACTTTAACCATGAAGGGGGGTTCGAAATGGGTAGTTTCAAGTTTGGACCCTACTCCCACACGTCAACTCACAGTTATTTCACACCCCCCTTTCACAATACCTCCTACCACCTTAGGACCCCTCTGAAAACCAACTTCGAGTTTTATATAATGGACCATCATAGCCAACCATTACCCCCCTTAAAAACTTTACCTCTCATTGCATGCCGCAAGTTTCCAAAGATAAGTGCAAAAGTTCATGTTGTAATCTCTGAAGTACGATATGTGACGATGGTGGCACCTAATCACAATGCACACATTGGAAGTTTTACAAGATAGGCAAAAAGGGTAAAATTTGAAGTTTCCAAAGTGTGATGTGCAATGCCAGGTGGGACCCGATCACAATCGCAAATCACAGATTTTAAAGGATGGCCACGAGAGGTAAGTTTTAAAATCACCGAAGTGCGATATGCAATGTGGGTGGGATCCAAACGCATATCGCAATGCAGACATCGCAAGTTTCAAAAGATAAGTGTGAAGGAAAGGTTAAAAACAACGAAGTGTGAAGTGCGACGTTGCCATGGATGCGATGTGGTTCCAGGTTGGAATCTACAGGATTTCAGGTTTGGGCTTCTGAGGTTTGTGCACCAATGTATGAAGAAATATGCCAAAACACGGCATGAACGAATTATGGTAGAATAAGCCCCGACAAGGAGTGAAAACAAAGGAGGTCGAGTTGGGAATAGGGCGTTCATGCAGAACCGTTATGGTATACCAACAGAAGTGGAAAAGGTAGTAGAACACATCAACACCGTTACCAATCAATGAAAAGTGGCTAGTACTGCACCATATTTGATTACCCAATGCTGGTTTTCTAAAAAACAGAGCGAGATGTCAGAGCCACCATCGGTTGCCTCTTCATGACCACCACAACCACCTCCAATCTTATTGTTTTATCTTACGAAGAGCCATCAAAGCGTTTGGATCCATGAAGAGCTGCCAAAATTAATTCTACAGGCGGTATTTTTGTCAGAGATTTCTGATCAAGCCTTGCATGGCCAAACTTGTCCCTTTTCTTCTAAATTTTAATCAATGAAAGGTTTCGGAGTAAGGTAGGGCAACCAGCTTAGTTTTTAGATAAATGATGCATGCCTTAGCAATATCAAGGGTTGGAAAATCACACCCTGCTAAAACTTGCATTGTACGAAGTATTGGAACACTGTAACTGTTTGAGCTAGGAATCAATAATAAGATACCGTTCACATGATTCTTGAGCTATGTTAATGGTGATGTTTTTCCTCTGTCTTTTCATGTTGTGCATCAGTTTATCTGATTTCAAAACATAATATATTAAGATTTGCTAAGAGAGCACCTTAATTCTATCTATTTTTGTTATATTAATGATTTCTTATGAAGTATAGTTAAATAATTCTTAACTGCTCTTTAGTTGTTACTGAACACACTGCTTTCTTTCATCTCATATTCACACTTCCAGTAAGATCTATTCTACATAGGTGGCTTTCCCTGTGAATGCCCTTGAAAATTTGATGCACCATTCAACCTTTTATGACTCCATAGCCCAATGGATTAGTTGCACAACTCTATCTGTCCAACCACACAATCAATCAAACAAACAACCCTCATAATTTCCATAACTAGCCTAATATCAGCATTTAATTATCAAGTTAAATAATAAAATGGAGAGAGTCCTCTATGAGTCTAGGAAGGCTAGGTCTTGGACACCAAAGCGGTTTGATGTTGTCCTCTGTCATTTTTTCTTGCCAATATTAAAAATTATAGACTAATAACATAATGGTGACCATACTAGGGAGAGCTATTAAAAATCTTATCATTCCATCAAAACTCAGTAACCCTACTCAAAACATTCTATGATTTGAATATTTTCCAAGATTGGTATCTGGCTGTTGATGGTGGAAAACAAGATAGACACAAGAAAGTTGAAATCATCCACCTAGGGACTCCAATTCAGATTAGTTCCATTCAAATACTCCACTGAAGGAAGGACCTTAAACATGACCAGTCAGCCCAGAAAGAGAAAGTATTCAAGCCCAAATTGGATTCAATAAATTGTTGTTTTTATCTATAACTATGTTGTATCCTACTTTAAGCCTGAATAAGAGTACATTGCTGATTTTTACATTGATCATTGGCAAATTGATGAGCCTCAAGTAGCTAAGTCCAAAATTGTAGACCATGTACATACTTATACACCTGTGCACATCCTGGATGCACTTGTGGAAAACCCAATGAAACATGAGCCTCCCACATGGTTATAATCCTCCTACTTTACCGCCTATACCTGTAAAATTCCTAGACATATACAAGCCTCTAGTTTTTCCTCCTATCCTCCATGACCTCCCTACGAATTTTATCAATAATCTACCCAGATTTGATGGAGAAAGTGCAAATAACACTTTCAAAAAACACATGCGAAATCTTGAGGATTTCCTTGGTCTATTTGAGGTGGGAGAAGATGATGTGCATATCAAAATGTTTGCCCTAGCATTGCAAGGTAATGTTAAAAATTGGTTTAAATGTCTTCCAACTACAAGGATTAGAAATTTTCATCAATTCACTCAAGTTTTCATAGATAGATGGGTGGTCGTGGGAAATGTTTTTCTCATCATAGAAGAGTATAACCATTTAAAAAGACAATCTAGGGAGAAAATACAACATTTTTCAGTTAGTTTCAGTAAGGTATACTATTTGATGTCTGCTAAGATAAGGCCACCCCTAGGATTAGCTCTCTGACACTACCCAGATGCGTTTGACCCAGAGATGGCATTCCAATTAAGAGAAAGGGACCCTGCAATCCTTGAAGAAATGAAAAATATGGTTGTTGATGTGGAAGAAAACTTGCAGAAAACAGAGGAAAATTTAAACGTTGTGGAGAAGGATAAAATATAAAGAGAGTGATTGATATCTTCAGAGATAAATCTATATATGTTCACAAACATAGTCAACAAAATGATGCATTTGATTAGTAGGAAAGAGGAACTTGATGTTCAGATACCTCTTGTTCCATTAGTTTTGGAAAATACAAACATCAATGTACCCAAGTAGTTTCTAGCCCATCCTAGACACCCTAAAATATAAAATTGTTGTTTCATGTACTCTATCCACAACACAGCCAAATACGAATTCCAAAATCAGGAAGAGGCAGGGAAATCCTCATCAAAAATGTACATGATATATTAACTTTCATACAGAGGTAGCCATCTCAAATATGATTATCAAGAGGAAGACTATAAGTTTGAGGTTGAGGTTTATTATTCGAAGCAACCATCACTATTTTATTGGGAAGAACAAGTTATCACACTGCAAAGACGACAATCAAACTCTGCATGTTGAGCAAAGTTGCCAAGAGGAAAATGCAGGAATTTTTCAAGTAAGTAAAAAATTCCTTCCCCTATCTTTTGCCTCACTCTTAAGAGAACATTACAAGTAGGTTGCAAATAAGGAGGAGGAATGGTCTAATGAATCAGTCAAGGAAGATATGGATGATACAAACCCTATTTTAGGTCTAGAATTTCTCCCCCTGAGTCATCTTGAAATCACAGAATCTGAAGTAGAGGAGGAACCAATACATCTCGAGTCTTTACCCTTATCTTTCAATTCATTTCAAATTGTGAAAGGGAAACTGGATCACATTCTAGTTGATAGTCAGAGGAGAAGAAAACTCTCTTGCCAATCAGATGAGGAAATCAAGGATGATAAAATATCTATTTTAGATCCAGAGGTTCAGCCCTTGAGTTCTTTTGAATGTCAAGTAGTAGATGAAATCACAGAGTCTGAAACAGATGATGGATTGATCTAGTTTGATTATCTACCTTTTTGCTTTAATTTGCTTCATATTATAAAAGGGAATTGGGATCACATTCTGGCTGATAGTGATAAGAGAGAAAATGAGGCCTCAGAAGAACAAACACTACCATCTAAAGCACCACATGACCAAATATCAGATGCGTTGGATGGTTTCTACTTTCAAAGTCAATCTTCCTATGCTCATAATGCTATCAGAAGCTACTATGATATGGATATGATGAGACAATATTCCCCATAGTCTAATTCAGTAGAAGTAGTAGAACAACACTCATTAGGTAAAATGAAAGCATGTTCCGAGTTGTTTGAAGACCTGGAGAGCACATCTGCATTACCAGGATATGAAGCTGAGTTGGCTAATTCGGAATACCCAGAAATAAATCAAGAGTATCTTGATCTAGTGGCTATCTATAAGGATGAATTGTTCTTTACAAATATCACACATATTTCCGATCTGTTAGTTTTTTTTCAAGTATATGAAGATCCATGTAAATCAGATCATGTCAGGATTTTCTATCAAATACTATCATTAGGTTTGTTGCTAAATATGGTGAAGAGCAGTGGAAGGAAGGATTCATTAGGCAGTTGTTTGACTAGGTACACTTTCATTAGTGTATCATTTAGAAGGGTAGCCATTTCAGTAGATTAGGGTAGGTAGGGGTGAAAATAAGCTCAGTACTTTGAGCATCTTTCAAATCTTTTATATTTATATTGCTTTTCATTTTTAGATCAGTGCATTTTAGACTTTAGTTTCAGCATAGCTCTAGTCTCACAATTAAATTTTTCAAGGTGCAGTAGTATGTTTAGCTTGATGTATTGCAGTGGATAAGTTAAATTGTAGTTTCAGTTTATATTTCAGTATCCTAATAAGGTGGATGACCAATCATCTGGTGTATTTTTATCAATCAAAGTCAGGAGGAACAATTACCTAGTTTCCAGTCACTAAGTTGCTTGAAAGACCAAGATACAAGTTGTGGGCTCAGCCCAATGGATCAGGCTACTAATCTACGGTGTTCTTGACACCTCCTGAAGGAGCTACCATCCCTGGTTGGAGCCACTATTAGAACACTGTAATTTATAGTGTCTCAAGATGACTGTGTACTTTCTCTTTGCAAATTTTCCATATTGTACATAGATGTCAATATTCAGAAGTATTTTCCAAAGAAAGAAAAAGAGAAACAAAATAAGAAGAAAAGAGGGTATTTAAAAAGGAAAAATGCAAAGTTCATACTATAGGTAGGCAACCTAAAATCTCCTTGATTGTTTTCTTATAATCAAATTGAAAAGATCAAATTTTTCTTTGAAGATCTGAAAAGGGATGATTTTTGTCAAGTTTGGGACCTTATGGTATTTTTTTATCTTAAGTCCCTGACCACGTTGCATATCCTTTTACCCCGGCCCTTTTTTATTTCTCTTATCCTAAGTTTCATTTTACCCCTCAACCCTTATACCCCGACTCCACCTCACATCACCTACCCCGACCCATCTGCGTTAACCATCTATTTTCCCCACCTCCACATCTGATGATGTTTGATGCATTTCGCACCCCCCCTTCACCTTCAAACTTTAACCATGAAGGGGATTCCAAAATGGGCAGTTTCAATTTTGGGCCCTACCCCCATGCGTCAACTCAAAGTTATTTCACACCCCCCTTTCAGAATACCAGCTACCACCTTAGGACCCCGCCGAAAACTAACTTCGGGTTTTATATAATGGACTGTTATATTCAACCATTATCCCCTTAAAACCTTTACCTCTCATCACATGCTGCAAGTTTCCAAAGATAAGCGCAAAATTTTGTGATATAATCTCCAAAGTATGATATGCGACGATGGTGGGGCACAATCACAATGCATACATCACAAGTTTTGCAAGATAGGTGCAAAGGGTAAATGTTGAAGTTTCCAAAGTGCGATGTACGATGCCAGGTGGGACCCGATCACAATCACAAATCACAGATTTTGAAGGATGGGTGTGGGAGGTAAGTTTTAAAATCGTTAAAGTGCAATATGTGACGTGGGTGGGACCCAATAACATATCGTAGTGCGCGCATCACAATTTCAAAAGATAACTTCGAAGGAAAGGTTAAAAACAACGAAGTGCGACATGCGATGTTGGTGTGGATGCGATGTGGTTCCAGGTTGGAATATAAAGGATGTCAGGTCTAGGCTTATGAGGTTTGTGCACCATTGTATGAAGAAATAAGACAAAAGATGGCATGAAGGACTTATGGTAGAATAATCCCTGACATGGAGTGAAAACAAAGGAGGTTGAGTAAGGCAAAGGGAAATCATGCAAAGTCGTTATGGTATAGCAGCAGAAGCAGAAAAGGCAGTAGAAGACATCAACACCATCACCAATCAATGAAAAGTGGCTAGCACTACACCAGATTTTATTACCCAACACTAGTTTTCTGAAAAATAGAGCTAGATGTCAGAGCCATCATGGGTTGCCTCTTCATGACCATCATAGCCACATGAAAGCTTATTTTTTGATCTTACAAAGAGCCTTCGAAGAATTTGGATCCATGAATATATGCAAAAAATTAATTCTACAGGCGGTGTTTTTGTCAGATATTTTTTATCAGGCCTTGTATGGCCACAGTTGTCCATTTTCTGCTAAATTGTAATCAATAAAAGGTTTCCAAGTAAGGTAGGGAAACTGAATTAGCCTTTAGATAAATACTGCATGCCTTAGTAGTATCAAGGGTTGGAAAATTGGACCTTACTGAAACTTGCATTGTAAGAAGTATTGGAACACTGTACCTATTTGAGCTGGGCATCAATAATAAGAGACCGTTCACAATATTCTTGAGCTATGCTAATGTTGATGTTTTTCCTCCGTGTTAATGTATTTCCTCTGTCTTTTCATGTTGCGCATCAATTTATGTTATTTAAAAATAGAAAATTTAGATTAAGATTTGCTGAGAGAGCACTTAATTATGTCTATGTTTGTTATCTTATTTTTTTCTTATGAAGTATAGCTAAATAATTCTTAACTTCTCTTTAGCTGTTACTAAACTCACTGCTTTCTTTCATATCATATTCACACTTCCAGTAAGATCCAATCTTTATAGTTAGCTTTCCCTATGAATGCCCTTGAAAATTTGATGCACCATTCAGCGTTTTATAACTCCATAGCCCAATGGATTAGTTTCACAACTCTATCTGTCTAACCACACAATCAATAAAAAAAAACCTAGTAGTTTCTATAACTAGCCTAATATCAACACTTATAATTATCAAGTTAAATCATAAAACAGAGAGAGCCCTCTCTGAGTCTAGGAAGGCTAGGTCCTTGACTCCAAACCGGTTTGATGTTATCCTTTGTCATTTTTTCTTTCCAATCCTACAAATTACGGAGTGATAACACCTATCATCAATACTGCTAGCAAATTTGGCATCAAAAAAACCACCAAGTACAAAGTTTTTAGCCTTTTTGTAAAGAAGACCAAAATTTTTGTTCCTTGGATATAACGAATAACTCTTTTGGCTGCATTCCAGTGGTTGTCTCATGGTTCCTGCATAAAGCGGGAAAGAATATTGACAACATAAGAAAGATATTGTCAAGTAGCTGTCAGATAAATCAGGTTGCCAATCAACTATCGATAAGTAGTGATATCCACAATTCCCCCCCTTCAAATTTTGAAAGTTTCAATTTTTTTTCCATGGGAGTAAGAACAGGCTTGCAATCCTGCATTCCAAATCACTGAAGAACTTTTTCTGCATACTTACACTGAGAAATGAAAATATGATGTGGACATTGGGATATTTCAACTCCAAGATAGTAGTGAAGTAGTCCCAAATCTGTCATCTGAAAACCTGCATGTAACTCCTTTTTCACCTGTGCAATGTAGTCATCATTGTCGCCAGTGATGATTAAATCATCTACATACATAACTAGAATCAGCATACTATTACCTTGTTGCCATACATACAAGGTATCATTAGATTCAATTCGTTGAAAGCCAAATTTCTGAAGGTATTCGTCCATTTTGGCATAGAAACATTGCGGAGCCTGTTTTAACCCATATCAAGCCTTTATCAGTTTTCTGACTTTATGTTCTTGTCCTTCAATTTCAAAACCTGGTGGTTGTGTCATATACACTTCTTCCTATAAATTATCATTGAGGAAGCACTCCTTACATCCATTTGATGAACTTTCCATCCTTTCTGAGCTGTTAAGGCAAGTTTTAGTCAGATGGTGTTACATTTAGCAATAGGAGAAAAGGTTTCCTCATAATCAATTCCTTCCTTCTACGCAAAAATATTAGCAACAAGTCTTGCTTTATACTTTTCGATATCTCCATTTTGTGTGTACTTAATTCAATAAACCCATTTGCATCCGATGGGTTTAAAATTTTGAGGATAATCAACAAGTTTCCAAGTGTTGTTATCTAGAACTCCCTGATATTCGTCAACCATATCTTGTTTCCATTGTTGATTTTTTACTACCTCTTTCTATGTAGAGGGTTCAGTAAAATCATTTGTTATCAAGGAAAATATTTCTTCACTTATATGTGACCCCATTGTTCTTGTTTTATTTTTCTCATCGGGCCTTACATCTTTCAAAAGTTGAACTACACATTTTGGCAATTGATGTTCACTTGTTTGAGACTCTGAAAAATCACCATCATTGTAAAGAGGGTTGATGTAAAAAGATGTTCGTTTATCAACCACAGATTCTAGGGGCAGAGAATCAATATCAGAAGAACTGATGCTACTAGGAGATTCAGATGAGCTACCTGTTAGCCACCTATAAATTTGTTATAGCAAAAGGTGGCTAAAACTTTTTTGAGACTTCAAGGAACAAATTTTATTGCTAAAAAGTGTTGGCTCTTGAAGACTCTTGAAGGCCTCATGCCTCTGTCCATAATCTTCTCTACTGTGCCTATTCTACATTCAGAAATCCTACAGATTTCCAAGATAGATTACTACTGCAAGCACCATTTTCCTTTTTTCCCTTCTTCCAAAAACTGGCCTCATTTTAACCCCTTCATCCTCCATGAAAAACCCTCACTTTCACGTTTCTCCCTTTTCCCTTATTCAAAATCCATTGATAAGGTTTAAAGACTTCATCTTTTTCTTATCGGAACCCCTCTAAACCTTTGAAAACCATTGAAAATCCATAAAAAACCCACATTTGGACACATATGGGTCTTAGCCCCCTTCGGCTAGCTCCCTCGACCTTTTCCCCACGTGACCTGGGCGTCGAAACCAGGCACTAGCCTGAAAAGTGCTTAGCGCGTTTGGTTATCGGGAGCGTTCCTCACCATTGATTTCCCCACAGATCCAATGGTCTTCGCAATCCCATCGCGCCCGTGGTCCCCACTCCTTTTCACCGCGCGATCACATCACAGCGGTCCGTTTAAACCGTAGATCCGATGGTCCATCTTTCATCTGCCCGGTGGTCGCTGCCATGGCTACTGTGTAGAAAACCGGCGACATCCATCACACCACCTCCGAGCGCAGGGCAGTTTCCTCCCGATCAACAGCGATTCCACTCACTGATTGACGCGTGGCCTGGCCACTGTTCACCAAACTGCTGTCGATCACGCGTTAAATATCGGATGTAGACCCCGCGCAATATTGACCTACACCGTCCAATCTGAGGCCGCTCATCGGACGGTGGTCGCTCGCTGGAGATGCACACGCGATAACGTAGGGTCTGGCATAGCGTTAATAGCATCTCTGCCGTCGATGTGATCTGCAAGATCGACAGCCCAAAATTCTTCGCCCGTTTTCTCCGTTTTGACTTTCCACTTGTGCTCCCGACCGTCGATCTCTGCGCGATCGACAACTCTGATTTAAATTATTCTTTCGCCTTCCTTTTTCTTTCCCCCAATCAATCTCGACCATTGGATGATGTCATCCAACGACCCTGCTCTTTCCACGTGCTTTCTGAAGCAACAGACCTATATATGCAAGATTTTATAATGTTTTTTGTATTTTGCAGGGTTTTCAATGGTTTTTCCGCCATATCCGAAGAAAATTCAGAAACAGAGGGTAATGATCCTCCCACCTCTGATCCATCAAATAAAATCATTTGTAGGTTTCAAATTCACATATCATCGATGGTTCATGAGGCATTGATGCCATGTCGCCCTTGCACAGCCCTACACACTAGCAAAACACAATAAATCAAGCACAGTCAGAGAGTATCAGTGTCGAAGGAAAAAATGTACTAGGACAGAAGGATTGAAGACAAGTTTTGTGGGGATTACAGCTAAGAATGATTATCAAAAGCCTAATCCCCGATTAAAAACACAGTTAAAGAAGAAAATCTTAAAGTGTTTTATCGACAGAAAGCCTTCACTGCCACCTCTGAGGAAAATTGATTCCTCCCAGATGCCGAAATGCCACCTGTGCCTCAAAGTATTCAATCAGAGGCCAAAGTTATTGATCAAATGAAGATATTCACCTTAGCATAGCCAGAGAGTTACTTCCACAGGGAAAATTAATGCAAACAATATCTGCAAAGTAACCCCAACATCACACAGAACCTCCAAGGTCAACAAAAGCTCCCATCGAGCTTAAAACTTTATGTAAATCATTTAATACAAAAGACACCTATTGTAAGTTTCTTCATTGAGCCCCCCTAAGGCCAAGAAGGAATTAAATCTGTATTAATTTTAATTGGAGATCTTTTATCAGATCTCACCTCCTCATTCTTCTATATATACTTCTGCAGAATATGAGAGAGGGGATGGTTGAGTTGGTGGTAGAACCTTGAAATATAATTGAGCTTCAGAATTCTATCTCAAAATAGTGTTCACTGGCCCTTGAAGCTCTATTTGTGTTAGATTTGTTAGGCTGGATAGTGAAGATGATTGTTGAACTGAAACATTAGACCCAAGTACTGTAACTGGTTTGACATCAATAACAAGTTGTTTCCTGGGATCCTGGTCTATATCACTGGTGAAGTGCCTCTTTCTTTGTTATTTTTTTCCTTCTATGTATGTCATATTGTTCACTATTCTCTGATAAATAAGAACATTTATAGAGCTAGGACCTACTGTATATTAGTAACATTCTCTGACTGAAAAGATTTATCTCAATGTTTTCCTCCAATTTGTTTATTTAAGAATGATTTAATATAGTTTAAGTAGTTAGGAATGTTGGAGTTCCCTCGTCCTACTGTTTGCTTTAAACATTTTACTTGAAAGTTATTTCCCTTATTTTCTTATTAAAGTTAGGCTAGAAAAGTTATGGTTTGCCCTGTTTCTAGCTTCTATTCTCGAAAGTCAGATTCTGAAAGTTTCCCTTGGTGTCGACTGAAAGCAGACTAGGTTTGAAAGTACTTTATCTAATCTTAAGTTACACTTTGTCTTCTCTTATATGTTTTCATACATTCTGAAGGTAATTATGTTGATTACTGGATTGTTTTCCAATTAAGCTGCTTTAATACAAACCTGCCCAAGAAGTCAATGGTTAGCCTTGTCCTTGGTTGGTTTTAAATAGTTACTTAAGAGGCTTTTCTTGTTTGGAATGACTATAAACTCTTTGTGAAATTATTATCATTTTTCACCTCACCAACACTTTATTATTTCCATTCCATCATTTTAATCTCAATAATCTTGTGATGTATATGACTTGCCCCTTGGATCACTCTTGATGTTGTTGCTCAATTAAAGCCCTGTTATGACTCCATAGCCCAATGGACTAAAAACCAGCATCATATCTATCTGTTCAGCCTAGCTATTCTATTCACTTGCAACTTATCACCTTTGAAACTCTTTGCACTTAGGACTTTCCACCTCATACATTATTCATGCTTAACCATCCAAAAACAAAACAAACCGTTGGCCTTCATAACTAGCCTAATATTATTACTCCAAAATTTCAAAGACAAATCCATCTTTGCACTTATTGGAGAGATCCCTCTTCGGATTCAGGAGGGTAGATCCTAGAATCCCAAAGTGGTTGAAACAATGTTTTTTCTGTGATTGGACTTTGCCAATCTTGCTATTTACAGATTCTTAACATTTCTGGCGACTCCACTGGGGACTTGAGTTATTATCTCGTTGAATACTTTGGACATCTCATAAATCCCTTGATTTAATGAAATTTGTTCAGTTAGCTGGTTGAACCATTAGGCATAACATCTCTGCCCAACAAACATTGTTTATTAAGTAAAAATAAACCTTTTCAAGCACTACCAAATAATGGTAATCATGGATGAAACTTGTTTGAATCAGTGACAAACTAGGTAAACCCTAGGATTCTCATAAGAGTTTATCTAACCTTGAAAGATCAGCTGACTTAGCCATAAGAGTGGACTGTCTTTGTCTCATAACCGTAGCTAAGTTTTGAAACAGAGTTAGAAAATTCTTAGAAACCACACAATTGAAAAATAACTCAGAAAAACCTAAAAATATTTCAGATTGGTATCCAATAAACATGGTGGTGGACCATAAAACCTTTTACCTTTGAAAAGAGCTAAAAAATTCCACTTGGCGACTCCAAAATCCTTGGCAGACCTTAAGACTCCACTGGGAAGAACCCTCATCATTTTAACATTAGTCAAACTCATTTAGAGGACTCTAGGATTGAAATTTTTGTAAACAGATTAGTTAACCTCTCAAAGATTGTCATATCATGGTTGAACTTTTCCTGTTTATTTGGGTCTGAAAAACACAACATAGTGGCTCCTAGAAATATTCACACTAGAGCCTATCCTGACCCTGATCCACCTGAGTTATTTGATAACCCAGAAAGTATCCTTAGGAAGTATTCTAAGATTAAATTATCAACTATTTTCAGATCACCCTTGAGAGCTAATTCAGTTCCTAAAAATCTTTCAGCTCTGCAACAATCACAAGTTGACTTAGTGAATCCTTTTAGAACTAGGTATCTTGGTGATTTAGATCAGTTAGATTCTGAGTCTTCACTTTCTTCTCCTGAAACAAGTGAACATCTTGGTAGCAGAGAAACAACACCTCCTGATTTACATTTCCTTCACAACCTAGGTGTCCCTCATCCAAGATCAGCTTAGCAATCTATTCCTGGTCCATCCATTTCTGCTCATCCTACAACCACTATTCAAATCACTCCACTTCAGCCCACTTTCCCTTTTGTTAATCCACCTCTTGTAAATCCACCTCCACCACATATCATGGCAACATGGTACGCTCCCTTATTCCTTCCTGTACCATTAGTCAATCTTCCACAGGACTATTAGTCCAAGATTCCATTATATGATTCTAGTAACGCTACAACTGCATTGCAACACGTGGATAAGATGAATGACTACTTTGATAGAAATTAAATTGATGATGATTCTGTCAAACTTAGATTATTTTCTCAAACCTTGGGAGGGGAAGTCAAAAAATGGTTTAAAGGCTTAACCCCCCATAGTATCAATGATCTCCAAACCTTCCATCAAACTTTCTTAAACAAATGGGAAGTAAAGAAGAATCCTCTCCAAGTCCTTTCGGATTACAAGAACCTCCATAGAAACACTGGGGAAAGTGTGCAAGCATATTGTAATAGATTTAACAGTGTATATAATGCACTTTCCCCAGATCTAAAACCTCCACAAGGCTCAGCTTTAAACAAGTTTCCTGAAGGGTTTGACCCTGAGATGGCCTATCAGCTAAGGGAAAGAGATTTTGCAACTCTTGAAGAGATGCAGAAAGGTGCTCTTTCTGTGGAAGTCAACTTGATGGAGAAAAGAGCAAGATTGAAAATTGAGAAGAGAGTATCTTTTAGAGAAGAATCCACACCTTCTACTTCTAGCTCAAAAATGGAGAATATGATGGAGGAGATGATCAAAGAGATGAGCATAATTAAGAGAGCACAAGCAAGACAAAACCAAAATGCTCCTCAAAATAGAAATTAGAACCAGAATCAGAATTTTAGAAGGAACCAACCTCCAAACAGACCTAGGGAAGATGATCAAAAGATAACTCCTCCCTTTCATCAAAATTATGTAAGTAAGGTTGAGGAAACGACTGAAATAACAGAGGAAGATGACATCAACATGTTTGGGGCAGAGGATGATGACTTCGAAGTTCACTATGATATAAAACAAGGTCTTTATACACCTTATGATGACAAAAGAGATGATGACGAAAGTTATTGTCGAGACATGGAAAATGTCATCATAGAGTCTCAAAGAGAATATGACCTTAGAAGCAAAACCAGTCAGCAAACTCCCAACAATAAAACCTCTGACAAATCTTCACAAAACAGCATTGCAAACAAGCCTAAAGTTGTCAAACAAAAGGATAAAACAGTGGCTGTAAATTCTGATAATGGTAAAGAGAAATGCACTCAAAACAATGAAAAACAGAGTGTAGACGTTAGCAGTACTAACACTTCAGCTAGTACTCCTGTCAAAATGGTTTTTTCAAATGTAAATAGGACAAATCAGCAAGCTGATGTTGCTGATAGACTAGCAGTTAATAAGGCTGAGACTAGCACTTTAAAGAGTCAAATTCCTTTCATCCTGGAGCAGGAAATTTCAAAGATCAAAATCTCTGTTCCCTTGACCGAGTTAGCTGCCCAGCATGTATATAGGACCAAAATTTTGAAGGCTTTAAACATTGAAAAGAATGAGGACACTGTCAATCTTAATGATGACCAACCAGAGCTTATTTTTGGTCCAAAGATTGAAGGTAGATATCAAGAAGGACCTGTTCCTCCTTTCTATGTAAGTTTAAACGTTCATGACAAAATTTTTCATAACACTATGCATGATTCCGGTGCTTCTCATACTTTAATACCTAAAGCTGTAATGGAGAGCCTGGGTCTAGAAATCACCAGACCTTACAAAGACCTTTACTCCTTTGACTCAAGGAGAGTAAAATGTTTAGGATTAATCAAAGACCTCTGTGTTAACTTAGCCCAAATTCCAGCCAAATGCTTAGTAATGGATATTGTTGTGGCTGATGTACCCCCAAAATATGGAATGTTATTATCAAGATCTTGGGGGGTTAAGTTACAAGGGACTATGAAAATGGACATGACCTATGCAACTATCCCTGTTTTCAGTCAGAATAGAAGACTTTACAGGGAGTCCCATATGAAATAGACAGTTACAAGTCAAGACAAACCACAAAACTCTCCTCTATATTCTGTAAATACAGGCCTTGATTATTTTATCATGTTTAATGATGAAACACTTAGTGAACAAGTCACTTTAATAGAATTAATGGCCGATAGGGAGGAAGCGAAACACAACGCAGAAGTGTCAAAATAGTTTGCTGCATTTGAAGACAGTAGCAAACCAAGCAAAGGACTTCAGCTACAAGTTATTTGTCCATTGATTTTAAACATTCACAATCAAGAAAACAACCCTCAAATAATAAAAAAACTTGGGGAATCAAAACAAATACAACTAAGCGCTGAGATTCCACAACAATATTTGAGCACAGTAGTTGAAGAGGACATTCACCAAACAGATGAAACCGAAAACAGTCCTCTGTGGAGTATGTATTTTTATGGGTCATGCACTAAGAACAATGCTGGTGCAGTTTTCTAGATCTCTAACAATGAAAACAACCATACAGAAAGCATTTCTTGCAAATTGAACTTTCAGTGTTCCAATAATATAGCGGAATATGAATCCCTTCTCTTAGGCCTACGTTTGTTGAAAAGGTTAGGAGCAAGAAGAATCAATGTGCATGGGGATGCAGAGTTAGTCATTAGGAAAGTCAATGGGGAGTATAATGCAAATCATCCCAGACTTAGAGCCTACTGAAACGATGTCATGGACCTTTTAACAAAATTCGATGAGTCCAAACTAATTTTTGTACCAAGAAAAAGAAATATTGCTGCCCACAATTTATCCTTTGCAGCTAGAACATGCTTAACGCCATATAACACCAAATATTGCACAACTCAGATAAAATTTAGACCAGTTGTGCCTGATAATGAAAAGTATTGGTAGGTGTTTTATGGAGACAAACAAATAGAAGACTTCATGCAATTCAGAAATGATTTAAAACTACACAGTTCGGACTCAGATTATGATACAGACTACAGTGAAGAAATTTTTCTTGGCAAAGAAGAGTTGTCTCCTGAACTTGCCAATATTAATCTTTTGACTAACAAGCTAAAACATAAAACAGAATTGAATGCAGAGTTAGAAATAGAGGAGTTAGAAACTCTACACTCTAAAGATGAAAGTTTTCCAAGCGGTCTGACCCCTTTAGAAGAGTTATTTGATTTTAACGATGTGGCTAAGAAGCCAAAACTGGAACCTCTAGAGACTGAAGTAGAAGAGTGCAATATAGGCAGTGAGGAAAAACCAAAAATGATTAAACTGTCTAAGACTTTACTAGCTCACATTAAACTCAAATACATAGAGCTGTTTAAAGAGTTTTCTGATGTTTTTGCATGGAGTTACGAAGATATTAAATCCTATGACACTGAAATAATACAACACAAAATTCCCCTGAAATAAAACCAAAAGCCATTCAAACAAAAAATGCATAGAATAAACCCTGTTTAGTTGCCTTTGGTTCAGAAGGAGATCATGAAAATGTATGAAGCTGGTATTATTGTCCCTATTAGATACTCTGAGTGGGTGTCTAATCTGGTGTCTGTTAGGAAGAAAACTGGAGAGATCGGGATTTGTATAGACTTTAGAGACCTAAACAAAGCTTCATTGAAAGATAATTACCCTTTACCCAAGATGGATCATATTTTACAAAGGATGGTAGCGTCTAGAAGAATTTCTTTGTTGGATGGCTATTCAGGGTACAATCAGACCTTAGTCCACCCTGCTGATCAATTAAAGACAACCTTTAATACACCATGGGGCACTTTCATGTATGTGAAAATGCCCTTTGGTCTAATGAATGCTGGAGCAACTTTTCAAAGAGCCATGGACATAACATTCTCGGAAGAATTGGGCTACTTCATCATTATATACCTTGATGATGTCACTGTGTTTTAAAAAACAGATGAAGAGCACTTAGAACAGTTGAGAAAATTTTTCAAGAAATGCATGAATTTTGGGATATCTTTAAACCCTAAGAAGACACTATTCGGTCTCCAAGAAGTTAAACTTCTTGGGCACATCATTTCAGAAGAAGGTATTAAGATAGATCCAAAGAGTATTGAGGCCATTTTGCAAATCTCTCATCCTTGGAACATCAAGGAGTTGCAATCTTTCATTGGGAAGATTAACTTTTTGAGAAGGTTCATTCCCAACTTGGCTGAGCTCCTTAGGAATATCACAAACATGTTGAAGAAGGAGCAAGGGGTAAAATGGACCTTGGAAGCAAAGAAGTCTTTTGAGCTGGTGAAATAATCATTAACCAAAACACTGGTTCTAATAAGTCCTGATTTTTCAAAATATTTTTATATTTTTTCATTTGCATTAGAACATACCATAGCTGATGTCCTTCTATAGAAAAATCCACAAGGATGAGAGCAGCCTATTGAATTCTTTAGTAAGGCATTGAGGGATTCCCCTTTTAAGTATAACGTTATGGAGAAGAAAGATTTTTCTTTGGTTAAAGCTTTGAAAGACTTCAGAGTATACATCCTTCACTCACACATCATCACCTTTGTCCCAAACTCAGTTGTTAAAAAAATTCTAAAACAGAACCCAGATGGTAAGAGAGGTAAGTGGATTGTTGTCATTCTTGAATATGATTTAGAGATAAAACCCACTAAACTCATTAAAGGCCAAGGTCTGGCTAGATTAATGGCTGAATCAAATTTCGAAGTTCTTGATATTAATATGATTAATGCTTTGGATGACCAAGAAGGATTCTCAACTCCTATTGTTGAAGACCATTTCATGAATTTCTCTTGGTATGCTGATATTATTTATGTTTTTCTTAATTTGAATACACCTCCTGGTTTGAGAAAAACAAAGGCGAGATTCCTAAAATTGAAAGCTGTAAACTATTTCATTTTAGATAAATGTCTTTATTGGAAAAATGTAAGTGGTGTATTGCTTAAATGTTTGCCTGAGTTTGATGCAGAGAAGGTCAAACACCAGTTCCATGAAGGAGAGTGTGGAGGTCATTTGTACTAGAAGATGATAGCCAACAAAATTTTGAGGGTTGGTTTCTATTGGCCTACTCTTTTTCCTGATATACACAAGATGATCATTTCCTGTCATAAATGTAAACTTTTTGAAGGCAAAAGAAAACTGCTACCCTTGTCTCTGTGTCCAATCATTGTTGAAGCCTCTTTTCAACAGTGGGGACTTGAATTCATAGGAGAAATCCATCCACCATCTTCTGCCCAGCATAGATGGGTTCTTACTGCCACAGACTATTTCACTAAGTGGATAGAAGCCATACCTTGTAGGAAGGCCAATGATTCAGTTATCATGAAATTTATGGAGACTAGTATTCTTTCCAGATTTGGCTGTCCTACCAAGATTATCACTGATAATGCAGCAACATTTAGATCAAAGAAAATGGTTGAGTTTTGTCACAGATATCAGATAACATTGGGGCATTCCACGGCCTATTACCCTCAAGGTAATGGACTTGCAGAATCCTCAAACAAGAGTTTAGTGAACATAATCAAGAAACTATTGGAGGATAACAAGAAGTCTTGGCACACAAAGCTTGTCCATGCACTTTGGGCTGACAGGTTGACTTTGAAGAAATCTATTGGTATGTCAACTTTCCATCTTGTGTATGGTACTGATGCAATTTTTCCAAACAACCTTGGTGTACCAATTATGAAGTTGATTCAAGAGTTGCAGACTGAAGAAAATGACATGATCAGAAGAATAAATCAAAGCATTCATCTTCAACAGATCAGAGAGGAGGTTTATAACAAGACATTACAAAAGCAGATCAACATCAAAAAGCTTTTTGACAAAAGAATAAAGGCCAACAATTTCAAAATTGGGGACAAAGTTTTAAAGTGGGACTCGGGGGAAGAAAAGGGCAAGCATGGAAAATTTGATAACTTATGGCTTGGCCCTTACTCTATTCATTCAGTTGCTGGTAACAATGCATTTTTCTTGCAGGAGTTGAATGGAGCATAATTGTTTGCGGGTCCTGTCAATGGCAGGATGCTTAAACATTACTTCTCTTGATCCATGCTACATTTTAAAGCCTTTTTGTCTTTTCCTCATTATAAATATCTCATCCACCATTGCATTCAAAGTTATAAAAAATCAAAAATACAAAAACAAATAAAAGAAATAAAAGAGGGTAGACTCTGAAAACAAGAAAGGTATAGCCCCATACCAAAACAGAGAAACAAATCTGAAAGTGTGCAAGCTTAAATGCCACTCCTGCAAAACACACTTCTAGTTAGTCAAACAACCTAATCTTGACTAATTAGTTTTAAATTTTCTGCTGATAGGATAGTGAATTCGATTTGCCAAACTATTTAATCTTGGCTTATCAGTAGATATTTTAGGATAGAAATTAAAGGTTTAATCATGCTCAAAATCTGAACCTAAATTTCCAAGAAAAAGAATGACTCAAACCTGTTTTAAATTTGAGTCACAAAAAATGTAAAAATCTAGTTCCAATCAGCTCAAAATCCGAACCAGAGAACAAAGAAGGAACAACTCAAACAAAAGTCAGAACATAGCTGTAAAAAGAGAAGGCATTACTTTGAACTTTTAGATATCAAGCCTTCCATTTTTAGCTTTAAAATTTTGTGAAAAATAATGTCTATGTGCAGCCTGTTTTTATGCCATAGACCAGCATCAAGTTAGACTGTTCAATCCTGACTTGAATGTTTTTAAATTTCTGTTGTAGAATTTAGAGAATAAAAATATGTTGGACAGTTTAATCCCAACAAATGGTAGAATAGGTAGAGAAAGCATCTGAACTCAACTGTTAATCTGAGTTCAGGGAGAAATAAGGAGTAGAAATAGATTAGATTTCATGATTTCAAAAGAATAAAATGTTGTAAAAAGATTTTTCCAATCCAAGTGCACTCTAATGAAGAAAAAATGTTAGATCTGTAGGATTGGGTAGGTAGAAAGCTTGTTGATGAAAAAACCATTGTTTTTATGGCTACTAATATGTTTTCAAAAGAACATCGTCCACAGAAAGAAAGGCAACCAATGGATGTGGCACAGATCAGCCTCCCAGAGAATGCAAGTCTGAAGTTCTTGATGCCTTCAAGAAAGCACCATCCCCAAGTGGAGCCACTGTTAGCCACCTATAAATTTGTTATAGCAAAAGGTGGCTAAAACTTTTTTGAGCCTTCAAGGAACAAATTTTATTGCTAAAAAGTGTTGGCTCTTGAAGACTCTTGAAGGCCTCATGCCTCTATCCATAATCTTCACTACTGTGCCTATTCTACATTCAAAAACCCTGTAGATTTCCAAGACAGATTACTGCTGCAAGCACCATTTTCCTTTTTTCTCTTCTTCCAAAAACTGGCCTCATTTTAACCCCTTCATCCTCCATGAAAAACCTTCACTTTGATGTTTCTCCCTTTTCCCTTATTCAAAATCCATTGATAAGGTTTAAAGACTTCTTCTTTGCCTTATCAGAACCCCTCTAAACCTTCGAAAACCATTGAAAATCCATAAAAAACCCACATTTTGACACATATGGGTCTTAGCCCCCTTCGGCTAGCTCCCTTGACCTTTCCCCACGTGACCCGAGTACTAAAACCAGGTGCTAGCCTGAAAAGCGCTTAGCGCGTTTGGTTATCAGGAGCATTCCTCACCGTTGATTTCCCCGCAGATCTGATGGTCTTCGCAATCCCATCGCGCCCGTGGTCCCCACTCATGTTCACCGCGCGATCGCATCACAGCCGTCCATTTAAACCGCACATCCAACGGTCCGTTTTTCATCCGCCCGGTGGTCCCCACCACGGCTACTGTGTAGAAAACCGGCGGTATCCATCGCATCGCCTTCGACCGTAGGGGGGTTTCCTCCTGATCGATAGCGATTCCACTCACCGATTGATGCGTGGCCTAGGCACTATTCACCAAACCACTTTCCATCACGCATTAAATATCAAACGTAGACCCCACGCGATATTGACGTACACCATCCGATCTAAGGCTGCTCATCGGACGGTGGTCGCTCACTGGAGATGCACACACGATAACACAAGGTCCGACGCAGTGGTAACAACATCTCCATCGTCGATCTGATCTACAGATTGACGACCCAAAATTCATCGCCTGTTTTCTCCGTTTTGACTTTCCACCTGCGCTCCTGACCATCGATCTTTGCGCGATCAATAACTCTGATTTAAATTATTCTTCTGCCTTCCCTTTTTTTTACCCCGATCAATCTCGACCATTGGATGATGCCATCCAATGACCCTACTCTTTCCACGTGCTTTCTGAAGCAACAGGCCTATATATGCAAGATTTTATAATGTTTTTTGTATTTTGCAGGGTTTTCAATGGTTTTTCCTCCATATCCGAAGAAAATTCAGAAGCAGAGGGTGACGATCCTCCTGCCTCTGATCCATCAAAGAAAATCATTTGCAGGTTTCAAATTCACGTATCATCGGTGGTTCATGAGGCATTGATTCCATGTCGCCCCTGTGCAGCCCTGCACACTAGAAAAACATAATAAATCAAGCACAGTCAGAGAGTATCAATGTCGAAGGAAAAAATGTACTAGGACAGAAGGATTGAAGACAGGTTTTGTGGGGATTACGGCTAAGAATGATTATTAAAAGCCTAATCCCCGAATAAAAACACAGTTAAAGAAGAAAATCTTAAAGTGTTTTATCGACAGAAAGCCTCCACCACCACCTCTGAGGCAAATTGATTCCTCCCAGCTGCCGAAATGCCACCTGTGCCTCAAAGTATTCAATCAGAGGCCAAAGTTATTGATAAAATCAAGATATTCGCCTTAGCACAGCCAGAGAGTTACTTATGTAGGTAAAATTAATGCAAACAATATCTACGGAGTAACCCCGACATCACACAGAACCTCCAAGGTCAAAAAAAGCTCCCACCAAGCTTAAAACTTTATGTAAATAATTTAATACAGAAGACACCTATTGTAAGTTTCTTCATTGATCCCCCCCAAGGCCAAGAAGAAATTAAATATGTATTAATTTTAATTAGAGATCTTTTATCAGATCTCACCTCCTCATTCTTCTATATATACTTCTGCAGAATATGAGAGAGGGGTTGGTTGAGTTGGTGGTAGAACCTTGAAATATAATTGAGCTTGAGACTTCTATCTAAAAATAGTGTTCACTGGCCCTTGAAGCTCTGTTTGTGTTAGATTTGTTAGGCTGGATAGTAAAGATGATTGCTGAACTGAAACATTAGACCCGAGTACTGTAACTAGTTTGACATCAATAACAAGTTGTTTCCTGGGATCCTGGTCTATATTACTGGTGAAGTGCCTCTTTCTTTGTGATTGTTTTCCTTGTATGTATGTCATATTGTTCACTATTCTCTGATAAAGAACATAATTTATAGAGTTAGGACCTACTGTATATCAGTAACCTTCTCTGACTGAAAAGCTTTGTCTCAATGTTTTCCTCCAATTTGTTTATTTAAGAATAATTTAATATAGTTTAAGCAATTAGGAATGCTAGAGTTCCCTCGTCTTACTATTTGATTTAAACATTGTTCTTGAAAGTTATTTCCCTTATTTTATTATTAAATTTAGACTAGAAAAGTTATGGTTTGCCCCGTTTCTAGCTTCTTATTTTCTCCAAAGGCAGATTCTGAAAGTTTCCCTTGGTGTCGACTGAAAGAAGACTAGGTTTGAAAGTAATTTATCTGATATTAAGTTACACTTTGTCTTCTCTTATATGTTTTCATACTTTCTGAAGGTAATTATGTGGATTACTGGATTGTTTGTCAATTAAGCTTCTTTAATACAAACCTGCCCAAGAAGTCAATTGTTAGCCCTGTCCTTGGTTGGTTTTAAATAGTTACTTAAGAGGATTTTCTTGTTTGGAATGACTATAAATCCTTTGTGAAATTATTATCAGTTTCCACCTCTCCAACACTTTATTGTTTCCATTCCATCATTTTAATCTCAATAATATTGTGATATAGATGACTTTCCCCTTGGATCACTCTTGATGTTGTTTCTCAATTAAAGCCCTGTTATGACTCGATAGCCCAATGGACTAAAAACCAGGGTCATATCTATCTGTTCAGCCTAGCTGTTTTATTCACTTACAACTTCTCACCTTTGAAACTCTTTGCACTTATGACTTTCCACCTCATATAGTATTTATGCTCAACCATCCGAAAACAAAATAAACCCTTGGCCTTCATAACTAGCCTAATATTATTACCCCAAAACTTCAAACACAAATCCATCTTTGCACTTATTGGAGAGATCCCTCTATGGATTCAGGAGGGCTAGATCCTAGAATCCAAAAGTGGTTGAAACGATGTTGTTTCTGTGATTGGACTTTTCAATCTTGCTAATTACATATTCCTAACACTACGAGAAGACCCAAATGGTGTTGGTGAAGTAGATTGATTGGATAAATTATATTCAGATGAAGGAAAATCAAGTTCATACCAATTTTGTGATTTCTGTTGAATTTTTATTTTTCCTTTTATTTTATCACATTTTGTTTCTAAATTTTGAAGAAGACTTTCTATTTCTTCAGCACTTTTACTCTTAGTTTTATCAAAAATCACATCTTTTCTCATAATAAATTTTCCATTGGACAAAATTCAGTACCCTTTCTTCTCCTCGGAATACCAAATCATGGTGCACTTCAAGGTGTTTAACTCAAGGTTCAAAACCAAACCATGCTTCATAGGGTATGATTCTGTGTAAAAACATAGTTGGAGATATGTTCCTTAAGTAGGCGGATGTATGAATGGCCTTTGCCAAATATATAGGACTTAACTTTTTGAAAGTTAGCATCAACCTTTCTATTCCTAACAAGGTGCGGTTCATTCTTTCTACTACTCCATTTTTCTATGCAGTGTAGACATTTGTAATATGTCATTTTATGCCATTATCCATGCAGTACATTTTTAATTCACTATAAGTGAATTCCTCTCCATTGTCTATTCTAAGAGTGTCAATCTTCTCCTTGAATTCATTCTCAACAAGTTGGCGAAAAGTTTTAAACTTTTCAAATTCTTCTGACTTTTGCTTCAAAAAATATACCTAAGTCATCCTGCTAAAACCATCAACAAAGAGTAAGAAATATTTGCATCCTTCTAGCGAAGTTTCTAAGGGTCCAGAAATGTCATTGTGAACCAATTGCAAATGCCTGTTATCTCACCATGATCTTGTTGGAAAAGTCTCTCGATGTTGTTTTCCATAAATGCAAGCTTCACATTTTGCATTTTCCTTTTGAAGGTTGGAAGTCCCTTAACCATTCATTGTTTTTTTAATTGAGAGAGACATTCAAAGTTTAGATGTCCATATCAGATTCTAACATGCCACAATCTTATAGGTGAAATGTCTGTACTTGCTACTCCTGCAAAGTAAGAATTCCTCGGAATAACTGTCCCTTTCATCCTTAACAGTTTTCCACCTTCATAACCTGTCATCACTGTTTTCATGTTTTGTTTGACTGATTTAATTTTAACTAACCCATCTGCCATAATCACCAGATGTCCTGCTTGTCGAATCGTGACTAAAGACATGAATTGTTTCTTAAATGTTGGTGCATACCATACATTTGAAATCATTTTTTCTCCAATGCAAGGCAGAAAAAAATTTAACTACACCTTTTCCATAAGGAGTATGTTTTTTTAATTATCAGCAAGATAGATTGAATTGAGATGAAATTGTTGGAAGTTTCAAAAGAAGTCATGTCCACAAGTCATGTGTTGAGTTGATCCTATATCCAAAATCCATGCATATTAATAATCAGTCCTAAGAAAGGTTGAAACCTGGAAAGCTGTTGATACTGAGTTTGTGAACACATATTTTGAGCCATTATGATCATCTTGATCATTTGCAAACTGTGCAGTGTTTTGATGAAACTTTGAAATTTTGTCAATGGAAGTTCTACAATCCTTAGCAAAATGACCAACTTTGTTACAACTTCTAAAAACAATTTGACTTAAATCTCTACCTCTGCCTTGATACTGTCCTCTGCCTCTACTTTTACCTCTGTTCTGAGTTTTTCCTTTACCTGGACTTTGTCTTGTTCCTTGATTATAGCCTCTACTTTAATTGTTTCCTCTATCCTGAAAATTTCTCCTGCCTTACTTGTAGCCTCTGTTGAAATTGTTTCATCTGCTTTGCTTGCGACCATGACCTTGTACACTGTGGGCTACTTGATTTTGATTGAAATGTCCTCTTCCTTTGTTTCTAGAACTACTAGTCGAGGATTTAATTGTCCTAGCCTCTATGAAGAAGACATCTTCCCCAATTTGTTTCTTCTTCCCAAAATTTTTGTCATGTTTGTCTAACATATCACTCAACTCATCGAACTTGATTGTCTCTAATTTTGTTGGGTGTGGAGCCTGATTATCTTTTTTATTTTGTATCACAGCGTTGGACCCCTATACCTTAATGGGGCGGCAATGCCACCCATAATTAAACAGCACCTAGAGGGTCCAAAAACAGATGCAAAATTTCCTTGTAAAAGTATAGTAATTTCTAGTCAATATCGGTCGTTCATTAGGCAGATGATCTAATGGTAGAAGCTATGTTTAGTTTAGGTTTTTTTGCCCTAGAAGGAAGCCCCTCACTGGTATGAGGGAATTGTATTGCGGTTGTGTATCATATGTGTATTATCAGAGTGAGAAATAGATAGGGAGACTGTGAGAGAGAACAAAGGATATTACAACGAATCTGCTGTAGGTTGTGTCTCTTCATTTTTGCTAGATAATAGAAAGGAAGGACTAGTTGTTCGGGGTGGACGTAGCCCAAATTGGATCAACCACGTATATCTATGTCTCTATGTTTTTATGTGCTTGTGTTTTCCACATATTTTATGTGTTGCATTGCTTTGTAATATATAATTTTCTAACAACTGGTATTGGGGCCGAAGGTCTATTTGGTTGATAAACTCGCAGGAAATAAGGGTTCCTGGTTCGAATGGGAGCAATGGCAGAAGATGATAAATTTAGGGTCGAGAAATTTAACGGCCAAAAGTTCCTGCTGTGGAAGATGCAGATGGAAGATTATCTGTATCAGAAAGATTTGTACCTACCATTGAGCGGAAAAACAAAGAAGCCAACAACTATGACAGACATAGAATGGGAGATTCTAGATATAAAGGCCCTCAGAATAGTACGGTTGTGCCTCATGGTGTCGGTAGCATTCAATATTTCAAAGGAAACAACAACAAAGGGTTTGATTAAGGCATTTTAAAAATTATATGAAAAACCCTCGGCCTCAAACGAGGTATTTCTTATGAAATGTTTATTTAATATGAAGATGTCGGAAGGTGGATATGTTGCAGACCATTTAAATGATTTTAATACAGTTACCACTCAGTCAAGTTCTGTAGGGGTAAACTTTGATGATGAAGTTAGGGATCTGTTATTTCTGTGCTCATTGCCAGAAAGCTGGAATAGTTTAGTTATGGCCATTAGTAAATCTGTCTCTAGATCTAGTACTTTAAAATTTGATGATGTTTTCGGTGCTATCATTAGCGAGGAAATGCGACAGAAAAGCTCCGGTCAGACATTGCGTAATTCTTTGAGTGCAGAGTCTAAGGGAAGAAAAATGGAAAGAGGAAAGAGCTCGGGATATCATGGTAAATCAAGGAAAGGCAGATCCAAGACTAGATCGGGGATAGTGTGCTGGAAATGCGGAAAGAAAGGACGCCTAAAGAAATATTGTAGATCTCGGAAGGGAAAAGAAGGAGATGCACAACAAGAAAACAATCATGAAGCAAATGTGACAGCTGATGTGTTACAAGAAGCTTTTATTCTTTCTTTCAAAAATGTTGCTAATTTCTGGGTGGTATATTTAGGTTTCTCATTCAATGCCACACCTAATAAGAAATATTTTCTTGACTATGTTCAAGGAGATTTTGGACAAGTTCGTTTGGGTGATGATAAACCCTGTAAATTTTTTGGAATGGATAAAGTTCTTATAAAACAATAGAATGGAAACCAATGGCTATTAAAGGAGGTAAGGCATGTTCCAAATATGAAGAAAAAACTGATTTCAATAGGGCAGTTAGGCGGTGAAGGTTGTGTGACAACTTTCACAGATAAAACTTGGAAGGTCACCAAAGGAGCCCTGGTAATAGCAAAAGGCAAAAAGGTTGGTACATTTTATTTATGCAATGGTATTTCTAACTTTGTTAATGCTTTAACTTCAAAAGGAGAAAATGCAGCATTATGGCATCATAGGCTCAGACACATGAGTGAGAAGGGGATGAAGATTTTTCACTCAAGAAATTTGTTTCCGGTTTGAAGAATCTTGATTTGGATTTATGTGAGAATTGCATTTATGGACAACATAAGAGATTCAGATTTCTCAAATTTATGAAAGAAAAGAAGAGCGAAAAATTAGAGCTTGTGCATATAGATGTATGGGGACCTGCTTAGGTATCATCTCTCGGTGGCTCTCATTATTATGTTACTTTTATTGATGATGCAACTAGAATGACTTGGATTTATTGTATTCAGAATAAATATGATGTATTTGATACTTTCAAGAAATGGAAAGCTTTGGTTGAGATTGAGACAGGAAAGAAGTTGAAGTGTCTCATATCAGACAATGGAGGTAATATTGCAGCAAAGAGTTTGATAGGTACTATTTAGAGCATGGAATTCGGAGAGAGAAGACAGTTCCAAGAACACCACAAGAAAATGGTGTGTCAGAAAGAATGAACAGAACAATCATGGAGCGTTCAAGGTGCATGAGATGCAGGCAGGATTGCCTTTGCAATTTTGGTGAGATGTTGTAGACACTGTTGTTTATCTAATAAATAGAGGGCCTTCAAGTTCCTTGGATGGTGGTATTCCAAAGGAAACATGGACAGGTAAAAACGTAAACTACTCCTTTTTAAAGCCCTTTGGTTGTGAGGCATTTGTCCATATTAATAAAGAAAATAGAACAATGCTTGAGGCAAAATCAAAGAAATGTACCTCGATTGGATATGGTGTTAATGATTTTGGTTATCGCTTATATGATTATGAAAATCACAAAATCATTAGGAGCAGAGATGTAATATTCAATGAAAAGGTCTTGTATAAGAATCAATTGTAGGAAAAGAAGAAGGAAAAAGAAAACAAAGAATACACAGTTCTTGATGAGATCACATAAAAAGTAAAGGTGCCTAAAAATAATAATAATCAATAGCCACAACAATAACTACCACCAGAACAGAAACACGCACCTCAAACACCTGAAAGTGGTGTCAGAAGATCTACCAGGATAAGTAGACCCCATGAACGATACTCTCCTTCATTATATTATTTATTGTTGACTGATTCTAGTGAACCTGAATGTTATGAAGAAGCAACACAGGTTGAAACTAGGAAGAAGTGGGAGCTAGCCATGAAAGAAGAGATGGAATCCTTAATGCATAACCAAACTTGGGACTTAGTTAGGTTGCGTGCAGGTAAAATTACATTGCAGAATAAATGGGTTTACAGGCTGAAGGAAATAGATGGAGGAAAACAAAGGTACAAAGCTAGACTTGTGGTGAAGGGGTTTGCCGAAAAGAAAGGTATTGATTTTGATGAAATATTTTCTCTTGTTGTTAAGATTACTTCAATCAGAACTATTTTAAGTCTTGTAGCAACGGCCAATTTACATATTGAATAGTTAGATGTAAAGACAACATTTCTCCATGGAGATTTGGAGGAAGAGATCTATATGGAGAAACTAGAAGGATATGAGGTCAAAGGGAAATAAAAATTAGTGTGCAGGCTAAAGAAGATCTTGTATGGCTTAAAATAGGCTCCAATGCAGTGGTATCTAAAATTTGACAAGTTTATGTCTGAACAAGGTTATACTAGATGTCACTGTAATCATTGTGTTTATCTAAAAAAGGAAAATGATGGCAGTTATATTATATTGTTATCGTATGTATATGACATGCTTGTTGCAGGGTCTAACATGCAGGAAATTAATGTACTCAAAAGAAAATTGGAAAATTCCTTTGCAATGAAGGATTTGGGAGCTGCAAAACAAATCCTTGGTATGAGAACAACTAGAGACATGAAAAATCACAAATTAACACTGTCTCAGAATGAGTACATACAAAAGGTGTTGAAAAGATTTAATATGCAGAATGCAAAACTAGTTAGTACACCTTTTGCTAGCCATTTCAAACTTAGTAAGGAGATGTGCCCCAAGACCCAAGAAGAAATGGATTATATTTCTAAAGTTCCCTATGCATCAACAGTTGGAAGCTTAATGTATGCAATGTTATGCACAAGGCATGATATTGCACAAGCAGTGAGAGTTGCAAGCAGGTACATGAACAATCCAGGAAAAAAACATTGGATGGCAGTGAAATCGATTCTTAGATATTTGAGAGGAACCACAAATCAAGCATTATGCTTTGGTGGTTCAAACATTGCTCTACAGGGATATGTTGATGCAGATATGGCACGTGACAATGATAACAGGAGGAGCACTATAGGATATATATTTACTATAGGTGGAACAACTGTTAGTTGGGTTTCAAAAATCCAAAGTGTTGTTGCACTTTCAACAATATAAGCAGAGTATGTTGCTACTACAGAGGCTAGTAAGGAAATTCTTTGGTTACAAAGGTTTATGGATGAATTGGGTAAGAAGCATGATATGGGCACATTATACAGTGATAGCCAAAGTTCCATTCATCTTGCAAAGAACTCAGCATTTCATTGCAGGACTAAACACATATAGCTCAAGTACCATTTCATATGGTCAGTGTTGGAAGATGGATAGTTGAAGATGGAAAAGATACACACTAGCGAGAATCTTGCAGATATGCTAACAAAATTTGTAACCAGGGAGAAATTAATATTATGCTCAATTTCAATTGGTCTTCAAGGATGATGATGAAGACGAGAAACAACCACGTCCAAAGAGGAGTCATTGTCCAACAAATAAAGCAGTGATGGAGTTGCTACAATCAGTCTCCAAGTGGGAGATTGTTGGGTGTGGAGCATGATTATCTTGTTTATTTTGTATCACAGTGTTAGACCCTATACCTTAATGGGGTGGCAATGCTGCCTGGGGGGTCCAGGGGGGCGGCTGCGACTTTATGAAGCCCCCCCCCGAGGCGGGGGGTTTCGGGGGTAGCGCCCCTAAATCTAAAAATAGATGTAAAATTACCTTCTAAAAGTATAGTAATTTATATTCAATCTGGGATGTTCATTAGGCAGATGATCTGACTATAGAATTTATGTTTAGTTTAGGGTTTTTTGCCCTAGAAGGCAACCCCTTGCTGGTATGAGGGAATTTTATTACGATTGTGTATCATATGTGTATTCTCAGAGCGAGAAAAATATAAGGAGACTATGAGAGAGAACAAAGGATATTACAGTGGATCTGTTGTAGGTTGTGTCTCTTCATCTTTGTTGGATAATAGAAAGGAATAACTAGTTGTTCGAGTTGGACGTAGCTCAAAATGGGTGAACCACTTATATCTGTGTCTCTCTATTTTTATGTGTTTTGTGTTCTTGTGTTTTCCGCATATTTTAAGTGCCACATTGCTCTGTAATATATAATTTTATAAAAAAATTTACAGTGACTTGCAAAGTTTCCAAAAAATGTGTATAAGAAGATGGCAATCCAACAATTAGAATTGTAGTTAAGAAACTTTCAACGACAACTTGAAAACCAACATTTGTTATTTCTTGCTTGATGTTTTTAAGCCATGAAATGTATTCAAGAACATCACCACCTTCAGTTAATTTTTGTTGGAGCAATTTTAATTGAAGATTAACCTTTTTTGATTCAGTTTGGGTATCAAATATATCTTTGAATGTACGCAAAACAGTCCATGCATCTGAGGCATTTTCTATATGAATGTACATTTCATTGCTCATTGAAGACATTATAAGAGCTAGTGCCTTGCATTTTTTACTTTCCATTTTGCAAGTAAAGCTACATCTGTTCATTTATTAGGCTTAATGTTGCTATCACATATTTCATACCACAGTTCATTATATATAAGAGTGCTTTCAATTAGAAATTTCCATGTATTATAAGTTTTTACCCCTTCTAGCTTATTAGAATCAGAGAATAGATTAAAATTAACTTCGGCATTGTAGTGTTAAAGAAGTGCACCAAAAGAATCAAGCACAGGAAAAATGAGCAACTCATCACACGAAACACGCCACACAAAAAAGAACTATCGAGGTTGGCCTTGACCCTCGTATAGTCGTTGGTAGAGAAGAAAAATGATTGATATTTGCACTTGGCTCTAGTCAATTTCTCTTGAAAATTTACAATAAAGTTTTTCAAAATTTGATCTCTAGACAATTCCCTTACAAATTTCCTTTCAAAAAAAAATCTAACCCCCCCTCAAAGTAAAAAAATATTTTAAGTTACAAATAATGACCCTTATTTCTCCAAAATAAAAATTACAAACAACATCTACTTATTACTCCAAAAAATGACAAAATTTGACCACTTCACCTTATTGCTCCAAAAAAGAATATATATATATATATATAGATATCCCAATTTGCTCCCTTATAACTCCAAGTAAAAAAACAATTATCACTCCAATTTTTTTTTACAAAATTTGCTACTCGAAGCATTTGCAAAAAAGGTCCTTTCACTCCTTATTATTCCAAGTCTTCATAGATTAGGATGCACCAAGTTAAAATGTATTGAGTCGAGTAGAAGGGCTTCGTAGCAATAATATATATGCATGAGGCCGATGGCTCAACTTCTTTGTCCGTGTTGCATTGCAGGGCCTTCGTGCAGTTCAATTCGATAGGCTCACTTTCAATAATGTAGTTATTGTACTTTGCTCACTTGGTGATTTCAATACGGAAACTGAGATAAATATTAGTTAGAAGACACTATTGTAAATCAGAACAAGAAAAATCTATCAGACAATTGGCTTGTTGAGGATAAGCTAGTGTGCAGTGTATCATGGAACAACGGAATTGGTCTTCACGTAGATTGAGGGCAACGGTTGCATCGATAACGAGAACAAAAATATCACCGCTGATAATCTAATTTACTATATAGTTATCACGAAAAAATGATGTCGTTGTTGCAATGGGCGCCTCGTCTTCTTCTGTGGTACATGTCTTAAGAATGCAACGAACATGATGTGAATTTTGCCAGAGACTTTAGCCTGAGCCTCCCAGATGAATGCCTGGTCTGCATCTTCTAGAGCCTAAGCTCCGACGACTGGTAGCGATGCTCTATCATGTGTAAGAGATGGTTCGAGTCGCTAGCGATCCTTGGATGCCCGGTTGGATATCTCAGCAGAAATCCCAGTCCTCTTCAACAGAAGATTGAAAGCGAGATTGCAGGTGAGTTGATTAACGCAGATCCTAGGTGAGTGGTCCATGAAGGGAAGTTAAGCGAGTATGCCTATAATAAAAAACTTCGATGCAGCCGAGGAGGAGACTGCAATCAAGATGTTTGGCTCTCCATCTGTGGCATATACAATGACTTAATTAAAAAAGACAACACACTGAAATATTGTGAATATTTGATTATGGACGGAAGGTGGTCACTGCAAGAGGGATTTGGTCACATTCTCCAACCTCAGAACTCTGTCAGACGTGGAGCAGCTGAATCATTTCTTGCTCCCACGTATTTATATTTTCGGCTATCAGACATCAACAGATGGTATAATTTTCCGGTATACTCTGCACTTGGTTGTTATATCCATTCATTCAGTAATATATCGGATAGGAGTAGAAAGGCATGCGTTCTCAAATGGCTAAGGCTTTAAGCTGCATTATGAAGGGAACTTTGGACAGAAGGGGAATGTTATAGACAATATCTCATTGTGGATATGTTTTTTCTTAATTACACAAGCCATGGAGGACTTGGTATTTTTTTTAAATTGAATTGTAATAAATATTTTTTTTTTCATATTTAACAATCTAAAATCAAATAAGAAAATTTATTTTCTTTAAAAAAAATAAATTTGATAGACTGCATACCCATTTATCTCTGAAAAATTTATTGAGTTTTCCAAATGCCTGAAACGTTGGAAACTCCTCTTCACAATATTCTCTTCACATCAGCTGCAATGCTTGTGCTCTGATACCACAATAATGGCAGAAATGTCCTCAGACACATAATTTTATTAATAGGAAAAGAAATTACATCAGAAATTTGCAAGAGTTTACACTCGTAGACTCCAACATTCTTGCAATCAGGAGAATGAGTTATATATAAGCTAAATTTCCTAACCTATTTAGTTATGGATCACTTATTAAAATAACAAGTGCCCATTTACAATAAATATCCTCCGAACAAATATACTAAATTTTTTCCGATATGAGAGCCTGAGGTACGACACTTTTCTAGAGTCATATATTTTGTAACAATATTATATTTCTAAGTGTCTGCAATATTAATTTAAATATTCTAATTCAATAAGTATTTCATCCTAGCTTTAAACTATGATATTTGTATTTTTGGATCATCTAACATGTGTTACCACCCGCGGATATATATATATATATATATATATATATATATATATATATATATATATGAGACAAAACTAGTAATAAAATTTAAAATGAATAAGTAAATATAAAATATTTTATGTTTTTTTTTAAATAAACAAAATTATATATATATATATATATATATATATATATATATATATATATATAAAACATTATAAAATTTAAATATAAAAGAATAAACAAAACTACAAAAATATTATGAAATATGATGATGATGATGACTAAAGTTTGCAACTAAGATTTATATGGTCTCTTGGACCTTAAGAAGGTATGTGATTAATTAGAATTCTTTAACTTTTTATTTCTATGACTAAAAAGATGTGAGAGAAGCGCTCCCGGAGCACCATACCTTTTCTAAGTTAAAAGTTCAAAAACGTTGGTAGTGTGACAAATATTTTGAAAATTATATTGAATGTGAGTATAAGATTGACAATCTAAAAGAAAATTCTTTTCATATTCAACTCTCCTAGGATCACACAAGTGAAAAACGCTTTCATCCCATGGTGTTTGGGAATATTACGAGAATTAGTTTTGATCTCAAGTAGCAAAGCCCATTTTCTTCTCATCACTAGTCAAGACACAACTAATTTTGGTTTCCGAGATCAGGGTTGATCACCTCCTTACACTATCATAGTTTCCTTTTTTACCCATAATTTCTCCTTAAATTTGGATGGAATAATATTTTTAATATTATCCAAATTCTACAAGACGACTTCCTCCATTATTACCCAATGGTTTAGCCAAGACTGGGCATCCTTATGCCACCCTAGCTTGAGTAAAAGGTGGGGGTTTTCACTAGATCTAGAACAAAATTTATAAAACATCTTGTCATGCATGTTGTATAAGTTCTTCTTATACGTAAGATACCTAGTAATAGCCATGCTCTCAATGGGGGAAATAATTGTATCATCTCAGAGGATAGGGTGGGGAGTATTTCCTTTATTCTTGTTGTTGTATGCTATAAATTGATTTTGGATTCGTTCAATATTCCTCCATGAATCTTTGGATATATTGCAACCCCAAAAATCTGATGCAACAAAACTACAATTTTTTCAATTCGTGGATCCGTGGGTTATGGTCCTACAATCTGAACGAAATAGTTCACTATGCAGCAATAAAAATTCTGAGATATTCTCAATTGCGCCCATGTATCATTTCAAACTCCTTCATTCAAACAGGAACAAGAATGAACTTTTTGGAACATGAATTGAATTCCTGGTTCAGGAATAGAAACTTGGAACAAGAACTATATATTCTTCTGGGATTGCTCCAACATAAGGCTACATAGGATTACTGCCTCCAATGCCCTTGCACATACACATCTCTTTCATATGTAGGAAATATATGAGAACATTGATTCCTTATTTTAACTTCGATCGGATCATTAGGATGATCATAATCAATCTCTCTCAACTGACAGGATCTTTGCATAGAGCTCAACGTTGCTCCACTCAACACAGATAACTAACATAGGCTCAATGCAGATTTTAATTCAGGCCTCCAAACAAATTTCAAGACATTTTAAAACTCAGAATTAAACCTCCACTTGATCTTCTCACAAGGCAGCAACCAATGTGACTTCGATGGTGATAGCTCAAAAAATACATTGGTGCACGATTCACCTAGTTCATCATACGGTCTCCTTAACGCTTTTATGGATCACCATCCATATTCCTCTATGCAGCGCACGCAATTCCGCATGGGTTCAAGCTTGTACATAACATAAAATGAATGCTTGATCTATCTAAAAATGCATAGTCTCACACGAATTGAACAACTAATACAACTCGTATACACAATGACAAAATTCATGCTAATAAACACTAGATTTCAATTATTTTCAAATTCGATTTAAAACATGCTTATATGAGCGAAATAGCCCTCTCGGTGCTTGATATTACATGGTGTCTGGCTTCCTCCTCTACGCACTCACACTTACAATATATATTCCTTAATACACTTTACGGATTAGATATTTTGAGATCCGATCTATTTTAAGATCTCTCACATCCCTCAAAAACTGCGTAAGATAACAAATTACAAACATACACAATCAGATAATGAAAATTTAACGAAAATATTGTTTTTTTTTTTGCCCGTCGACTTCTGGAAGGTTTGAAAAATTAAGTTTGACTTGGGTGGGTTGATGCTCCTGCATCAGACTCCCGAGGTACAAAATTTCTATGACCTCCTGGTCATATTCCTCCTTCATCCCTTAGCAATTCTACCCACATCCTCTGTGGAATTTCCTTTGTGATCTTTCTGTGAGCTGCAACAAAACCTCTGCAGTAGCAAGTCCTCCCTCCTACACGATACCTCACTGAGCTTCTCTCCTCTGAGCTCAGTTTTTGGCATCTCTCTGGTTCTCTCTTCTCTGGAACCATTTGAGCACTCCTTGCTCTAGGCTGCTGCAATATTCTCACATTCTTCTACCACTATCTGTACGACAATATAAAGACGACAAACTCACCAATATTCAACATAACTGTACCTCCTTCTTTTGCACGCAACCTCTTTCTCGCAAGAAATCTTTTCCCACTCTGATACCACTTTGATGCAGCAAAACTGCAATTTTTTCAATTCATGGATCTGTGGGTTATTAGCCCACGATCCGAACAAAATAGTTCACTGCGCAGCAATAAAACTTTTGAGATATTCTTAATTGCGACCATGTATCATTTCAAACCCCTTTGTTGAAACAGGAACATTAATGAACTTTTTGGAACATGAATTGAATTCCTGGTTAAGGAATAGAAACCTGGAATAGGAACTATACATTCTTTTGGGATTGCTCCAACACAAGGCTACACAGGATTACTGCCTCCAATGCCATTGCTCATACACATCTCCTTCATACGTGGGAAATGTATGAGAACATTGATTCCTTATTTTAACTTCGATCAGATCATTAGGATGATCATGATCGATCCCTCTCATCTGACAAGATCCTTGCACAGAGCTCAAATTTTCTCCACTCGATGCACATAACCAGCATAAGCTCGATGCGGATTTTAATTCAGGCCTCCATATAAATTTCAACACGTTTTGAAACTCAGAATCAAACCTCCACCTGATCTTCTCACAAGGCAACAAACAATGTGACTTCGACGATGATAGCTCAAAAAAAACATTGTTGCACGACTCACCTGGTTCATCATAAGATCACCTTAACGCTTTTATGGATCACCATCTATATTCCTCTACATAATGCATGCAATTCGACATGGGTTCAAGCTTGTACACAACATAAAATGAATGTTCAATCTATCTAAAAATGCATAGTCTCACGAGAATTCAACAACTAATACAGCTCATATACACAAGGATAAAATTCATGCTAATAAACACCATATTTCAATTATTTTCGAATTCGATTTACAACATTCTTATATGAGCCAAATCGCCCTCTCAACGCTTGATATTACATGGTCTCTGGCTTCCTCCTCTACGCACTCACACTTACAGTATATATTCCTCAATACAATTTAAGGATCAGACCTTTTGAGATCCAATCTATTTTCAGATCTCTCACATCCCTAAAAAACTGCGTATCATAACAAATTACAAACAAACTCAATCAGATAATGCAAATTTAACGAAAACATTTTTTTTTTTCCACATCGACTTCTGGAAGGTTTGAAAAATTAAATTTGACTTGGGCGGATTGATGCTTCTGCATCAAACTCAAATACATATAAAATAACATGAGTGATAAGAGTCTAAAAGAGGAGCTTATTTTTCCCAAATCCAAATATCTGAAGACTTGCAATTGTTTTCAAGCCTATAGTAAGCTTTCCAACCTCCATTTATCCTTTTTCTTAATATTATAGTTCCAATTGAGCTTATGAATGATGTGAATTTTTAGATGTTTGTATCATGGAACTTCCTCCAAGGAGTTGTTTTCATAAATGAAAGTATCATATGAGATCCTTTGGGATTTATTTACTATGACTTTAGTTTTGTTAGTGATTACAATCATATCCATCTTGGAGTAAAAATATTGGAGGTTTCTTAGTTGTTTGCCAATATAGTAATGGTTCCTTTCGAGAAGAATAATATATTTAGCATAAATGTGAAGAGTTATGATTATACCAGCGAGTGGGGGGCCAACAAAACCTGCATCTTCCAAACACTCTTTTAGCTTATCGAAGTATATGCCAAAAAGTGTAGGGGACAAGAGACGCCCTTGCTTCAGTCCAATATTGCATTTAAATTCTTTCAACCAACCCATAATGATCCTAATCTTGGCAATAACATTCTCGTATAGCCTTTTCATAACAACCCTCAACTCATATTAACCATTTTCTGTTCTAGCTTCTTCTTTAGCTTTGTTCTAGGAATAGTGTCAAAAGTTTTTCTAAAGTCAACAAAATAACATAAGAGATCAATTTTATTATTGCAACATTCCTCTACAATTATCTTAAGAGTAACAAGATGGTCCGTGGTTGAAAGATATGTCCTAAACCAAATGTGACCTTTAGCTTTTTACTAGGGCTTTCAAGTCAAAGACTAATCTTTGTTTCTAAAATAAACCCATATGGCTTAGCTAAAATGTGGTTAACCATAATGGTCATGTAATTGGAAGGAATGCTTTTATTCTTACTTCTAAAAATAAATACAATTAAACTTTGTTTCCAAAACTTAGAAAAACCTTACTTCACTACTAAATTAAAAAACTAGTATATATAATATGATGTTAGAAAATGTAATTAAAAATAAAATTAAAACTAAAATCATAAATAAATAAATAAAAACATTAAAATAAAAAAATGTATTGGGTAAAAAACAAAAACAAACCCATTTAAAATAGATAAAATTAATTAATTAAATAAATAAATAATGCAAAAATAAAATTGAAAGTATTGTGATATGGTCCACTTGCTCTTTTTATTTTTTTTGTGTTTCTTTTTTGTTTTGTTTTTTACTTTTATTTTATCTATTTTTTTTATTTTATGTTACATGTTTTTAAGGTTTTGTTTTTTTTTTATATCATTATTATTTTTTTAATTTTTAATTTTTTAATATTATTTTTGGTTTGTAAATTTTTTTTTGATTTTCAATTAGTTTTGAATTTTTTTTATGAAAATATATAAATTTATTAACGTTTTAAAAAAAAAATTATTGAACTAAATATTTTAAAAATTAAAAAAAATTAATTAATTTAAAAAAATGTAAATTATTTTTATTTAATTAACTTATATATACATTAAAAGACTAATTTTATAAAATTTTAAATTAAATTATCAAATATAAAAAATATATTAAAAAATAAAAATATTTAAAAATAAGATATTTTCCAAATGTAATCATCTAGTCCTACAAATCTCCAAACAAATTTAGAGCCATTATTATACTGCATACTAAAACTACTCTGTATCTCCAAGTAGCCCGTTTTCAAGATTTGACTCCACAAAAAGCAGTGGTCTCAATGAGCCTTTTTCTAGTACCTTGTGATAAAAGAAATGAAAACCACCGTGAGAATTGTCAAATTTTGGAGACTATATCTGCAAAGAATGAAATCCGTCCAACAATCTTTCACACCAACTCTTAAATTTAATTGTTATGGCCAGTATATTGTGTCCGGGAGGCGTAATTACACCAACAATTTTACCTCACCAGACATTTGATGTGTGTGTATATTGTGTTGTCGGTGAACTGGTAAACTCATTTGAAAAGTCTTCCATTTTATTTTTTAAATCAATTCCAATAAGGACACAGATCTAAATATCGTGTTATAAACGATTTAGGTTTTCTAATTTTTGCCATATTTTTCAATTGTTTTGGTTTTATATTTTTAATAAATTTAAATTAAAATTTGGTAAAAATTTTATATGTTTTTAATAAATTTAAATAAAAAGAAAAGTTTGAAGTTATAAATTGTAATTGATAAATATATATAAACAAATCATTTTTCCTAGAGGACGTAGGATAATATATATTTTTATTTTATGAATGATTTTAATAATTGCAAAAATTAATCTTACAAAACATAAAAAAAAAATATTATAAAATATATATTTTATGAAATATTAAAATTTTATAAGGTTAACTTAGTTATGATAATTTACATTAAAATTTATGATACAATTGATTTCTATATAATTTTAATACAATTTATGTCAAGCGCACTTGAGTGAGAGGAGTTATGGGATAGGTGACCTCCACAAAAGTCTTGGTTACCGGGTGCAAACCCTTGAAGTGATGACTGACCCTATGTGATTCATTTCACTAGTTTCAATCCATTTCTTCATCCATGTGAGCATCACCAGATGCAATGAGTGCTAAGTGAACTATTCAAAAATCATGAGAAATTAGTGAGTTACCACTACCTCTCATGAAATGGTCATAGATGAATGACTTACTTAAAGCAATTGAATCCCAAAAAATGATATCTAATTTATTTCTTACTTATTTACATTATTTATCAATAACTTAAATATAATTTATTTATTATTTATTACATTAAAAATTATATTTATTATTAACTTTTTTTTTTTAACCAAATGTTATATAAACTTCAAATTCTAAACACCCATAAAATTTTGACTAAATTGTCTAAATTATCAAAGTTCAAATCATGTTGTATTTTACAAACAAATATTTAAATGATCTAAATGTTTTATTTAAAACATCAACCCAAAGATATGGACATTGGATAGGGCAAAGTTATGGAAATGAGGAGTTGGACCTTATATAGCTTAATTTTTTTATATTTTTGTTTCAATTTAATAAATTTTTTTTTTTCTTTTTTGTCTAATTTGTTTAAAATTTTACAAGGATTTGTTGGAATCACAATTTTGAGTTGTGAAATCTATACAATTTAAATGTCTTAAGAAATGTAAATTCAATTCAAATGTCCCAACAAAATTACAAAATGCCAATTCCATTTATATATTTAAAAATACATTTTAAATAACAAAAATCACCCTATCATATAACATACTTCTAAACAAGATGCAATTAAAAACATTTAAAGCAAAATCAAAATGTGAAAGACTCTGAAGCAAAATCAAACTCAACATATAAAGATGCTTGGGATTCCTAAATTTCACATTAGGAGCACCCTTGGTTACATCCCCCAACTTGTTCACGAAGAAAAACCACAACAAAGGAAGAGTTAAAGAACTTACAATCCTCAACAGCTTTAACCATTTGCATTTAATAAACGTACCTGGAACCATTTTCATTGCAACAAGATCAATCAATTGATCTTCATTGTTGTGGGAGTGTGTGATGTGGTAAATGCAGGAAACAAAAAAATTGGATACGAATTGATAAAGACCCATGATAAATATATGGAACGCATGTGATGAAATATATATATATTTTGGTCAAGGTGGATCTCGCTCACCTTTTATTTCTTGTCAAGCATCTTTTCACTCCGTTTTTATGGTCATTAATATTAAAAATGCAGAAAATCCATATATGAATGTTTACCTTCGACAATATTTTATTTATATACCAGATCGATGAGATCATGAAAGTACAATAAAACGATGTTACCATATGGAAGTTGTTGCATATTTAGACATTATTTTGATATGAATAACATGATATCCCACCACTTTGATAGTTGTATCGGCACTTTCAATACCGTTAATGAGTAATTGTTCCATACTATTGATTATAATTTATTTTCATAAAACGACATGAAAGCAATGCTACGATTTGATGTAGCGTAATATTTGGGTTTATAATAAAAAATAGAATAGTAATAGAATAATAATATTTAATGTATAATTCTAGTTTTGAGGTTTATTTTATTATATTTTTATTTTTAATAATGAAATGTTTGGTCACATTATTTTTTAAATTAATTAGTTGTATTTATGGTTAGATTTGTTTATAATGGTAATTGTCAATTTTAAATACATGAATATGGTGTTGGTTGTGAGAATATGAGTACATTCATTTTTATTTTTCTATTTCTAAATATTTATTATAATTTTTTTTCCCACAATGTTTTTGAGTTGTTTGTATTTTCTTATTTCACATTTCAATTGGTATGAGTTGGTTCTTAGTTGTGTTATTATTAGTTTTTCAAGCTATGGGATGAAATCCTTTAAAAAAATTGCCCTTTGATTTTGTCATGTTTGTTATGTTTGTTGGAATTGCGTGTGCAATATTGTTATATTGTTATGTTCTTTTAGTAGGTTTTTCCATTTTCTCGAATTTATGTTTAATGAATTAAAACTAGGTTTGGAGTTTGGTAGTTATAATATTCATATTATTGGAGAAAGGGATTTTGTTGTGATAGAAATACTATTGGACTTTATTCATTCGTGGATATAACTAGTTTCAAGCTTTTTGAATAAGAGGATTAAGAAAAAATTCACAGAACCATTGTCTGCCTTAGTCGATTGCTCCATTGAACAAGCTCTAGCTTTCGGTTCTATCTTATGAAAATTACAAAAATATAAATCAACTTGTGATCCATAGTCCTCTCGGGATCCACGTGACTCATGCCAAAAACAAAAGGCATGGAAGAATTTCCTATGGCTTCATCGGGTAATATCACCTCGCCTTTATTAATATTTTCATAAGTGTAAGCAATTTTGATGATTGTAGATCTCATGGTGGCGGGGCTCTAGTCGAGATGCACTCCTTTCAACAATGTTGCAACCCCACTAATGTGAGGGCATGGCATTATATCCCTTGCTGAGGATATTATGCTTGCTTGGATTAACATCGCTAGTCCTATGAATCTCCTTATTGACCATAGGAAAATAGAGTCAATATATGATGGGGTCCAGCCCTCACACCAAGTCTAGGCTCACAAAACTTTTTAAATAAAACTTAATTGCAAACACAAACCATAACATACAATATGCTATGTCACAAATACTTTATGAGTTTGAGAAATTTGGATATTTATTGTTTGATATTTGTGATGGTTTGTATGGTACTTGGCAGATTTGGTTTGATTATTATAATCCTTTGTGTGTTAATGAGCTTGTCCTCGTGAACTGGCACAGTATTCAACACCTGTCTTGATCCTTGAAACTTTCTCCCATGCTAACAACCTAACACTACCAGTCTTTACTCATTTGTTCACTGGCCGAGCTTTGGAGAGGGTTTCTATTCTTCGACTATTTCACCTAGCTTTGTGAGGTTTTCTTTTGTGATTTCTCTCTTTCTATGAGGTCATTTCGTGTCTTTGACCACTGATATGGTGGCCCTTCTTTGCTCCCGTTCCACTAGTTACTATGGTAAGGGTTTTAACAAACCCTACGATGACATTCAATGTTTCTTCGTCGATTTGGTAACTCCTGGTACTTGAATCTCTTGTATATGTCTCAGCCTGTCATTTTAAAGCTTCCGCCCTCTATTTTTAATTATTAATTTAACTATTTTCTTTCATTCTTGTAGGTTGAGGTCACCAAGGGTTCTTTTGTTCACTTTCAGTTCGAAAAAAAAAACTCAAAGGTAAGCTCTCCCTCTATGATTTAGTTTCTTCCACGTTTTTATGATGTCTCTAATCGGCTTGGCTCCTTGTGAGTAGGCCCTTGTTGGTTTCAACTGGAGTTGTTCCTTTACTCAACCTTTTGTCTTTTCTGGTAAGTCACCCATAAACCATTCTTCTCTCTGTTCTCTGTATTTTGTTCTTGTCGGGTTTTAAAAACAGTTATGGCATATGACCCTGAAACATTTCTCTTATTTTGTAGGTTTTATCAGTCTCCCAACACGTGGTTACTTTCCTCCTTCAACTGTCGAGACCCTAAAGGGTAGGGTCGTTTCCTTAAAGAAACTCCGTTAGTGTTAGGTTTTTGTATGTATACTCAGGCCTTCATGCCTTCATTTCCTTTAATGGGTATTTGTCAATGCAGTTGCAATGCAACTTTTCCTTCCTATGTAGTTAAACAACTTATGCCATAAATGACTATACAGTCATTCCAAGTTTGGTATTCGTTTCTGTATAATCTTGCCCTTGGGCTTAAACATTGTTTGTATGGGGTTTCGAACCCAAAATCACAACTAAGTCTGTAACTTATTTATCTAGAGAAATCTCCAGAAAACGTTTGAAAGTTTCTTTATCTTATTTGAAAATCATGAGGAATATAACTTCTGTGATTTTATATAAGTGAATTACCTGATACTATTTGTAACTTCTTGCTCATTCTGAAATGTCTAAGAAAAGGCTTTTTATCTCTGTAGACTCGTCAATAATTCTAGTATTCTGTTTGTCAATGTGATAGTTTGCTCCAGCACCTGGGTGCGACTTTGCTTCAACTTGTGCTTAATTTAGTTCACAACCTATCAATATTTCACATACAACAGCATAGCAATATAATGATAGACAGTAAGAATAATAACACAGGTTGGTTGCAGAATGCTTTTAGACTCAGATGGTTCTTCTCTAAAAAAAAAATTCCGTTTCTGTTCTGTTATCTTTCTTTCTCTCTGATGGAAAATCGAACCTTATAGAATGTGTTTCTTTCCTTTTTGTACCATGGTAGGAAAATAGTTTCCAGTTTGAAACTGTCAACCGTTTAATTACAACTACATCCTTGATTATGTTCTTTTAATGTAAGAATGAGTTTCTAATATAAATTTAAAAGAAAGAAAAATTTAATTAAACTCATAGAACTTAATTAACCTCTTATCCCTAATGACTTTTTCCTAAAATAAACTTAAAATTCATAAGTTCAATGACCTGTCAGAAATCAAATGTAACAGTGAGACAAAAACCTGTCTTCTTTTTGTCTACCCTAAGTTGGATGCTCCTGCATTAGACTCCTAGGGTAGCAAAAATTCATGGTTCCGTTCCATGAGATCTTCAACAGAATAGCCTGCATTTTGTATTTTCTCTGCGTCAAGCCACGAACTGTCCTCAATGGGATGGATCTTCCACTTGACAAGGTACTGTAAATACTCCTTCCTGCGACTGTGCTTGGCTACTTGTGTGTCGAGAATTCTCTCGATCTCAAGGGGTTGTGACGTAGGCATTTGCCTCATCCAAGAACCACTGTCAAATTGGGTGTCCCGTTCTGGCCATGATGCCCTATTGTCTTTAGGACTAGCAGTATATGGAAACAGATCTGCCACATTAAAAATGGGTGATATGCCTATCCCTGTTGGCAGCTGTAATTCATAGGCATTTGCGGAAAATTTTCAAAGAATTTTACAGGGGCCAATCTTTTTAAATTTCAGCTTGTTATATTCTCCCTTGGGAAAACGTTCCTTGCATAAATGTGCAAGAAGTTAGTCCCCTACATTAAACTGAACTTCCCACCTCTTCAAATATGCTTGCTACTTGTACTTTTGACTGTTGTCCTACAATTTTGTCTTCACCTGCTCATGTAAGTCGCTCATTGCTTGGGGAAAATCTTCCCCATCAACACTTCTTCTTTCACGCTTTCCCAAATCCCGCAGCTCATGCACTCCGCGAGGATGCATGCCATACAGAACCTAAAAAGGACTGTAGCCTGTGCTGCGATTTGGCAAATCATTATACGAAATTTTTTCTTGAGAAATACACAATCCCACATCTGTGAATTTTCACCAATCAAAATTCGTAGCAGGTTTCCCAAGCTCCTGTTCACCACCTCCGTTTGTCCATCAGTATGTGGGTGATATGCAGAGCTGAAACTCAACTGAGTGTCCAATTTCTTCCACAAGGTATGCCAAAAATGTCCCGTGAACTTCACATCCTTGTCAGAAATAATGGACCTCAGCAAGCCATGCAGTCTGATGATCTCTATGAAAAACAAGTGTGCTATGTGAGTGGCATCACTGGTTTTTCGGCAAGGGATAAAATGTGCCATTTTAGAAAACCTGTCTACTACCACCATCACCGAGTCAAAACCTCGCTCTATCTTGGGTAGACCCAAGACAAAGTCCAAACTGACTGAGTCCCATGGTCTACTTCGAATAGGCAGTGGCGTATAAAGTCTTGTATTCTGGTTGTGTCCCTTCGCCAACTGGCACACTTTACATCTGCTCACATATCTCTGCACGTCTCGTCGCATCTTTGGCCAGTAATAAAAATGTCCGATCTATGATAATGTCTTGTCTATGCCGAAATGTTCAGCTAGACCTCCACTGTGCTTTTCCCGAATAATTTTCTCCCTCATTGAATAGTCAGGAATGCATAACTCTCCTCCCATGAATAACAATCCTTCCTGCAAATTATATTCTAGCCATGGACTATTGTTTCTCAGCAAAGGAGTTTGACAAGCTTCATAAGCCTCTTTAAAATCTGCATCTGTCTGATACAAGTCTTTCAAATGCTCAAAACCCAACACTTGTATCGTACTCTCCTGTAAGAGAAAAGGTCTTCTACTCAATGCATCTGCCACCTTGTTGGCCTGTCCACTAATGTGTTTTAACACAAATGTAAAACTCTGCAAATACTCAACCCATTTTGCATGCTTATGTTCAACTTATGCTGCTGCATAATATACTATAATGCAAAATTATCAGAAAATAAAACAAATTCATTACCTAACAGATAATGTCTCCAATGCTTCAGTGATTGGACGACAGAATAAAATTCTTTGTCATAGGATGAGTACTTCTGCCCACTTTCATTCAGCTTCTCACTGAAATAAGTGACCGACCTGTCATCTTGGCTAAGTACTGCTCCAGTGGCTAGATACCAATAGCATCACAGCGAACTTGAAAAAGTTTGTTAAAATTAGGCAACCTAAAAATCGGTCTTTCAGTGATCTTCCTCTTAAAAGTCTGAAAAATTCTCTCTGTTGCTTGTGTCCAATAGAAAGGTTGATTTGCCTTTTTTATTGTATCCAACATAGGTGCGCAGATTCCACTGAAATCTCTGATAAATTTCTGGTAAAAACTTGCCAACCCATGAAAACTTCGAACCTCAAATATATTCTTTGGGGATGGCCAGTTAACTATCACTGCAACTTTTTCTGGGTCCATCTTCAGCTCATTTTCTGCAATCACAAAACCCAAATAAACTAATTCTTTCTGAAAAAGGTACATTTTTTCAGATTTATCACAAGCTTGTTTTGCTGCAATTTCTCCAATACACTTCGAACATGTCGAAGTGTTCCTTCTTCATCTTGTTGAAAATCAAAATATCATCTAGATAAACAATTACAAATTTCCCATTGAACTCTTTCAGTACCTCGTTCATCAAGCGCATAAATGTACTAGGGGCATTACTCAAACCGAATGGCATTACGAGCCACTCATATAGCCCTTCATTTGTCTTGAAAGTTGTTTTCCACTCATCCCCTTCTCGAATTCTAATATGGTGGTAACCACTCTTCAGATCGATCTTTGAGAAATACGTTGCTCCACTCAAGCAGTCAATCATATCATCCATTCATGGCAATGGGAACCTATATCTAATAGTAATTTTATTGATAGCTCTCGAATCTGTACACATCCGCCACTCTCCACCCTTCTTATGAGCTAAAACTCTTGGAACTACACAGGGGCTCATAATTTCCCTGATCTGTCCTTCGTCTAGCAGTTCCTATACCTGCTTCCTAATCTCTTCATTGTCTTTAGGACTCATTCAATACACTGCCTTGTTTGGTAAACTAGCTCCTAGTATAAAATCAATATGATTACTGATACTTCTCTTAGGAGGCAACTCAACTAGTAAATCATCCACTATGATATCACCAAAATCTTGCAACATATCCTGGGCTTCCTCTAGTAAATTTGTAATTTTTGTAAGCAATATCACTGTTTTTGGCCTCCTTACAACAATAAACTTAATTGCATTATCCTCGATCTATTTTAAAAATTCTTTTCCTCCCACCAACAATGCTTTGACTCCACTGGTCTCTGATGTCTCTTCTTCCTTGATGGGTGCAAGCATATGCTTAATCCCATCCTTGACAAGCTTGTAATAGTTTTTATTTCCATCATGTACCACCTTCCTGTCATATTTCCATGGTCTACCTAACAGTATATGACACACGTCCATAGGCATAATATCACAAATAATCTTGTCCTTATACCTGCCAATATGGAACTCCACTTCACACTGTTCATCAACTAACAACTGATGTCCCTTCTGTAACCATGACACCTTATAAGGAGTGGGGTGTTTCAGCCTCTTCAGCCCCAAATTCTCCACCATCTCTATGGCTACCAAATTGTTTGTACTTCCACTGTCAATTATCAGTTTGCAGCATTTACCATGTGATTTGCAAACTGTCTGGAATAAGGCTTTTATTTGATCCGGTTCAACCACCTCTTTTGTTGGTTTCAACAACACTTTATTCAGCACCAAAGCCTCCCCTGTTTCGGGTACATTCTCTACCTCTTGCGGTGGTGCTTCAGCTTCCTCCATTTGGGCAACATAGGTTCCTCTACCTCCTGCTGGTTCACCCTCAGGAGAGTCATAAGACTTATGCCCCCACTTATGGCACCTATAACACTCGATAGCAGCTCCACTGCGTCTGCCATTACCTCTTCCACGTTGGTATGGTCTTCCCCCTCTAGTGTTATTGTCTCTTTCTATTGTTCCTGGAGTCTTGGAACTACTGCCTTCATCATTAGGATTGGCAGCTCTACCTCTGCCAAATGCTCGTCCTTTACCTCTGCCAGATCCTCCTCCTCTTTTGGTATTTTTCTTCCTGTTTATTTTCTCCTCTGCTTTTAAGGCACACTGATATGCCTCATCTATGGTTCTGGGTGAGAGAATACTTATTTCATCTAGTATTTACCCCCTTAATCCATTCACAAACCTTGTTGTCTTTTCAGGGGTATCTTCTACATAACCAGCTCTCAAATTCACTCTGTAGAATTCTTCCGTATATTCTTTAACAGTAAACCCCCTTTGTCTCAGATTTTTCACCTGCCTATACAACATAATCTGGTAATCCTTGGGTAGAAATTTACCCTTCAGTTTGGCCTCCATCTTGGCCCACTTCTTTATAGGTTGCTTATTCAACCTTTTCCTCTCTGCTTGAACATTGTCCCACCATAAGTACGCATGTCCTTTCAACTTGGTGGAAGAGAATTTTACCCTCTTTTCTTCGCTGATCTCTTCATAATCAAAATATTTGTTCAGCTCACTAATCCAATCCAGCAACACATCTGCTGATAAATTTCCATCATAAGTGGAAACCTCATGCTTCAGCTTACTACTTGATAACAAAACTGACCTTAGCAACATGATTTCAGGTCCTTCTTCTTCTGAACCATCTATCGTTTCTGCAACCTCTTCATCACTGTCATCTCCTCCCTCAACATCTCTTCTCCTTCCAACCTATACTGCTACTAATCGGGCATTAAAAATTTGAATCTCTTCCCTCAATCCTTCGTCTGATACTCTGCGAATAGCTCTTCCTCATCCTCGTCTACCAACCTCCATTTTCACTAATCATAGCCTTGCTCTAATACCAAAAATGATGGGGCCCAGCCCTCACACCAAGTCTGTGCTCACAAATTTTTTTAAATAAAACTTAATTGCAAACACAAACCATAACATACAATATGCTATGTCACAAATACTTTATGAGTTTGAGAAATTCAGATATTTATTGTTTGATATTTGTGATGGTTCGTATGGTACTTGGAAGATTTGGTTTCATTATTCTAATCCTATGTGTGTTAATGAAATTGTCCTCATGAACTGGCACAATATTCAACACTTGTCTTGATCCTCGAAACTTTCTCCCGCGCTAACAACCTAACACTATCAGTCTTTACTCATTTTTTCACTGGCCGAGCTTTGGAGAGGGTTTCTATTCTTCGACTATTTGAATTGGCTTCCGGAGGTTTTCTTTTGTGATTTCTCTCTTTCTATGAGGTCATTTCGTGTCTTTGACCACTGATATGGTGGCCCTTTTCTGCTCTCATTCCACTGGTTACTATGGCAAGGGTTTTAGCAAACCCTACAGTGACATTCAATGTTTCTTCATCGATTTGGTAACTCCTGGTACTTGTGTCTCCTATATATGTCTCAGCCCGTCATTTTAAAGCTTCTGCCCTATGTTTTTAATTATGAATTTAACTGGTTTCTTTCATTCTTGCAAGTTGAGGTCGCTAAGGGCTCTTTTGTTCACTTTCAGTTTGAAAAAAAAACTCAAAGGTAAGCTCTCCCTCTATGATTTAGTTTCTTCCACGTTTTTATGATGTCTCTAATCGGCTTGGCTCCTTGTGAGTAGGCCCTTTTCGGTTTCAACCAGAGTTCTTCCTTTACTCAACGTTCTGTATTTTCTAGTAAGTCACCCAGAAACACTCCTTCTCTTTGTTCTCTGTAGTTTGTTCTTTTCGGGTTTTAAAAAAAGTTATGGCATATGACCCTGAAACATTTCTCTTATTTTGCAGGTTTTATCAGTCTCCCAACACGTTGTTACTTTCCTCCTTCGACTGTCGAGACCCTAAAGGGTAGGGTCGTTTCCTTAAAGAAACTCCGATAGTGTTAGGTTTTTGCATGTATACGCAGGCCTTCGTGCCTTCGTTTCCATTAATGGGTTTTTTCAATGCGGTTGCAATGCGACTTTTCCTTACTGTGTAGTTAAAGAACTTATGCCATAAATGACTATACAATCATTCCAAGTTTTTTATTCCGTTTATGTATAATCTTGCTGTCGGGCTTACACTTTGTTCGTATGGGGTTTCGAACCCGAAATCACAACTATGTCTGTAACTTATTTATCTAGAAAAATCCTAGAAAACGTTTGAAAGTTTCTTTATCTTATTTGCAAATCATGAGGAATATAACTTCTGTGATTTTATATAAGTAAATTACCTGATACTGTTTGTAACTTCTTGCTCATTCTGAAATGTCTGAGAAAAGGATTTTTATCTGTGTAGACTCGTCAATAATTCTAGTATTCTAATTGTCAATGTGATATTTTGCTCTAGCACCTGGGTGCGACTTTGCTTCAACTCGTGCTTAATTTAGTTCACAACCTGTCAATATTTCACATACAACAACATAGCAATATAATGATAGAAAGTAAGAATAATAACACAATTTGGTTGCAGAATGCTTTTAGACTCAGATGGTTCTTCTCTAAAAAAATAAAAATCATTTATGTTTTGTTATCTTTCTTTCTCTCTGATGGAAAATCAAACCTTACAGAATGTGTTTCTTTCCTTTTTGTACCATGGTAGGAAAATAGTTTCCACTTTGAAACTGTCAACCATTTAATTACAACTACATCCTTGATTATGTTCTTTTAATGTAAGAATGAGTTTCTAATATAAATTTAAAATAAATAAAACTTTAATTAAACCTACAAAAATTAATTAACCTCTTATCCCTAATGACTTTTTCCTAAAATAAAATTAAAAGTCACAGGTTCAATGAACTGTGAGAAATCAAATGTAACAGTGAGACAAAAAATTGTCTTCTTTTTGTCTACCCTGAGTTGGATGCTCCTGCATCAATATAAACCATTGAGCCTTCTGGTGTGTTGTGTGTAGATTCGACTTCCTCGGGGATACATTTTTGACAGATTTATTTGAGGGAATGGCCAAGTATTTTCTTGGTGAATGATGGCCATTATATTGTGTTAACCATATGTAACTACATAGAATGAGCTTTAGCTTTCCTAGTGAAAGATGGCCATTATATTATGTTAACCATATAATGAGTTTTAGCTTTATCATGTGATTTTTTTTATGAAATATTACTTTGGTGTCTTGGCTCATGTGTGGACTTATTTTTCTTTGATTCGATTCACCAACATTGTGTTTTCGCCAATTTTTTCAAGATGGGTAAAAGACTACAACAATTTTGTGAGAGAAAAGAAGTCAAGCAACTTCACAACAAGGTTCTTCATTTGCAACTCGTAGTTTTTGTCTTTCGAAAAGAAAATGCAACATCTAAGAATTGCTTCTAGAGTAACCTCACTAAGAATCATAAAGGTTGACAATCTAGATTTAACCATGGGAAAGTATTTCTAGAATCTTGCAGATGAGATTACAGAAAATATTGATTTCCTTGATGATTTGAAGGGATTTGAGTCCTTTTTTTACTCAGAAACTGTGTATATTGTGCTTATGTGATAAACTACTTTATATTTTCCGCTGTGCAAAGTAGCTTATGGTTGAGATTCTTTGTTTGGTAGCGTCAGTGATTTAAGACTCTAACCTAGACCCATGGTGATGGAAATTCATTAAGGAACACCTTGAAACCAGGTGACAACAAGGTTCCCATCTAGGTGGCACTACTAATTCATACCCATCTATTTAGTGTCCTGATATGTCCTTAGTCTCTTCTTCTACTGTTTTTTCAGTTTGTTTCCATGGCTGAAAAAGTCTGTGTTTTAATGTCAGCATGGTAAATTTTGAACTTCTAGGCACCTTCTGCCTCTCTAAGGTCAGTAAATTTTTGGACATGGTCAGGTTTTCCTAGTAACAACCGACTTAAAATTTTTAATGCTTTCATGTAATTTCTTGTTTAGAAAGTAATACAAAATTTTACTCCAAGCAATATTTTTTATTAAAAATGAAATCTACCACTATACAAATTATTAAATTTCTCATAAAAACATCGAATTCACTTATTTCATTATTAAAATTTTAATGAAAATAAATCTAAAATTTAAACTTCAAATCAAAAAATAAAAATTCAAGGAACCCAAGTTGTTGCCTAGTTGCCTTAAATTTTGTATGGGTTATTCAAATCACTAAAAGTGAAATAAATAGTTGGATGATTTTTAAGTCTCGAGGAACATTTTTAACAACCTATCAATTAATATATTAAAAAAAATAAACATGGTGGAGAACGTCAAATTTTATATCTAGAATTTCAAATCTCATTTTCTTCGCAAATGAAAATTCTATGACTATTTTATGTTTTCTATGTCTTTCATTTTAATTGTTTTGTAAATGCATAACCTTCATTCTTTTTATTTGAGTCCATAGTTGTTAATAATGAAATCAACACCAATTTTTTAACAACCTATCAAATATATTAAAAAAAAACATGGTGGAGAATGTCAAATTTAAAATCTAGAATTTCAAATCTCATTTGCTTCGCAGATGAAAATTCTATAAATATTTTATGTTTTGTATTCCTTTCATTTTAATTTTTATGTAAATGCTTAATCTTCTTTCTTTTTCTTTGATTCCATAGTTGTTAATAATGAAATCAACCCCTTCAAAATCTATTGTTTCTTCATAGATTTAGTCACCTATTTCATTAATAATTTTTTAATAATTTTATAGTTAGTATGTAAATTAAAAATAATTAATATTTAAATAATTTATATTATTGTTGGTTATTATCAAAATTAACAAAATTATTCATTTAATCGAAATAGCCAGTTATGTAAATTGTCTACCCAGGCAACGAAATAGCCCAGACGACAGTGTTTTGCCGGAATCCGGGCAACTAAAACTCAAGAAATCAGGGAGTTGGAGTGTTTGGAATCCATTTTTGATAGAAGAAATGGATTCAGCACTACCAAAAACCCTTAGGGCACTCAAAATACTAAAGTTTAACAACTGAAAGCATGATTCTGATAAAATCTTTGCCGGAATCCGAGCCAAAATGTTGCCTAGGAAGACTACGACCTTGATTAAGTTCTCTAAAATGGCAATAAATCATGATTTTCAAGAAGTGGCATCAAATCGTGATTTTGATGTTGATTTTCAAGAAGTGGCATCAAATCATGATTTTCATGTTGATTCTAGAAAGTGATGATGTAACATCACCTTTTTTGAGGTATTTTTTTTTTACATTTTAAATCTTCTAATATATGAAATATAAACATGTTTTTTTAAATATTGAATTTTGAAATTTTCTTTTTTAAATTTGTCTATATTTTAAATTTTTTCGACATTTCTTTATGTTGATATTTTTTTTAATTTTTATTTTTATTTTTATTTTTATTTTAAAGTCAATGTTCTATTCATATAGGAAAAAAGGAGTACATATAGTCGCTTACAAAACATGTGGTCTCACCTCGACCGGGTTTGTTCACCAAAATTTGCATGAGATGACAAAAATACAACAGGGAAACTGGGATGTTATCCATAAACGATAGGGCCAGAGGCACCAATATACAGATAAAAAATAAAAAACACCAGAAAGCATACTAGTCGTCCGAAGTGATGGATGTAAGGTTGTCTAGGGTTGTTCCTAGAGGTGGTGAAGGACGTAAGTCATAATGAATGTAACCTTCAAAGTGTTCCATCCAAGTCTCCAACGTTTCTATTTTCTTGGATAGTTGATTTTGGCCTCGCGAAACCACTACTAGTCTCTTCGAGACTTTGCATTAAAAATTGTGCATTTAGTCCATATTTTCCATCTAATTTTAATGCTCCTTGTGACGGGCTCTCTCCGATGTATCCAATATTTCCATAAGGATATTGATAAGTGCTCAACAGTTCTCTAGGCAACAATGTTGGATACCTTACCCTTCAATCTCCTTAGCTCGACCAGACCCACGATTGTCCTTACCACCTCCAGTTCCTCCACCCTGAGAACTTGAATTCTGAAACCTCATACCACCACGCATGCTAGCACCTATTTTACCTCCTCAATTTCCTCCATGTGCTCCCACACTAGCCAACCACATAAGACCAGTGGTCTTGCCACCCTAGTGGGGAGCCACCATGCGAATCGCTGAGTCCGCCACACTCGCAGGCCAAGGCCTGAGCATATATTCACCTAGGGTTGCATCCAACCTCCAAATTCTCCTCGAAAAAATCACCCACCAATCCACCAAACAACGTCACACCCTCACGAGAGGTCACGGATTTGTAAATTGAAACTTTTTTTTATGCCACCACCCCCAGAGTTTCCTGGTCTACTAATTCCAACTTCACCTTCTGACTCAAGAAACCAGGCTTACCATAAGCCTAGAGGAAATGATATGGAAGAGCTCTCTTCCCTCCATCTTTCCATCCTTACATACAAAGAAAATAACAAATATACATTCTAACAAGGTCCAGCTAGACACACTGCTCCAACAAATGCCCAGGACGAGCACACAAAATTCACTCCCACCATATACCTTCTTGCGACACTTTTTTATCCTCATTAGAGGCCACCACAAGGTCTGACAATAGACCAGAGCATGGAATCGAATGTCGGAATCCCTCATCTTCCCGCTCCTTAACCATTTGCCACCCCTAAACTCCAACGTGATGTTAATATTCACACGTATCTCCAACTTGTTGATAGTACCTCTAGCACTAGATGCGCTTTGATGAAGGGACCGATAGGATTTCCCCTCATCCTAGCTCCATATATTTTAACACATAAGAATTTTCTTCCACATGTTGCAAGGATCTCATGCCCATCGAGGATTTTTTATGTTGACTTTTGAAGAGGTTTTTTATTTTATTTTTTAATTTCAAATTTTTTTGCCAAATATTAGATTTTTTAATTATTTTTTAATTTTGTATAATTTTTAGTTTAGTTTTGGGGTGAAAATGAATGAATTTTTTGATTATTTTTAATAATTAACATTAAAAGAATTAAATTGGGAAAAAATTGTAATTATTGTTTTGCGATATCAATTTAAAAAAAAAAAGGAAAGCCACCTTTCATTTTTTTTAATAAGGGAATAAACACTTTTTTTGGAAAATAAATCCTAAGAAAAACTAAAATTTACTTTTAGAAAAGAGAAACTAAAGTAAAAATAAAATAAGCCTTGGATGCAAAGCTTTATTGTGCTTATCTTTAAAAGTCGGGATAAAATTGTTCCCTCTAAACTATAGGACCATTATGATTAGCCACATTTTAGCCAAACTGTATCCCAGACTCATTTTGGAAAAGAAGATTAGTGTACGGCTTGAAATATATGGTAAAAGTGCTAAAGTTCAAGTGTGTTGTAGGCGAGATCACTCAAGTATTGACTATCTTTTCACTCTTAGGATCATTGCTCTAGAATGTTGCAATAGTAAAATCTGTCTCTTTTGTTGTTTTTTTTTACTTTACAAAATATTTTGACATATTTCCTTCGGATAAGCTATGGAAAAAACTAGAAGAGATAATGGTTCCTCTCTAGTTGAGGGTGGATGTGATTGGGTTATGTGAGGGTGTTTTTGCCAAGCTTAATACCACTGAGGGTTATTCTAAAAAAATAAATGCAATATCAACCTTAAGAAAGAGTGTCCCCTATCCCCTACCATTTTTTTCACTTACATTGATAATATATAAGAGTGTTTAGAATTTATGAGATGTGATGGTCCCAAGCTTGCTGATATGGTCATTACTCTTCTCCTTTATCTCAACGATATTGTTCTTCTAGATAGAATTCATGATGATCTCCACAAAAAACTTAAAATTTTACATGATTATTGCTCCAAGATGTGTATGAATGTTAAGATCGAGAAGAATAGATTTGTGATCATTAAATCCAAAAATATAAACCATGATAATTTCATCTATGATAACAACTACTCTGACAAGGTTTCTTCATACAAATATTTAGGTATTGAAGTTCAACATCAACTCAATTGGAATTATAGCACTAAGAAAAGGATTATCGGATGCTAGAAAGCTTATTCTGATCTTGAAAACAATTGTAAGTCGAGTGACCTTTGGGTTTGGAGTAAAAAAAGGTTCCTCTTTGATAGTCTCATCACCCTTGCTATTTTATATGCTTGTGAGGTGTGGGGTTGTAGTATTTCTAGAGAAATGTGGAGGAACATCGAGTTGATCCAAAACACATTTATAACCTACAACCTCAAGGTTATGGGAAATATACCTATCCTATCCTCTTAACTAAAGTTAGTGCTCCCCCCTATTTAAATCATAACTATTTTTCAGTATATGATGTATAAGAAGAAAATTTACAACATCGAAACCAAGAGTGATTAGAACTGAAACATGGACCAGAATGATAGCTCAAAATTCAAAGTGCTTGGAAGAGTGCCAAACCTGAATGACCGGAAAGGTCTCATCATTGTGATTCAGGTGCCGTGAATGATTCTCAAAATCGAGGTCATATGTGAAAGTTATGAAGGTTTGAAGTCTCCAGTAAACTCCATTTTTCAGTTGACCTAGTTTGACTTTTGCAAATTGGAAAAATTTAAAAAAAGAATATTCCCTGGAATATTCCATTCGATCTTATCAGAAGCGGAAAAATGGCAGCTTGTTATTTGTGGTTTTCTTGACTTGGATATTGGTGGCAAATCAGTGAGTGCCACATGGCTATCTCGGAGGCTGTGACATGGCCCCAAGCCGAACGAGTTTTTGGCACTGTAAATTTTTTTTCGAGATTGTAGGATTTGAACATAAGACCTTCTGCCTGCCAGCATCAAAGCACGAGCAACTCCTCTACACTATACATCTTAACAGTCTATGTTGCAGCATTATATTTTTTGTTAGCTTTTTTTCGAACGGAACATAAACGAGCTAGCCCCCTTTGGATGTGACCTGCATGCAGTGACCAAGGGCACCAGTAAACCTTATCCGCCTAGTAGTTTACGGTTATCGAAATTTTTGCATGTGAATGCGGGGTGTATCAAACTGTCACATTTAATGTTGCCACCAATTAAGGGTGTGGTTCTGCCAATTTAGGAGGTCCACCACTTTTTTCGAACTTAATTGGAGTTCCTTCAGTTTTGGAGGAGGATTTTTAGTGACATTGGAATTTTTCTTGGAGAGGTCATACCTCTCTCATTATTCAACCAAATTGGACACAATTTCAGTGAATTTTTGGTCTATTGGACCTTCTGAATACTTTGGGATAGGTTTCAGGTCGAATGAAGGTGATCTTCAACAGATTTTGCTTCAGGGAAGATGAAGGAGCGATGAGGCCACCATGAGACTAATTCAGTTGAGGCCTAACCAGAGGAGTTAGAGTCCTTTTCCAGAGTTCCAATAGTCTAAATTGGATAATTCAGATGTTATAAACCCAATGAAATGGTTTGCAGAGCTTGTAGAGAACATTTTAAGGCCGAAAATCTTCAGTAAAGTTCCAGGGGCCATTAGTGCCAGCTTTTGCCAGCAGTAGTGCAAGGCTTAGAAAGAGTTGTTTGAGACCATTTGCAGTGAACCAGTGGTAATTATTGTCTGAAAAAATCATTATGAATCTATTTACAAAGGTTTAATCAACTGTTAAATAATTTTAGAGGTCGAAAACTCAACAGAGAAATTTTCCTTGACCCTAGTGCTAGGGGTGTCGATAGGTGATTGAGGCGCAACCAGAGCAACCAGAGGCTATTTTTTTTGAAAAAAAAATATATATTGACTATTTCAGTCATTTTGGAACCAATGGAAGTGTTTTCAAAACATTTTGAGAACTTCTAGAGCTTTAAAAGTGGATGTGAAGTTTTGGGCAGCCTTGGGAAAACCGTGGAGGATAGCCTATTTGGGGAATGCAGTGTTCAATTTGAGTAATTTATCAGTTGATATTTGGTTTTTGATGCGTATTAGATACATCAGTAGTGGTTTCAGTGACAAGAATAGAATTCTGAGGGATTTTGTGCCATTTGGAAGCTGAGAGTAGCTTAGTGCACCGACAGAAGGAATCGTGTCAATAAGAGCCTAAAGTTGTTTGCAGAATTTGGATAGACATTTGAGGGATTTAAATGGTATTTTCAGTCCTTTGGATCATTTTTGTATTCATTGGAATTAAGTATTTACTTTTAAAACCACTTACCATAATCCTAAAGAGCTGAGTCATGATGACAAAGCTCAAACGAGACGTAGCCCACGAGATTTACGGTGAACTCCTAGATTAAAATTGTTGTTGTGTTTGAATGATTATTTTCTGCATTATGTTGTTGTCATACATATTAAATTACAGCAAGAACAAATGAAGTTAATACACATAAACAGTAAAAATTCATACACCACTTTCAAGTAAATGTTCCGTAAAATTGTCAAGTACAAGCTAGATCATTTTAATTAAAACTGAATGGTAGGTTCTTGAAATTCATACAAATTATCCAAACCATTTTTAGATCAAAGAGGTTCCCCAAAATTGCTTCTAACCCTAGCCAAAATCCCAGTATCTCGCTCAATAAAGGATGGCATAAGGATTCAAAATCTTTTCTCAACCATTCGGGGATAAAGGGGGAGATAATATTGGAGAATAAGGATAACATTAAAAATATTATTACTTCCAAATTTAAGGATAAGTTATGGGATGATAAGGATCTAGAGGGGAAAATGAAGCTTAGGTATTATAAGTATGTGATTAACCCCACTCTTTCTAACCATAATTATCTTTATTTCTTGGCCAATGATAAGAATACAATTAACATTGCAAATATATGAACTAATTATCATGAAATTTGAAGTGAAAATGAGTATTTGTCTATTCCCAAAACAACATGGGATGAAAGAATATTTCACTATTGTGATACTAAGAGGGTTGAAGATGATTTTGTTTTCTTGGATTGCTTGGCTCTTACTCACATCTCTTCTCTTCTCATTTCCAAAATATTTTCCATATTACCAACCTTCTTGACTTGTTAATTCAACAAAACTATAGTGATCTAGGAACTCTTATTTCCCTTCTTTTTAATGGATAGAAACAAAATATTAAAGAGTATCAATTAATCTCTTACTTTCTTAAGGTCTCATAGACCACATTGGGACGTATATATATATATATATATATATATATATATATATATATATATAGAGAGAGAGAGAGAGAGAGAGAGAGAGAGAGAGGCTGCTGGGACATGTTTGGGGGGATTAATCTTTTGATCATAAGGATTCACAAGGGGCTTGCCAACATGTTTTTTGCCAATTTCTTTACCACCCGCGGATATATATATATAAAAGTTAAGACAAAACTAGTAATAAAATATAAAATGAATAAGTAAATATAAAATATTATATATATTTTTTTAAATAAACAAAATTATATAAAAAAAAAACAATTTAAAATTTAACTATAAAACAATAAGAAAACCACAAAAATATTATGAAATATGATGATGATGATGACTAAGGTTTGCAACTAAGATTTATATGGTCTCTTGGACCTTAAGAAGTTATGTGATTAATTAGATTTCTTTAACTTTTTATTTTTATGCTTAAAAATATGTGAGAGAAGTGTTGAAAGAGAACCATACTTTTTTCTGAGTTAAAAGGTCAAAACATTTCGTAGTGTGATAAAGATTTTTAAAATTATATTGAATGTGAGTATAAGATTTACAATCTAAAAGGAAATTATTTTCATATTCAATTCTCCAAGGATCACACAAGTGAAAAACGCTTTCATCGTATGGTGTTTTGGGAATATTATGAGAATTAGTTTTAATCTCATGTGGCAATGCCCATTTTCTTCTCATCACTAGTAAAGACAACTAATATTGGTTTCCCAGATTAGGGTTGATCACCTCCTTATAATATCATAGTTTCCTTTTTTCCACCAGCTCTTTATTTCCCCATAATTTCTGCTTAGATTTGGAAGTAATAATATTTTTAATATTATCCAAATTCTACAAGATGATCTCCTCCTTTATTCCCCAATGGTTTAGCCAAGACTGGGCATCTGTATGCCACCCTCGCTTGAGTAAAAGGTGTTGGTTTTTGCTAGAGCTAGAATCAATTTTATGAAACCTCTTGGCATGCATGTTGTGTAACTTCTTCTTATACATAAGATACCTAGTCATAGCCATGCTCTCAGTGGGGGTAAGACTTTTATCACTTTGGAAGATAGGGCAGGGAATATTTCCTTTATTATTGATGTTGTATGCTATAAATTGATTTTGGATTTATTCAATCTTCCTCCATGACTCTTTGGATATATTGCAACCCCAGAACTCAAATACATATAAAATAATAGGAGTGACAAGAGTCTCAAAGAGGAGCTTCTTTTTATTCCAAATCCAAATATTTGCAGACTTGCAATTGTTTCAAAGCCTATAGTAAGCTTTCCAACCTCCATTTATCCTTTTCTTAATATTATAGTTACAATTGAGTTTATGAATGATTTGAATTTAAAGATATTTGTATCATGAAACTTCCTACAACGAGTTGTTTTCATAAATGAAAGTATCATAAGCAAGTCTTTTGGATTTAATTAGTATGACTTTGGTTTTGTTAGTGATTATAGTCATATCCATATTGGAGTAAAAATATTGGAGGTTTCTTAGTTGTTTGCCAATATAGTAATGGTTCCTTTCGAGAAGAATAATATCTTTAGCATAAATGTGAATAGTTATTATTATACCAGTGAGTGTGTGGCTAATAAAACCTGCATATTCCAAATACTCTTTTAGTTTGTCAATGTATATGCCAAAAAGGGTAGGGGATAAGAGACGCCCTTGCTTCAATCCAATATGGCATTTAAATTCTTTCAACCAACCCGTAATGATCCTAATCTTGGAAATAACATTCTCGTATAGCCTTGTCATAACAACCCTCAACTCATATGAACCATTATCTGTTCTACATTCTTCTTTAGCTTTGTTCTAGGAATAGTGTCAAAAGTTTTTCTAAAATCAACAAAACAACATAAGAGATCAATTTTATCATTGCACCATTCCTCTACAACTATCTTAAGAGTAACAAGATGGTCCATTGTTGAATGATATCTTCTAAACCAAACCTAGCCTTTGGCTCTTTTAAAAGGGCTTTCAAGTCAAAGACTAATCTTTGTTTCGAAAATAAACCCATATAGCTTAGCTAAAATTTGGTTAACCATAATGGTCCTATAATTATAAGGAATTCTTTTATTCTCACTTCTAAAAATAAATACAATTGAAATTTGTTTCCAAAGCTTAGAAAAACCTTACTTCACTACTAAATTTAAAAACTAATATATATAATATGAAGATAAAAAAATGTAATTAAAAATAAAATAGAAATTAAAACTATAAATAAAAAAGAATTATATATATATAAACAAAACCATTTAAAATGAATAAAATTAATTAAAAATAAAAACAAAATATGCAAAAATAAAACTGAAAGTAGACCATGGAGAGGAATCCATGACATTGTGATATGGGCAATGTAATTTTTGTTTTTTTGTTTTATTTTATTTTTTATCTTTTTTTTTAACATTATATGTTTTTTTTTTTGTAAATTTGGTAGATCCTTGCTATTTTTTATTTACCATAAAAAAGGAGGTTGCATCATATACAAAGTTAGTGGCCTCAACCTGCCTGAAGGAAACTAGGTCTGTTGGCCACCTTAAAGCATTAAAGGCCATCCAAAATTGATATTGTTTCTTTCTTCTACTAGCCTCAATGACCATTTCATTGTTTAAGACATTAGTTAAATGAAAATTGAAAACAAAAGCACTATCCACAAAATTCATTAAAACTTAATCTGAGCTGCTAACCATCGGAAGAATCAATCGGTGCTGGATCCTTTGCATTGGAACCAGGCATGTCCACTTGTTGCATTTGTTGAATATGCCTTTCAATTCTACCAATTCGGGCTGTCGCTTGATACTGTGACACCTTGATATCTTGGAGTTGATTGTTGATATCCTAAAGTAGTGTGATTAATGTTGGACTACCTTAAATCGGATGAAGGCTTTTCATTTCTTTGGCCAGGACACATTTCATTACCCAGTATGTGTGAACAGTTTGATGAAATAGAGAGAGGCGACCCCGAGTATTTCCTGGATCATTAACAAAATCCATAATTTCCCCCTCCGCCTGAATATCTTCCTCATTACTATGACTTTCTCTCTCCCATCCCTGAATTACATTTTTGATTTATGGAGGATTACTGTCAGAGTAAGCTTCCGAGATATTCTCTATTGTCTCTTTTTTTGTCTTCCTGCCTCACTTGCTAGACTCAGCTGTATTTTTTGAAATCTGTTGCTTTCCTTTATCTCTTGATTTGGCCATTCGATTCACAGATTGCCTTTTAGCCATAGTTCGGATATGACGCTTTTACTGAATTAAACCACTGTACCCAAGCTTGAGACCTCTCCACAGTGTCTGCAAGGTTTCCAGTCAGGGTGTATTCTTCAGCAGCTCGACCCAAACCTCTGCTCCTGCAAGAACGATTTGGTTTCTTTTGTTTCAGAATTTTCCTCTTTAGGCTCTCCCTCCTCTGCTCTTTCCAATGCCATGCTGACATTGTTAGTTGTCTTTCCATGTCGATCATCGTGAGAGTAAATGTCGCGTACATCCTCAGACTTGCAAGTTAATGCTAGTCGGAATTCACATGCGAGAACCTCCTGCCTGCGCATATTCACCACCCTCCACTTTCCCTATAGCACCTGACACTGGGCACCCCAATCTGGAGTTTTAAATTTGTATTTTTTTTAATAATAATAATAAAGAAAAAAATAAAAAGAAGTGGAGGTCACGGGAACATGAGCCTCCGCTGCCACAAATTATGACGTGCACTCTCGTCAGTGGAGATGCTAGGTAAACCCCCCTCCCAAGTGCAATGGCGGTGGTATTCCTAGGCCATCGACCATCTTGATCATCGATTGACCCTTTCTAGGTAAGTATTTTTAATGTTATATGTTATTTTAAGGTTTTTTTTTTTGTTTTTTAAATTATTTTTACATAATTATTATTATTTTTTCTTTTTAATTTTCTAATTATTTATTTATATATTAGTTTTTTTTAGTGTACATTCTTCATCTTCTATCTCATTATAATTTGGTTAGTTATAGATATATATATTTCAAATATATATATATTTTTATAGTGCGAAAGCCGGTTATATTATTTTTGGTTTGGTAAAAACTCTTTGATTTTCAATTAATTTTGAATTTTGTAAACAAATTCTATGAAATCTATTAAATTTTTGAAAAAAATAAATATTGAACTGAATATTTTGAAAATTTAAAATCATTTATTAATTTAAAAAAAATCTAAATTGTTTTTTTTCTAATTAACTTATATATGTTAGATCTAAGACTTTTGTGATCCATAATGTAGAAAAATGTCTTTCCGATTAATCACATCATTAAAATTTGGTTGAGATTTAGAACCATGTAATATGGTTAGACAAGGGGAAAAAGGAGATTGATATCAATGAATAAATAGTAAGGATTCGTCATTACCGAGTGATAGTTGCTAAAAATAGCTATTATTTAGTTAATTAGCTAGAAAATTAAAAGTTTTAAAATATTTAAAACTATTATTAAGAAGGGTCAACAAATAGTATAATAATATAGCAAAATTGTAAAATTAATATAATAAGAGAGAAGGGCTAAATAATAGGATAAATATTAAAGTTATTAAGAGATGTTAACAGAAAATTATAATTATTATAATGAATGTGAGGGGTCATAATATATATATATATATATATATATATATATATATATAGAGAGAGAGAGAGAGAGAGAGCTCACAACCAATATTATAATAAAGTTCAAGAGAAAGAATATAACGAAAGAAAACAATATATATATATAAATAAAAAGAGCTCACCACCAATATTATAATGAAGTTCAAGAGAAAGAATATAACAATGGGAAACTGCATATAAAAAAAAATGAGACAAGAAGAAGAGGAGAAAAAACAAATCATATGGACTTGAAACTAGAGAGAGGAGAGAGAAACAAAGACCGTCAAAACTTCTTCCTTCCTTTGTTTCTCTCTCCTCTCTCTCCTTTTATTCCAGTCTCTCTCCTTTTATTCCAGTCTCTTTGATTTGTTTTTTTTCCCCTTCTTTTTGTCTAGTTATATGCAATTTCCTTTTGTCATATTCTTTCCCTTGAACTTTATTATAATATTGGGTCTCAGCTTTATATATATATATATATATATTTTGATCCCTCTTCCCTCATTATAATAATTATAATTTTTAGTTTTTATATTATTTTTATATTATTCATTTACCTTATTAACTTTTAATATTTTTAAAAATTGCTATAGTATTATTATTATTGATTGATTTTCCTTTTGTATATTATTCATTGTCCCTTAATGTTTCATAATATTTCAGTAGATCAGGTTCAAAAAAGTTGCAAAAAACTTCTTCGTCTTTAAGGAAGGGGCAGAGTGAAGAAGTTAGCCGGATGGAGTTCCGCATATGCTGAACTCATACCTCTAAGGAGGTAATGCATTTTTGTTTGTTCAACTAAGTAGCCTTGGAGGTTGAAAATTTGAGTGTCAATGGATCTTATCAATGATAGTCTTGGTAATGCATTTTTGTTTGTGCAACTAAGTAGTCTTGGAGGTTGAAAATTTGAGTGGCCATGGATTTCATCAATGATAGTCTTGACATGACTAGATATTGACAAATTCTAAACCTGTGAATTGTAGGCAAACTAGAATAAGCTCCAGGATCCCCTGTTCAGCTCCATCGAAGAAAGTAGCTGGGAGGCTGGTGAGACCCAAGTCTGTAGGAGAAATCTGTACAAAGAGAGAGGAGTGCCTCTTGTGTGTTTTCAAAATTGCCTGCACAAAAAGCATGGTCTCTATGTGTGTGATAAAACAAAAGAAAAGCACGTGAGAATATGTCAAATTTTGGAGACTATCTCTGCAAAGAATGAAATCCGTCCAACAATCTTTCACACCAACTCTTAAATTTAATTGTTATGGCCAGTATATTGTGTCCGGGAGACGTAATTACACCAACAATTTTACGTCACCAGAGATTTGATGTGTGTATATTGTGTTGTTGGTGAACTGCTAAACTTATTTCAAAAATCTTTAAGTTTTTCTTTTAATCGATTCTACTAAGTGCACAGATCCAAATATCGTATTATAAATGATTTAGGTTTTCTAATTTTTCCCATATTTTTCAATTGTTTTGATTTTATATTTTTAATAACTTTAAATTAAAATTGGTAAAAAATTTATGTCTTTGATAAATTGAAAAAAAAAAAAAAAAAGTTTGAAGTTATAAATTGTAATCGATAAATCTATATAAACAAGTCATTTTTCCTAATGTAGGATAATATATGTTTTTATTTTATGAATGCTTTTGCAAAAAATAATTTTATAAAAGATAACTAAAGTATTATAAAATACATTTTATGAAGTATTAGAATTTTATAAGATTCATTTAGTTATTATAATTTACATTAAAATTTATAATACAATTGATTTGTATAAAAATTTCTTAACTTTTATTAATAAAAAAAAATTTAATTTGAATTTTTAACTAATTTTTCAATGGCTAGTTTTTAACAACTAGTTCTCAATCGCTATTCCCGGGCAATGATGCATATCTTCTATTTATTCATCAATATCAATTAGTTTCTCCACCTTGTCGTGAGGATGAATCACATTAGTCGGATAGCTTTTAACAACTAGTTCTCAATCACTATTCTCGGGCAATGATGCATCTCCTCTATTTATTCATCAAGATCAATTAGTTTCTCCACCTTGTCCTCATGATGAACCACATTAGTTGGTTCATTTAACAACTAATTCTCAGCTACTACAAGAGTTGGTTCATTTAACAATTAGTTGGTTCATTTAACAACTACTTCGCAGCTGCTGCATTAGTTGGTTCATTTAACAACTAGTTCTCAGCAGCTATTCCCGGGAAACGATGCATCTCCTCTATTTATTCATAGATTAGTTTCTCCACCTTGTCCTCTGGATGAACCACATTAGTTGGTTCATTTAACAATTAATTGGTTCATTTAATAACTAGTTCTCAGCTGCTACATTAGTTGGTTCATTTAACAACTAGTTCTCAGTTGCTACATTAGTTGGGTCATTTAACAATTAATTGGTTCATTTAATAACTAGCTCTCAGCTGCTACATTAGTTGGTTCATTTAACAACTAGTTCTTAGCTGCTACATTAGTTGGTTCATTTAACAACTTGTTCTCAGCTGCTACATTAGTTGGGCCATTTAACAATTAGTTGGTTCATTTAATAACTAGTTCTTAGCTGTTACATTAGTGTCAATAATTGCATATGGAAGACATGAATTGGCAAACAACATAGGAGCTCACAGGTGCAGATCACCAGGAGCTCCTACAAGCAAATATCACCTGCTTGGGTTTCACATTAAACACTAATATTATATAGATACATTTGGTTAGGGATAGTAGAACAGATTCCTGAATGATAGGAACTGAATGTCTAAATAGAAAACCAAATCAAAACTACGTAACAAAATACCTAATCTCCATTAATTTCTAACATTCACCCTTAATGGAGAAAGGGATTTTTAAACACACTTAATGTATCCCTAAACAAATCAAACTTCAGTCCTCCCAGAGGCTTAGTGAATATATCAACCATAAAATGAAATTGAGTGCCTATGTGCTTAGTGTTTGTATGAAACACGAGATTGTAAGCCAGTTTGATGGAACTCTGATTGTCGCAATTGATGATCGTAGCTTCTGTCTGTTCTTCCCCTGCATCTTGGAGAATTCTACAGAACCAAACTGCCTCACATGTCGCTGCACACATGGCTTGATATTCTACTTCTGCTGAGGATAAAGCAACAGTGTGCTGCTTCTTTTTGCACCAAGAGATGACCCTGGAACCAATGTTTAAGGCATAACCTGTAATTGATCTTCTGTCATCTAGATTTCTTGCCCAATCAAAGTTTGTATAACCTGTCAACTTAACATCAAATGATTCAGAATAAAAAATACCAAAGTCTGATGTTCCTTGCAGATACCTTAATACTCCTCTCGTTGCACGCCAATGATTGTCATGGGGTTGAGTCATAAACTAACTCAAAACACTCACTGCATAAGCTAAATCTAGTCTTGTTGTAGTCAAATAAATAAGACTACCAACCAATTGTATGTACAATGTTACATCTGCTTATTTCGAACCATCATTCATCTGAAGTTTGTTGTTCTACTGTAAAGGTACAAATGCAGCCTTACACTCATCCATCTTAAACCTGGACAATAGAATCTTTGCATACTTACCCTTGGACAAGAAAGTTTGGCTTGAATCTCTCCAAACTTCTAGACCCAAACATTATTGCATTTCTCCAAGGTCCTTCATCTCAAATTTCTGTGATAATTGCTACCCGATTTTTGCAATGATATTATCTGCACTTCCTATTATTATCAGATCATCTACATATAAAGAAATCACCACTATATTTCCTTCATTATTAAACAAGGTGTATAGATTGGGATCATTTTTGCTCCATTCATAACCATGCATGAGGAAAAAAGAGTCATTTTTTTCATACCAGGATCTAGGAGCCTGCTTTAAACCATATAAAGCTTTCTTTAATCTACATACTAGGTGTTCTTCTCTCTTGTTAAAAAACCCTTCAGGCTGCACTAAATATACTTCTTCTTTTAAGTCACCATTTTGTCGGTTTTAACCCTGAACAGAAATGATCTACACACGAATCTTATAATAGAAAATAAACAATAGCGAGAACATAAAACATAAAACAGATAAACACAGAGATTTTCCCCTGGATCCCAAATCGGGACGACCAACTTGATATTTCATTATATTCCTTTTAGTGTTACAACACATATATATACATGCCGAAGCATACATAGACCCCAATCCATTAACCCTGGATTAGAACATAACCGTAGTTCCCTTGACCGGATCTACAAAATACTAGGGGCCAAAAACCATCGTACCCCAAAACCATGTGCAAAATCATGCACAAAACATGGGTGGGTCCGCCTATGAGTGGGTCCGCACACCAAAACAATTTTCGCCGGGGTGCTGCCCCGGACCCCAACAGTGGGGGCTGCCTCCCCCCTTGTGACCCCCCTGTTGTGCCCAGCGCAACGTACAACACGCGGGGCTAGTCGTGGAAAGAATATAACATATACGCAACATTCTCCCACTTGTTGTTTTCTTTCCACAGGGGGCCACAGGGGAGCTTAGTCATTTGGCCAATTCTTCAACACCCATTGTTTCTCTACACCAAGAGAACTTTTGAGTGCTTACAGACTTCGTCAATGCATTTGCAACATTCTTCAAAGTGTCCACCTTTACCAACAACACCCTTTTAGCCTCAACCATATCTCTAACAAAGTGATATTGAACATCAATGTGCTTTGTCTTTGAATGATAAGAAGGGTTCTTAGCCAAGAAAATTGCACTTTGGCTATCACAGTCTATCCGTATAGCTTGCTGTACCAACCCCATACTTGAACACAATCTCTGCAACCAGATTGCTTCCTTTCTTGCATGAGTGGCTACTATGTATTCTGCCTCTGTAGTTGAAAGCGCCACTACAGACTGTCTTTTACTCATCCAACTGACTGCACCTCCAAATAGGCTAAACACATACCCACTTGTAGATTTTCTTTGGTCCAGATCTCCAGCCCAGTCTGCATAAAAAAAACCACGAATGTCCAACATTATTTCCAATCCTGGTCTTCCTTGGTAGAACAAGCCATAATCACTAGTGCCACGTAAATATCTGAAAACCTGCTTCACTGTTGTCTAATGCTCCTTCCATGGGTTTGACATAAACCTACTCAATACTCCCACTTCATGTGCAATGTCTAGTCTAGTATAGACCATTGCATAAATCAGGCTACCCACTACACTTGCATATGGAACACGGGACATATCCTCCTCTTCTTCTTGTGTCTTGGGACACTGTTCAGCAGATATCTTTACACCTACAAGAATAGGAACTTTCACCAATTTACTATCCTGCATATTGAACCTCTGCAATATAGTCTCGACATACTTCCTCTGGTTTAACCAGAGCTTCCTCTTTGCCCGATATCTCTTAATTTCCATGCCCAAAATATAGTTTGCAGCACCAAGATCCTTCATGTCGAATTTGGAGAACAGTTGGGTCTTTAAATCTTGGATAATTTCTCTGTCATTTCCAATCATCAACATATCATCCACATACAAGACCAAATAAATAACATGGTCACCAATTAATTTCAAATAAACACAGTGATCCTCCTTGCTTCTGGTGAAGCCAAGTCCTCGTATATAGGTATCAAATTTCTGATACCACATCCTTGGTGATTGTTTTAACCCATACAGAGACTTCTTCAACCTGCACACCAGTTCTTTCTTACCCTTCACCATCAAGCCTTCAGGTTGCTTCATGTAGATCTCCTCTTCTAGATCCCCATGAAGAAATGTTGTCTTCACATCCATATGTTCTATCTCAAAATCAAATGTAGCAGCAACAGATAAAAGTAATCTAATAGAAGTAACTTTGGCAACAGGAGAAAAAATATCACCAAAATCAATTCCCGGCACCTGGGAATAACCTTTCGCTACCAACCGAGCTTTGTATTTCTCCACCTTGCCTTCTACATTCATCTTCTTCTTAAACACCCATTTACTCCCAATGGGCTTCCTTCCAGCCGGCAACTCCACCAGATCCCATGCATCATTTTTGTGCAAGGATGCCATTTCATCAACCATGGCCTCCTTCCAGAGTTTTCCATCCTCTGAATCTACTGCCTCCCTGACAGTTCTGGGTTCATCATCAGCTATAGTTAAGGCAAAACCTGAACAGAAGGCAGATGGACTATACCTTTCTGGTTGCCTTCTTTCCCGAACTGATCTTCTCAAAGCTGGAGTTTGTGGCTCTTCATCTTCTGAGTCTTCTTCTGTTGTAGAGTCTGATTCATCCTCCTTTAGCTAAAACTCTATCTTCTCAGGTTCCTTTGGTAGGACTTCATGTTTAACAACATCTTTCACTTCTCTAAACACCACATCTCGGCTGTACACAACCTTCCTTGTTTCTCGGTTCCAAAGCTTGTAACCCTTTAAACCATCCTTATACCCAATAAAGATGCACCTTTCAGATTTATTATCCAACTTGGTCCTTTTCTCCTTTGGAACATGTACATATGCATCACATCCAAATACACTTAGATGTGAAAGAGAGGGTTTCTTACCAGTCCATAGCTCATGTGGAGTCTTATCCTCCAACGCTGATGAAGGTGATCTGTTAACTAAGTAACATGCAGTCTCCACTGCCTCTGCCCAGAATTCTTGTCCTAACCCGGTACCACTGAGCATGCTTCTTGCCTTTTCCATCAGTGTTCTATTCATTCTTTCTGCAACTCCATTTTGCCGAGGTGTGTATGGAGTAGTATTCTGCCGTGCTATACCACACTTCTTACAGAACTCTTCAAATTCCTTCTTGCAGAACTTCCCACCATTATCTGTCCTCAACGCCTTTATCTTCTTCTCTGTCTGGTTTTCCACCAGAGCCTTAAATTCTTTAAATTTGTCAAAGACTTCAGATTTCTTCCTCAAGAAATATATCTATGTATTCCTTGAGAAGTCATCTATGAATGAAACATAGTACACAGAATTTCCCAGTGATGGAACTGACACAGGTCCAAACACATCACTGTGCACAAGTTCTAATATCGTGTTCGCCCTCTTAGCACTAGAAGGAAAAATCACCCGATTCTGCTTTCCATATACACAATGTTCACAGAAATCAAAATCCAGAGAGAAAATAGATGTACCTTCTACCATACCATTTCTATGTAGTATCCGAAGGCCCTTCTCTCCAATATGTCCAAGCCTTTGATGCCATAGCATGGTATTTTCTCCAGAGACAGCTAGGCTTTCCGCTCCACTTTCAGAAACCACAAAACTATTACACCCATCAATAACAGTGCTACCTTGTAGCTTGTACAGAGTTCCAATCCAAACTCCCCGCATTAATACCAGTGCTCCCCGAACCATATTGCAGGCATATTTCTCGAACACTATTTTTACACCTGCGTCATCCATCTTGCTTACAGATATCAGATTTCTGGCCAATGCAGGAATATGTAGAACACCAGGAAGTGTTCTAATCCTTCCACCTTGCAGCTTTAGCTTGACCTTTCCACGTCCGTCGATTTTGGCCTTCCTATCATCCCCTAGGAAGACATCACCATCATATTTTTCATACTCGCAAAACCACTCCCTATGGGGAGTGAAGTGAAAGGATGCACCTGAGTCAATAAACCATGACTCATGATCTACATGTGTACTTGAAGAAGAAGCCAAATACACATCCTCACCTTCATCCGAGGTGGTTTTTTCCTCTGCAGAAGGAGCATCATCAGATCCCTTTCCTTTCTTAGGAGCTTTAGATCTGCATTCCTTTTTGTAGTGTCCTTCCTTTCTGCATTTCCAGCACACCTTTACAAAATTTCCAGGAGATTTATATCTCCCTCTAGATTTAAATCTCCCACTCGAAACCTTATTCTTGTTTCTGTTTTGGGACCTTGTACAGATAAGGCATCTCCATTTTGAGCCTCCATATTTCTCCATCTCATTTCCTTCGACAACAAGGCTGAGAAAATGTCATCAAAATTCAAGGTAGTTGTATTGCTACCTATTGCAATGACCAAACTGTCCCACGAGTCTGGTAGAGAACAAAAAAAACTGATGCACTTATCTTCATCTAATATTTTAATATCAACAGATGGCAGTTGACTTACCACAGTATTGAAGGCGTTCAAATGCTCTGTCACCGAGTCTCCATCCTTCATCCTCAGGTTATACATCTTTTTCCGCCGGAATAAATTATTCACCAAAGACTTAGATTGGTAAAAAGTCCAAAGTTTTTCCCACAAATTCTTTTTCGTAGCTTCCCCAGATACATTCAACAATACTAAATCTGAGACACACAACCGTATTGTGCTCTTAGCCTTCCGATCCAGTTTCTTCTAGTCTTCATCTGACATTGCCGTTGGTTTAGTACCTGGATCTACCATGATCCACTGATCTTTATCCACCAGCGGATCCTCCATCTTGAGCTTCCACAACTCAAAACTCTGACCATTAAGTTTCTCTATCTCTATCTTTCTGCCGCTCACCATCTTCTTTCACCGCAAGAATCGATCCCGTAGATCTCCCACTGAACAGGGTCTACCTCAGGCCCGAGCAAAAACCCCTCAGCAGTAAAGGCATCCCCTTGAAGCTGAAACAACTCTGATGCCAAATGTAGGTTTTAACCCTGAACATAAATTATCTACACACAAATCTTATAATAGAAAATAAACAATAGCGAGAGCATAAAACATAAAACAGATAAACACAGAGATTTTTCCCTGGATCCCAAATCGGGATGACCAGCTTGATATTTCATTATATTCCTTTTAGTGTTACAACACATATATATACATGCCGAAGCATACATAAACCCCAATCCATTAACCCTGGATTAGAACATAACCGTAGTTCCCTTGACCGTATCTACAAAATACCAGGGGCCAAAAACCATCGTACCCCAAAACCATGTGCAAAATCATGCACAAAACATGGGTGGGTCCGCCTATGAGTGGGTCCGCACACCAAAACAATTTTCGCCAGGGCGCTGCCCCAGACCCCAACAGTGGGGGCTGCTTCCCCCCTTGTGACCCCCCTCCTAGGCCCAGCGCAACATACAGCGTGTGGGGCTAGTCGTGGAAAGAATATAACACATACCCAACACATTTAAGAAATGAGATTTAACATCTAATTGATGTATTTTCCAATGATACTTAGTGGCTAAAGAAATAATCATTCTGATGGTATTTAATTTTGCAACAGGGGCAAATGTTTCTTCAAAATCAATACCTTCTATTTGGGAATACCCTTTCGCCACCAACCTTGCTTTATGCTTATCAATAGACCCATCTGCTCTAAATTTCAACTTAAATAACCATCTAAAACCTATGAGTTGTTTATCATTAGGAAGCTTTACTAGATCCCAAGTATTTTTCTTAATGATTGATTCATATTCCTCATTCATTTATTTCTTCCATTCAGGACTTTTACTAGCTTCATAAAAATTAGAAGGTTCTGCAATGTTTAACATACCAGTCATGAGTGCACAATCCCTATATTGAGCTAGTAACTGTTTTGGCCTGCTTGATCTTCTGAGTGATGGGGGTTCAATTATTCTGATGCTTTCTTATATTTGTGGACTGAACTCATTTTCTTCCACATTCTCCTATTGCTGCTGTTCTTGCTACTATTCCTATTGTTGTTCCTGCTTCTGTTCTTGTTCCTGACTGATTCTTGTTTCATTATCCTCTTCTAGAGGTAAGGGTACATGCCATTCTTCATTGTTTTGAACATGATTTCCATCATCAACCTGTTCATGGAATAATACATCTCTACTGACAAACACCTTGTGAGTAGAAGGGTCAAACAATTTCTAAGCCTTATACTCACTGCAATATCCAATGAAGGTACATTTAATGGCCATTGAATCTAACTTCTTCCTATTGTCTTTGGGAACATGTGCAAAATCTTTACAGCCAAATACTCGAAGATGACTTACTGCAGGCTTGAAGCCAAACAGTGCTTCAAAAGGAGTTTTATACTCAAGAATTTTAGTAGGACTCCTATTCTTTAAATACACTACAATGTTAATAGCTTCTGCCCAAAAACCATTGGTTAGATTCTTACCTTTCAAAATACTACGAGCACACTCCACCAGTGTTCTATTTTTCCTCTCAGTAACTCCATTCTTCTGAGGAGTGTAAGGTGTTGTAAATTACTATTGTATCCCATGCTCGTTACAGTATTTGATGAAGACTCCTTTCTTGAATTCCCCCCTTGATCTGATCAAAGAATCTTGATGAAATTTCCTCTTTGCTTCTCAATCATGTTTCTGAATTGCTTGAAATATTCAAAATCGTGAATTTTCTGTTTAATAAAATACACCCATGTGAATCTTGTACAGTCATAACAAAATATTAAAAAATAATAGGCCCCACCTAACGATCTTGTCTGCATCGGGCCACATAGGTGAGTGTGTACAAGTTCGAGTATATCCCTCTGTTTTCTATCTTTAATGGCAGGAAATTCATCTCTATGTTGTTTACCGAACGCACATGCTTCACAATCAATATGCAACCTTTTCAAAACAGGAAGACCATCTACCATACCTTTGTTCTGCAACAAAAGGAGATCACTGAAATTGATATGCCCAAGTTGTTGATGCCACAAATTTTCAGCAGAATTATCCGACGAGATCAAGGCTTGCTGTGGTGTACTCTTCACATCCAGTTTGTAGAGTCCTCCTATGCGAATACTTATAGCAATGGGCTTCATCTGATCCAACAAGTCTTTAATAATGCAATGAGATTTAAAAAATTATACTTTGAGGTCCTGATATGTAATCTTTGACACATAAATCAGGTTCTTCTTAATTCCAGGAACATACCACACATTAGATATATTCCTAATCTTACCATTAGGCAGAGTAACGAGGACATCTCCATGTCCCTTGATCTCATACCCTCTATTATCTCCAAGGCATACTTTTACTCCAACTTTAGATTCTCTAAAGTTTATGAACCATTGCTTTTTACCTGACATATGTGAGGAGGCTCCAGAATATATGAACCAAATATCTGATTCATCCTCCTCAGTAGCTAAAGAAGTGTCATCCTTAGCCATAAACAATCTAACATCGAGATTCTGATCTGCATCTGCATCAACCAAATGACATGCATGTCTTCTCTGCTTGTACCCCTCTTGATTTTCCTTTTTCTTATGGAAAAATTTAACAATATGGCCTATCTTACCACAATAAAATCATTTAGGATCAAAGTCATGTTTATGCGAGCTCATACCTTGTGGTGTCCTTTTTGATGTGTTGCCCCTCCTCTGATCAACCATTGCTCTCCCTTTTGGGTTGAACTTTGTTATCAATGCAAGATCTAGGTCTTGAGGTTTGAGAGACAACCTCCTTTTCTCTTCCTGTAGTAAAATCCCAGTAAGCTCTTCAAAACATGGAGGCTTTTCTTTTACATTCAATCTAGCTATAAACATCTGATAGTCATCCGTCATGTCATTCATGGTAAATGTCACCAGATCATCATTTTCCACAGTTTGACCAATATCAGATAGTTTATCTTTAACTTCCTTTATCCGGGATATGAATGAAGAAATATAATTATTCTCCTCCATCTTGATTGAGAGGATATTCTTCCTGAGGAACAAGGTTTGACTGGTGTTCTTGATTTCATACATGTCTTTGAGAACTTTCCAGATGCCATTCGCCATCTTGCAATCCCGAATATGAGGGATGATGAAATATTTAACTAATAATTTGAGTAGGACCTTTTCTTTCATCTCCCTTTTCTCCCAATCTTGAATTGGTGCATTCGTTTCACCATTTTCAGCAGTCGGCTTGACTTCATTACCAGTGAAAATGCTATAAGAATTTTGTCCCTCAAGCAAATTATGAAGCTTAAATTTCCAATTTGTATAATTGGAGCCATCCAACTTGTTTCTTTCATTTAAATACTCTGCCATCTGAGAATTCATCTTGGGAAAAAAAATAAAGGTTCAAAGCAGGATTTTACTCTGCTATTAATGAGGGCCTTTTCACTAATGCTGCAAAAAAAAAAAAAAAAGGATGGAAAACGAAGCCACGCTCCAAAACTTGGCCGTGAGGAATTCAAAAAATGTTTTTTCTCAAGTTGGAGATACCTCTATTTTGATCAATGGAGACAACTATTCAAAATTTACTCATTGCCTTTAGCATTTTTTACACAATGCTTTCTCAGAGTTTTCCTTGTTTTCTTTTGATGTAATAAATCCTCGGCAAATGTCAATTCCCCAACTGTAATTATAAACTGAACGGTAATGTCATTTACAAGATTAGAATAAAAGAAAGTGAGCGAGGTGGGAGAGACAAAGCAAACTTAAGGCCGGAAATAAAGACTCTAGAATTGTTTACTGACAGGAAACCCAGAACACATGTGACCGACGATGCGGTTACCTTCGATTAAGGGAAGTGCCTTGAGGTTCAATCCTTGAGACTCGATTGATTGTGTTCATGGACTAGGCATCATTCAGACATCGAACAACGCAAACAACAGGCTTCAAATATCACCGCAGCATCAAACATTAAAAAAATGATGAAAAAAAAAAACATTACCATACAATGGCCTCCACGCCAATTGACCACAACTATTCAACAGCCCACGGCTCTTCTCTGCCTGGCTTGCACACAAATCAACCATGGCTCTTCTCTACCTGGAATAAATGCCTTTACGTCCTTCACAAACACCTTGCTACAGCCATGATCATGAGGGCATATGTTGTTCTTTCCAAATATCACTGCGGCTGAGCACGTGAAATGAGAAGTCCAATGCAATTAAAAAAAAGAAACAATAACAGGTTTTCGGCCTCAGCTCCAATAGGCTTGCTGCCTTTCTCAACGGCCCACGTCTTTCTGCGCAAATAGCAGACACGGAGATCTTCCCCCACAGTTCTCCACGCTAACAGTGTCAAACACCTCATGCTCACCCAGTTTACTCATAGATCCACACATCTCTCCTGAGCTCTGATACCATGTCAACAGTTGCACATGGAAGACATGAATTGGAAAAAAACACAGGAGCTCACAAGTGCAGATCACCAAGAGCTCCTACAAGCAAATATCACTCGCTTAGGTTTCACATTAAACACCAATATTAAATAGATACATTTCGTTAGGGATAGTAGAACATATTCGTGAATGATAGGAACTGAATGTCTAAATAGAAAACAAAATAAAAAATACGTAAAAAATATCTAACCTCCATTAATTTCTAACATTAGTTCTGAGCTGCTACATTAGTTGGTTCATTTAACTAGTTCTCAGCTACTACATTAGTTGGGTCATTTAACTATTAGTTTTTTCATTTAATAACTAGTTCTTAGCTGCTACATTAGTTGGTTCATTTAACAACTAGTTCTCAATAGCTATTCCCGAGAAATGATGCATCTCCTCTATTTATTCATCAGTGAGGATGAAGCACATTAGTTCGTATAGTTTTGAAAAAACTAGTTCTCAGCGGTTATTCTTGGGCAATGATGCATCTCCTCTATATATTCATCAAGATCGATTAGTTTCTCCATGTCTCCACCTTGTCCCGAGGATCCTCTATTTATTTATTCATCAACGTGAAGATGAACCACATTAGTTGGTTCAAAAAGTCGACCTAATCCTAATGATGTGAGGATGAACCACATTAGTTGGTTCAAAATGTCGACCTAATCATAATGATGTGATTAATGAAAAATACATTTCATCTAATTTTAGTATAATTAATTTATTTGTTACTTATTTAGATGATTTATATATAACTTAAATATAATTTATTTGCTATTTATTACATTAAAAATTGTATTTAGTTTATTATATGAAGTATATTTAAATTTTTATTAACTTATTTCTAATAAAATTCTTTTTGTTGGTTTACTCTAGAGAGATTTGAACATTGAATCTGTCACTTTACATATGAATTTCTCACAAGGCCATTACCAGTTGAGTTACACCAAGTGGGCTAATTTTAATATAATATTAATTACTAATTTTATAAAAATATTAAAATTTTCTTAGAAAATATTTTCTTGTAACCATTTTATTTTTATTCTCCCATGAAATCTTTTCATGTTAAAATCTATTAAAATTTTATTATGAATTCATTGTTATTTATAGATTTTGTATTTTGTTTCCAAATATATTTTTTTTTTCTTCCTTTAGTGTCATACAAATTAATTAGGGTATTTTCACATAAATTTATTAATAACAGATTTATATAAAAAAATGGTTGGTAAATATCAATGGTCAATCCAAATCTATGAGAATAATCAAAACACCTATTGTAACACTCATACATACAAACATAAAAAAAAAATTAATTCTTATCCTACAGTAAAATATTGTAACTATAATATTTAACTTTTAACCCTTGCTATAAGATTTTTGTACAAATCTGTATTTATGGAAATGGGTATTCGATCACCGTGTTTATTAATACACCTTGGGTGATGTGTTGATTCAGTGTTGAATGGTTATACCATAGTTTTAAAATGAAATTCGACCATGTGATTTGGATCTGAATTATACCTTTGATACCTTGTGCATTTATTTACTATATCATTTTTGTGTTTTCCGTGATGTCCTGGTGATCCATGAGTTGTCCTGGCGATACACTTAACACCGCCAGCTGTGCCTCAGAGTTATTGTCTGTTGTTAATTCATTTTTCCACTTTCCCATCTAATCTTCATTCGATCTTGATGAACATCTACGGCATAGGAATCAGGCGGGAAACACCGGGTATTACCCCACAACCATAATTGTTCCTTGTCATTTCTCCTCTGTCGTCGAAGTGGGTAAGGTCTGCAACTCTGTTTCTATTTAGGGTTTGAATGCTAGAGTTTTCCATGGCGCTTCCCATGATAGTTAACAACGCTTCGACGATAGCATGTGTCCATGGTTGGGGGCCGAGAAAGAGGAATTGTCCTGCCTCAATAACAACTCCCATTAAGAAATTTCATTTCGTCTCTTCTGACTTTCTTCGTCTCTACGTCGTCAACGGTAATACTTTTAGGACCTTCTTGGTTATTTTCGATTTGAAAATTCTCTTTTTATTTTCTTTGGAATTTATGGTTATTTTACAGAGTATTCAACTACTAATCTTTCCTTTCCATCTCTTACCATGCAGGTATGGCTTCCTGCTACTTTTTTGGCACACCCCTTCAGGTAAACGATATACCAAATTCTATTATTTTCTTTATATTTATTGGGTCAACACCACAAAGTTTTTTAACAATTCCAAATCAACTCTCACAATTTTCTTCGGGGTTCTTGTAGGTTTGTTCTTTTTTTTTAAATTTTACCAGTCTCTAAACTCTCTCTTCGCAAGGAAACGACATCTCCCGTTAATCAATAACTTGCACCTCTAGGTACACAACTCTTGGAAATTTATCTACAAGGACTTCCTCACCTCACGGGAATTTTCATTTAGAGATTCTTTGTATAAGCTATTCTAGTTTTACCACTCCAAGCCTCTCTCAAAGAGTTCTTGGCTAGTCTTATGTAGAGAATTCATAAGGGTTTCCTTATTTTAGCTTTTCCCCAAAGAATACTAAAATGTATATACCACGCCGAAAGATAATATGTCTATATCTATATGAATTGGTTCGAACTGTATTTATAGCTATTTACCTTATTTTTAAAATGACTAATGTATTGTTGTAAGAATTTGTTGGCTTGGTGTTGATTTCGAGTTATTGTACTATAATTTATAAATTTTCATTGAAATAAGTTTTTTGTTTTTTGTTCAATAATTTCATGCATTCGACTTCTTGTGAAAGAAAATTATGTGCCTGAGCCTATGGCCAGTCTTTGCACTCCATATATATATAATTTCTCCTCATATAAATCATGGGTTTTGTTTCTTTAAAAGAAAATAAATACTTTAGTGTTAAGAATTATGCCTTTTTGAACGTTCCTCTCAACTTGGCTATGTTATCTAATGATTTTACTGAGTATGTAATCAACATAGTTCATGTAGGAATTTACAGGGTAAGTTCCGTAGATCAAGAACCAAAGGTCACCGCTCAAAAACAGATCACAAATCAGTACACGAGTATAATCACGTGGTTAAAACCCTCAAAGAGGGAAACATTCCATGGCTTGAGCAAACACGGCCACTTCAGGAAATTTATTAACATAAAAAGAAAAGTTACATGTGTTTCTCTCATAAAAGGTTTACTGGAAAAATGACCCTCCATGCTCTTTAAATAGATATCATGGACCAATCAGGTGCTAAGCCACGAATCAAGTGTTGTTAATACTAAGGTGAGAGATAACCGCCAGATCACTACAAATCATGACCGTGGGATTATAAGTTACAAATGTACATGGTAAAGAAACACACTTTACCTAACTCTACACTAGACTAAGTTATTGTTAACTATTTCCTGTGTTGGAATATCCTAACATCCCCCCTTAAGAACAACTTGGGATAGGATTGAAGGATTTACAAAGGTGACACAAAAGGATCCCATTTCCTATGTGTTGAAATATCCTAACATCCCCCCTTAAGAAAAAATTGGGATAAGATTGAAGGATTTACAAAAGTGACACAATAGGAGAAGGAAGGAGGCATTAGAGCCTATCCCCCCTTAATGAAAAATTTCCTGAACTCCAAGCATGGATCAAAGTTTGGTAAACTTCACTTCTGTGAGAGCCTTTGTAAAGATATCGACTACTTGATCATTGGTTGGACAATACTGCACTTCAAGAACATGATCATGAATGAGATTTTTAATAAATTTTATGTGGAGTTCAATGTGTTTCATACGCTAATGATGAACTAGATCTTTACATAGCTGAATGGCACTCTTATTATCACACCAAAATATAGTTGGATGCTGCTGATGAAGACCAAATTCAGACAGGATCTGACGAAGCCACATGGCTTCCCTGCTGGCTTCAACTGCACCACGATACTCTTCTTTTGCTGAAGAAAGAGAGATGGCACTTTGTTTCTTACAAGACCAAGTAATAGGTCCTGAACCAAGAGTGAATACACAGCCTGTAGTAGACTTTCAATCATCAGGGTTAGCAGCCCAATCAGAATCAGTGAAACCAATCAACAATGGAGATGCTCCTGTACTGTAATGAATCTCGAGTTGAACTGTACCTCGAATATATCAAAGTATTCTTTTAGCTACTTTCTAGTGGATTTCATGAGGTTGGTGCATAAATCAAGAGACAAGACCAATGGCAAAGGAAAGGTCATGACGAGTATGGGTTAGATACAAACGTTTACCAACAATTTGATCATATAAGGTAGCATCAACTTCAGGGGTGGTACAAGTGACTGAAAGCTTGACTCCAGACTAAAAGGGAGAAGGGGCTGGCTTAAAGTCTTCCATGCGAAAGTGGTGTAGAATATCACAGGCATACTTGGACTGAGAGAGGGTAATGCCTTACTTGGATTGCAAGACTTGAAGACCAAGGAAATAATGCAAGTGTCCTAAGTTTGTCATTTCAAGCTTCTTTTTGAGGCTAGAATTCACATGGTTTATATGGTTTGGTTTACTACCAGTAAGGATAAGATCATCAACATAAAGAACAAGGATGGTGAAGGACTTACCCACTTTCTTGGTGTAGACAGTGTTGTCAGAATGACACCTAGAAAAACCATTATCTAATAGAAATCTATCCATTTTTTCATACCAAGCCCGAGGAGCTTGTTTGAGACCATAGAGAGACTTCCTAAGGCAAAAAACAAGGCTGGAGTCTTTTTGGATAAAGCTATGGGTTTGTTCCATGTAGATTTCTTCATGCAAATCTCCATGTAAGAAGGTGGATTGAACATCCATCTAATGGACTTCCCATTTAAAGGAGGCAGCAAGGGAAAGAACAAGGTAGATACAATTCATTTTGGCAACAGGGGAGAATGTTTCAGTATATTCAATGCCTTCAACTTGTGAAAATCCTTTAGTGACAAGACAAGCTTTATGTCTATCCACTTTTCCATCTGGTCCGAGATTTTTTTTGTAAACCCACCTGCATCTGACAAATTTTCTTCCTTTTGGAAGAGGAACAAGATCCCAAGTATCATTCGCCAATAAGGAACAATATTCTTCATCATAGCTTCATCCCAAGCTGGATGACCAGAGGCTTCTTCAAAGGTTTCTGGATCAAGATTTTCTGGAACTTGAGCCAATAAGAAAGAATCTCTTTCGAACTGAGAATGTGTACGTCGTCGATCGGCAAGGTCACCTGCAAGAGAACCTGCTGCATCCCGAGTAGAGCAGACCCATCTTGGAAGAGGTGGAGTATAAGGAACAATTTCAATAGGTGGAGGAGGATTTTCATCCTCACTATCATCATCTGAACTAGAAGGAATGCAATTAAAAATAGAAGAGAGAGAGAGGTGGCACATATGCCGAAATAGGTTCGCAAGCCAAAGGTGGCACACCCTCCGAACTAGGCTCGCAGGCCAATATATTTTCATCAAATTTTACATCTTTTCAAATGATTATATTTTTGGATTTTGGTTGAAGAATTCTATATCCTTTGACATATTCAGAATATTCAACAAAAATGCATTTTTCACTCTTAGGTTCTAAGGCTTTATGTTTTGCATTTGGAATATGGGCCCAAGCATCACTTCCAAAAACACGAAAGTGACTTACATCTGGTTTAATTGAGCTCCAAGCTTCTTCTGGAGTTATAGTCTTTAAGATCTTAGTAGGAGCAAGATTTACTATGTAATTTGCACAGTTAATGGCTTCTGCCCAAAAATTGAGGCCAAGTCCTTTAGATTGAAGCATAAAATTAGCCATTTCTTTTAAGGTGTCATTCTTTTGTTTAGCTACACCATTTTGCTGCGGAGTATATGGAACGGTATGTTGCAATTGAATTCCATGGTCAGTGCAGAAGTTGATGAATTTGTTGTTAAGATATTCTCCTCCATTGTTTGATCTTTACTTAAGAATTTGATGTCCAGATTGTTTCTCAACAAAGGCCTTAAAGGCCAAGAACATGTTAAAAACTTCACTCTTGAGTTTTAAGAAGTATACCCAAGTGCGTCTGGAAAAATCATCAATGAAAGTTAAGAATTAATTGCAACCAGAGAAAGAAAAAATAGGAAGTGGACCACATAAATCACTGTGCACAAGCTACAAAGGGGCTAAAGCATGCCAAGAGGCACGTTTTTCAAAACTATCCCGATGATGTTTTCTGAGTACACATCCGGAGAAAACACCATCTTGGAAAGATACCATAGGAAGACCCATCACCATATTTTCCTTACATAGAGTTTGAAGAGAGTGATAGTTTAACTGACCAAATCAGTCATGCCAAAGTTTTCTCACTTCATCATTATGAGCAACAAAAATGGAGGGAAGACATGATGATCCAAAGTTTTCAAACTTATACAACCTTTTGGAATCATCAGCAATGCCAGTAGCTAAAATATGTTTAGGATCTTTGAGGTCCTTGATTACAACATCATGGAAGCTAGCACTTACTATTTTCAACTCCTTCTCCCCATTTATGTTCTCTCGATAAACAAAGAGAAGAAGTGACAAGGTAGGAAACACATAGTACATCATTAAACCGACCATTATCAAGATGAATGTTTTCCCAGATCCTACAACACTAAGATATCTATCATCACCAAAATAAATATGTTTGGTGTTACAATCATTTAAAGAAGAAAACATGGCTTTATTTTTGGCCATGTGATAAGAAGCTCTAGAATCAATGAGCCACTCATGAGAATGAGAAGAAAAAGATACATTTAATGTATAACTAGATCTTGATGCTTGACAAACACAAGAAGAAAGTGCCATTCCTGAAGATGAAGGTGAAGAGTGCTCCAAATTGATGTTGTGCTTCTTCATTGTTGCTTCTAAGGCTTCCATATTCTTAATACATTTGGATTCTATATGGCCATCATGATTGCAAAAGTTGCAATGTCTATCTATCTTCTTTCATTTGTTTTTATATGCCTTATCATTTTGGTGAGTTGCTTTTTCAGTTTGCGGCTGAAATTTCTTAGAACCCTTGTTTGGTTTCGGACCATACTTTTTAGGATGCGACTTCTTGGGATTCTTTTGATATGATTGATGTTGGGCTGCTAAGGCTTTCTTAAAAATGTTTCCAAAAGTGATAAGACCAAGGTGTAAGAGTTTTACTTGTTCTCTTATCAAAGAATCACAAAAGGAATCAAAAGAGGGATTCTTGTAGGTAGTTCCTGAAGAAATGATGGCTTATCTAGTGGAATTGAAGGTGGAAACAAATACAGAGTATGCAGGGCCAAGCTTAACAATAATGCAATAAATGAGGCTACCATCTTCCTTTTTGACCTTACAACCTTCTAAAAGAATTCTACGGGTCTTGAATTCAGAAAAAAATCCTCAATAGAGGAGAAATTATTGGGATCCAAAGTAAGCAACTCATTTTCAAGCTGATGGGCCCTGATTTGATTTTGAATGCCAAAGACAATATTTAGCTTGTCGAGGGCTTCATGAGGGGTGTCAATGTCAAGGATATGAAATCGAAGATCTTCAGCAATGGACATTCCTATCAACCCTCGTGCTTGATCTTGTTTATATTCCCATTTAGTGACTTTATCATCATACGAAGGTTTAGTTTCTATCCCTGTGGCTATTCTGTGAAGCCCTTTACTTCTAAGTATATCTACCATGTGAGGTAGCCATTGGAAATAATTGGTGTTGTTAAGAATAATCGGACATGCACTTTACATTTAAAAAAAATCTGAAGCTGATAAAAGCTGAAACTAACTACTCCAATGGAAATATCTCAAAAAAGTAGGCCGTTTAAAAAAAAACGACTCGAAAAACGACTTCCAGATGAAGAAGTTATGCCTTTTTGAAGAAAACAAGTTGAAGATGCCAAATAGTTACGGGAATGGGATGAAGTGCGGCTTTAGAAAAAAAAACTCTAACCCTTTTAACAAAAACTTAAAAAAAAAGAAGCTTGAGAAAGAGATTTGAACCCAAGACCTCTATTTTCATAAACTAACTCCTCACCATGTGAGATAGTAAAAGGATTATGTTATTGTTTGAAAGGAGGAAGGAGTTTTTTTTTTTTTTACTTTACTCTTCGGTGTGTGTGCCTTTTCCTGCACAAAAAAACACAAAAATCGAGAAAAAAATGAAATGTAAAGCCATAAGACAGAATGTTAGATTTTCAGCTACCCTTATAGGCAACTATCAATTTTTTTGCTGTTTCTGATTTATCGAGATTGCAAAAAGATGCGAGGAAAGAGAATACCTAGCAAAAAAAATCCCTTTTCTTGTTTCTCATTTGCCGAGATCACACGCAGCGCACAACAAAGATCATACACAAAGAAGAGGGTACAGATTCGGTAAATAAATAAAACCTATAAACTAAAAAAAAAACAGAATAAACCAAAATAAGTAGAACTATTAACAAATATAACTGCAAAAAAGATGCTTTGCACCTCCAGATCTAATCTGTCATAACTTGGGCAGCCGGAAACCTTTTCGCATGAAACGAAAGGCGTTCCTCACTATAACAGGCGCTCCGGGCACAACAAAGCAGTTATCCAAGCCCAAAAATGTTTATAAATAGTAGATCTACAAAACGACATTCACATCCAGTCAAACCAGATTTGGATTTTTATCAACAACGAACGAGACCCCCAAAATAGCTTTGATACCATGTAGGAATTTACAGGGTAAGTTCCTTAGATCAAGAACCAAAGGTCATTGCTTACAAACATATCAGGAATCAGTACACCAGTATAATCACATGGTTAAAACCCTTAAAGAGGGAAACAGTCCATGGCCTGAGCCAATGGGGCCACTTCAGGAAATTTATTAATATAAAAAGAAAAGTTACATATGTTTCTCTCATAAACAGTTTACTAGAAAACTGACCCTCCATGCTCTTCAAATAGAGATCATGGACCAATCTGGTGTTAAGCCACAAATGAAGTGTCATTAATACCGAGGTGAGAGATAACCGTCGGATCACTACAAATCTTGATCGTCGGATTATAAGTTACAAATGTACATGGTAAAGAAACACACTTTTCCTAACTCTACACTATACTAAGTTATTCTTAACTATTTCCTATGTGCTGTAATTCCTAATAGTTTAATTTGTGCTCCTATTTGAGTGATTGTACCACTCCTATTTCTGTCCATGTATAGATAAGTCGGGAAACACGATGTGCCCTAGAACTAGAGGTTCTACCTCCGAAGCTAAGGTCGACAGTGATTTTCTTACAAATGTTAGAGTTTAGTCTTTTCTTGGCCGTCACAAGCTTTTACTGTTATGAAGTTTGATCAACAACTAAACATTCCAAAATAGATTTCATTCATACAAATATTTTCTTGTGTGTAATTTCTTCTATTTTACTTTTAGAATGGAAAATATATATCATAATACTTGCACTCTACACCATCTACCGTATTTACGACAGTCCCCACAAGGTTTTGTCTTTGGTATTAACTTAACTCAATAGTCTGGTTTGTAGGTTGAGAAATAATAGTTCTTCCTTATATTGCATCTGTATTTCATTCTATAGATAAACAATATTTTCTTTCTAAAATTAATATAGTATTTCCTTCTCGAAATAAACAATATTTCTTTCTGTAAATAAAAAAATATTTCCTTCTGCAAAATACATTATTTCTTTCTACAGATAGTTTATCTATTCTCAAGATTTAACTTACAGAAATCACTACTAGATTTATGAACCTTTTCAACAAATCCATATTTCATTCACAATACAACTTATAAATAACTAGATAATTAACACACGGCTATGCGCAAATCTTGTAGTACCATTTCTGTAAACTTAAAATACCGAATATAATCATTAACTTATCTGAAAATAATTACTGCTGATGATGTTCCTCCCAACCTTCAAAAGAGGCAATGACGTCCTTCTCTTCCCCCGTGCTTCCACTGAAAGGCACAGGTTGACAATATATTTCTACCGTGACCTCAGGACCCCAAGTCCAATCAGTACTAGAATATTTTAGGACAACTGAGAGATTTTCCACTGGTCTCTACTAGCTCAAGAAAAATTTCCACTCTCTTCCTTAGTTTCTGAACATAACCCCCATTTCTCACTAGGATGAGTCTCTTGTCCCCAGAGGAGCAAGTAATTGATCACACTGTCCAACCACCTTTCAGTTCTTGGAAAACATTTACCATCAGCATTTTTACTTTTTATGGAATCACTTTCCATAATTAATTTTATTATTCACAATTAATGATAAATAAAATAAATTTTCTAGCAAAACATTAATTGTCTCAATCTTTTCCTTGAAGAAATAATAAAATGTCATTTAACTAGTTAACAACTAGTTAAAATTTAAATGTAGCTGTCAAAACTCCCCCCCAGAAATAACACTGTCCTCGGTGTTTCACTCCAGCTCAGAAAATAGCTCTGGGTAATCCTCATGCACAAACCCTTCATCCTCCAAAGTAGCCTCATCTGGGCCGAAGTGATTCCACTACACTTTAACCTGGGTGATGACTCGCTTCCGGAGCATAATTTCTCTTCGATCAAGTATGTGTTGCGGCTCGACTAGAAACTCATCGTCCAACTCTACTTGCAAACAACAAAGTTCCTTGTCAAAATTTCATAAAGAAATCATATTTCAAGTTAGGATTTTTAATTCTATCCTACCTGAATATTCTGCCAACAAATTATGTGCTTCGAATCATGCACATATTGCTTTAACAGGGATACATGAAACACATTGTGTACTCGGACGTGACTGGGTAAAGCCAGTCAATAAGCCCCAGGTCCTACCATTTCAAAAGTTTGGAAGGGTCCACAGAACTTGGGAGCCAACTTGGCACAAGAGGCCCACCCCAAGGTACTTTTCTTGGGTTTGATCCTCACATACACATGATCTCCCACTTTGAATTTACGATAAGTCCTCTTCTTATCTACATAGATATTCTGTCGATCTTGTGTAGCTTTCAAGTTTTGTTTGATCTTCTTTACTTCTAACTCCATTTCAGCTAGCATTTCTGGTCCCAACATTAGTTTCATTTCAGGATTTCTCCAATTTATGGGTGTGCGATATTGCCTCCCGTATAGAGATTCGATAGGACTCATCTTAAGGGACTCCTGATAACCATTGTTATAAGAAAATTTAACCAAATGCAAGTAGTCTTCCCATTTGGTTGGTTGTTGCATCACATACATGCACAGCATGTCCTCCAGAACTTGGTTTACCCGTTCTTTTTGAACATCTTTCTAGGGATGATAAGCAGTGCTAAAGTTTATTTGGGTCCCCAGACCTATAAACAGAGTTTTCCAAAATGCAGAAGTAAACTTAACATCTCTGTCCGAAATAACAGTTTTTATAATGCCATGTAGTCTGAATATTTCTCTCATGAAAATATTTGATATCTGTGCAGTCTTATAAGTAGACTGCACAGGTATAAAATGTGTAGATTTACTCAATCTGTCGATTACCACCATTATGGAGTCATTGTGCCTCTTTGACCACGGTAAACCTGTAATGAAGTCTAGGGATATGAACTCCCACTTCCATTTAGGTATTGCTATGGGCTGCAACAATCCTGCAGGATGTCGATGCTCCACCTTAACCTATTGACACTCCAAACATTTATTTAACTACTCAGCAATATTTTTACGCATACCAGGCCAGAAATATACTTTTATGATAGCAGTTAACATTTTCTGGTGTCATGGGTGTCCTGGATAATTACTCCGATGGTATTCATTCATGATTAGCTCCTTTAGGTCCACTCAGTTTGGTACATACAACTTTCCTCTAAAGTTTAGCATTTTCTTTATTAACTCCATATTCAAAATTATTTCCTTGCTTTCTGGTCTCTTCCATTTACTGCCATGGGAATTGATATTCAGGATCCTTCTATGCTTCCACTTTTACTTGATCTAAGAATTTACATTCAAGCTGATTATAGTAAAGCTCGTAAACACAATACAAATTCCTACATAAAGTGTCAGCCACCTGATTTTCCTTACCCTTCACGGGCTGGATGTCCATATCAAACTCACTTCAGAAGGCATTCCATCTTGCCTATCGGGATTTTAAATCAGCTTGCCTGAAATAACTGGTTAGGCTGCTATCATTTGTCTTTAGTACAAATTTCTTACCTAACAAATAGTGTCTCCATACCCGGAGTGCAAGTACTACTGTTGTTAACTCTAGATCATAGGTTGAATATCTTTGTTCATGTTCTTTCATCTTTCTTGACTCATAAGCCACCACCTTCCCGTCCTGAGATAAAACTGCCCCAACTCCCTCTTTACAAGAGTTTGTACAAACCTCAAATTCTTTGTTGGGATTGGCTACCCTGAACACTGGTGCAGTGGTTAATAGCTGCTTCAACCTCTCAAAGCTGTTTTGATACTCAATATTCCACTTAAAGATTATTATTTTTCTCTCCAAGGAGGTGATTAGAAAATCAATTCTAGAGAATCCTTCAATGAATATTTGATAATAACCAGCCAATCCCATAAAAGATCAATATCCGCCACATTTTGGGGTACCCGCCATTCCATGATTGTCTTGATTTTCTCAGGATAAACATAAATCCCTTCTACTGAAATAACATGGCCTAAGTATTGGATTTCTCTTTTGAATAAATCACACTTGCTGAATTTAGCATACAACTGGTGTTTTCTTAACATTTCCAGCACCATCCTTTAATTTTCCCTATGTTCTTCTTGGTTTTTTGATTGGATTAAAATATCATCTATGAATATAAGTACAAATTTATCTAGGAAAGGATAAAATATACCATGCGTTAACCTCATAAAGGTTGATGGTGTATTTGTTAACCCAAAGGGTAACACCACAAATTCATAATAATCGTACGTGGTACAGAAAGAAGTCTTTCAAATATTTTCATCCTTGATTCAGATCTGGTGATATCCAAATCTTAAATCTATTTTTGAAAACACTGTGGCCCCCTTCACCTGATCAAACGGATAATCTATCCTTGGTAAAGGATGTTTATTCTTGACTATTAACTTGTTGAGCTATCTATAGTCCATGCACATTCGCATGGTTTCATCCTTATTCTTAATGAACAATACTAGTTCTCCCCAAGGGGACACACTTGGACGAATATAACCTTTTTCCAGCAATTCCTGTAACTGCATTTTTAATTCAGTTAATTCTGGAACACTCATTCTGTAAGGAGCTCTTGACACAGGTGATGCTCCTAGCATTAATTGAATGTAAAATTGATATCCCTTCTTGGTGGTAATCCGGGTATGTCTTCCAGAAAGACATCAATGAAATCTTGTACCACTGGTATATTATCCATCATAGGTGATTTTTCCTTGGAATTGGCATATCCCACCTAGATGGCATAATTCTTACATCCCTTCCTCATACACTTATTCATCTGATATTTTGTAATAGGATGCAGCTGTAGGGGTTTCTTGATTCCCTGAATCTCCTTGCGTGTTCTATCTTGCATTCTATAATAAATAATCTTTTCTTTGCAGTCCATTAAGATCAATTCTTTTTCTAGCAAATCCATGCCCAATAAAACATGATAGGACCCTAATGGCAGTATGTTTCGGTCCATGTTTAACTGTTGTTCTGCAATTTCTAATGTGCAGTTTGGAATTTTGGTAGTTGCCTTTCTTTTGCTCCTGTGGCTAGTTGTACCAGCCAAGGGTTTTTGAATTTATGCCCTTTCAATTTACATTTTTCCACTATTTTGGGATTAACATAATTTAGACTTGCTCCTGGATCTACCAAAATAGAAATAGATTGAGACAATAATTTACCTTCTAGATCTATCATTGTCGGTTGATAATTTTCCTGTCGATTCTCTAATTTCACGTTGATACAAGGAATGTTTTGCGCCACATCGCCTACTATAGAAGCCTCCTACAAATTTGCAATCGTTTCACTTCTTGCTCGTTGCGGGCAATTTTTTTAGTAATGTGCTTCACCACACCCCCAACATTGCATGGGTGGTTTGGTCACTTGGCCTTGCTCAGGCTTTCTAGATGCCTCTGTAGGCCTTTCTTCAGCTAGCCATCGGGTTCTTTGATGATTTCTGCCAAAATGCTTACTGACAGAACTTCGTGTAGAATTCTTAAAGCTGTTATTTTTGGCGCCTTTGAAGTTTGAGCTGCTTTTATGTCCCAATTTCAAGTCATGCAATTATTTATATTTATAATCGTAGAAACGTTCTGTTAAATACTTGTCTTTAAAGTATTGTTGGAATGATTCCCAGGTAACATCTTGGTCCTCAATGTTGCGAACATTCTTTACTTCTTCCCACCACATACTGGTTTTCTCCCTTAACTAATATATCGTGAATCTGGCCTTCAGGTTGTTGTTGTACTGATACACCTAAAAATATTTGTTCATATTTATCAACCAATCCTCTGCCACTTCCTTAGCTTCACCATCAAATGTTGGTGGTTTTATTTTTTGAAACTCACCTTTAAGCTCCACTTTTTACTTCTTAACTTCTTGCTCATCCGACAAATTTCCAAATTCTGCTTCATTATAGTTTTTGTTCTTGTTGCTTCGCTGGGATGGGATTCTTTCCACTCTGTTAGTGCTTTGGTCCCTTGTTTGTCGCTCATCACATTCTTGCATGTCTCTATCAGCATTGGGTTGTTCGATTCCCTGATTTTTCTTTTCTGACAGGCTCTTGAGTATCTTTTCTTGCTCTTGCATCAAGAAATCGTTATCACTTCGAACTCATACCATTTCTTCCTGTAGCTTATGTATTGTATTCAACGGTATGCTAGTTTGGTGCTACTATTCCTCCAGCAGTCTACTTGTTTGCTGGTGCTTATTGACACTCATTTCAACCCACATCTCAGGGCTCACTTCTGGTTGTGTTTGGGTTCCTTAGTGTTCAGGGGTGGTTGTTGCGTTGATCCCCTTCTCATGACTTTTCCTGTTAAGCTTTTATTATGTGCATTAGTATACACACAACTTAATTCATTAGTTGACCCTTAGGGTCCCACTGTATGAACGCTGCTCTGATACCACCTATAAAACTCATACATACAAAGATATATATTTTTTAATTCTTATCGTACAGCAAAATATTGTAACTATAATATTTAACTTTTAACCCTTGCTATAAGATTGTTGTACAAATCTATATTTATGGAAATGGGTTTTCAATCACCGTGTTTATTAATACACCTTGGGCGATGTGTTGATTCATTGTTGAATAGTTATACCATAGTCTTACAACGATATTCAACCATGTGATTTGGATCTAAATTATACCTTTGATACCTTGTGCATTTATTTTCCGTATCATTTTTGTGCTTTCCGTGATGTACTGGTGATCCATGAGTTGTCCTTGCGATAAAATTAACACCACCAACTATGCCTTTGAGGTCTTATCTATTGATAATTCATTTGGCCACTTTCCCATCTAATCATCATTCGATCTCGATGAAGATCTACGACATAGGAATTGGGCAAGAAACACTGGGTATTACCACGCAACCCTAATAATTCCTTGTCATTTCTCCTCTATCGTCGAAGTGGGTAAGGTCTGCAACTCTATTGTTGTTTAGGGTTTGAATGCTAGAATTTTACATGGCACTTCCCATGACAGTTAACAATGCTTTAGCGGTAGCATGTGTCCATGATTGGGGGCCGAGAAAGAAGAATCCTCCTGCCTCAATAAGAACTCCCATCCAGGATTTGCATTTCAGCTCTTCCATCTTTCTTCTTCTCTATTTTGTCACCGGTAATAATTTTAGGACTTTCTTGGTTATTTTCCATTTGGAAATTGTCTTATTATTTTGTTTGGACTTTATGGTTATTGTACAGGGTATTCAACTGTTAATCTTTCCTTCCTGTCTCTTACTATGCAGGTATGGCGTCTTGCAATTCTGTTAGCACACCTCTTCAAGTAAACAATATACCAAATTCTATTATTTTCTTTATATCTGTTGGGTCAACACCAGAAATTCTTTTAACAATGCCAAATGAAGTCTCATGGTTTTCTTTGGGGTTCTTGTAGGTTTGTTCTTTTTTTGAAAATTTTACTAGTCTCTAAACTCTCTCTTCATGAGGAAACTTCATCTCCTGTTAATCAATAACTTTCACCTCCTGGTACACAAGTCTCAAATATTTATCTGCAAAGTCTTCCTCATCTCACGGGCATTTTCATTTAGAGATTCTTTGTATAAGCTATTCTGGTTTTGCTGCTCCAAGCCTCTCTCAAAGAGTTCTTGGCTAGTCTTATGAAGAGTCGTATGTATTTTGGATTTGTTGTGGCTAGGCATGTAGACTTTTGCATTCATTCCTTTGTAGAGAATTCATAAGGATTTCCTTATTTGGTTTTTCTAGAAGATTTTCCCCAAATAATACTTAAATGTATATACCACGCCCATAGATAATATGTCTATGTCTATATGAATTGGGTCGAAATGTATTTACAGTTTTTTACCTTTTCTTTAAAATGAATAATGTATTTTTGTAAGAATTTGATGGCTGCTGCTGACTTCGAGTTACTGTACTGTAATTTATAAATTTTCATTGAAAGACGTTTCTTGTTTTTTGTTCAATAATTTCATGCTTCGGACTTCCTGTGAAATAAAATTATGTGCCTGAGCCTTTGGCGAATCTTTGCACACTCTCTCTCTCTCTCTCTATATATATATATATATATATATATATATAAAATTTATCCTCATATGAATCATGGGCTTCCTTTTATATAAAAGAAAATAAATACTTTAGTGTTAATCATTATTCATTTTTTAATGTTCCTCTCAACTTGGCTATGTTATCTAATGATTTTACTAAGCATGTAACCAACATAGTTTAATTTGTGCTTCTATTCGAGTGACCAAACCACTCATGTTTCTGTCCATGTATAGATAATTTGGGAAACACGATGTGCCTTGGAACTAGAGGTTCTACCTCCGGATCTAAGGCCGACAGTGATTTTCTTATAAATGTTAGAGTTTAGTCTTTTCTTGGTTGTCACAAGTTTTTACTGTTACGAAGTTTGATCAGCAACTAAACATTCCAAAATAGATTTAATTCCTGCAAATATTTTCTTCTGTGTATTTTCTTCTATTTTACTTTTAGAATGGCTAATATATATCGTAATACTTGCACTCTATAGCATCTACTATATTTATGACAGTCTCCACAAGGTTTTTTATTTGGTATTAACTTAACTCAATAATATGGTTTCTAGGTTGAGAAACAATAGTTCTTACTTATACTGCATCAGTATTTCATTCTATCGATAAACAATATTTTCTTCTCCAAATAAACAATATTTCTTTCTGTAAATAAAAAAATATTTCCTTCTGCAATAAAACATTATTTATTTCTACAAATAGTTTATCTATTCTAAAGATTTAACTTACAGAAATCACTACTAGCTTTCTGAACCTTTTCAACAAATCCATATACCATTCACAACACAACTTATATATAACTAGATAATTAACACATGCCTATGTACAAATCTTGTAGTACGATTTCTGTAAACTTCAAATACCGAACAAAATCAATAACTTATCTGAAAATAATTACTACCGATGATGTTCCTCCCAACCTTCAAGAGAGGCAATGACGTCCTGCTCTTTCCCTGTGCTTCCATTGAAAGGTACAAGTTGGAAATATATTTATCTTGTGATCTCAGGACCCCAAGTCCAGTCAATACTAGAATATTTCGGGACAACTGAGAGATTTTCCACTCGTCTCTACCAGCTCAGGAAAAATTTCCACTCTCCTCCGTAGTCTTTGAACATAACCCCCATTTCTCACTGGGATGAGTCTCTTGTCCCCAGAGGAGCAAGTAATTGTTCAAATTTTCCAACCACCTTTCAGTTCTTGGAAAAAATTTACCATCATCATTTTACTTTTTATGGAACCACTTTCCATAATTAATTTAATTATTCACAATTAACAATAAAGAAAATAATTTTTCAAGCAAAACATTAATTGTCTCAATCTTTTCCTTAAACAAATAATAAAAAGTAGTTTAACTAGTTAACATTTAAATGCAGCTGTCACACCTATTTCAATAATACATCTCACATTTACAAAAGGAAAAAAATATCATAAAAATTAATTAAATTATAGCTTTACTATTATTATTATTATTAATTATAAAAAGATGTAATATTTGAGCTAAGCATGTATAGATTTAAAAAATATGTAACAAAAATATTAATCATGTAGATTTATCCCCATTTAGCCATGAAAATTCTTAATATACAAAGAAGCTTGTGTTGAAATATTATGGACTAATACCATAGGTTATCAATACCACATGTCCATAAAATCATAACTCATTTCCTATGACACATGTTTCTATGATATTTTATTTATTTATTTTAAATTAGTCAATTTAATTAAAATGCTAGAAAAGAGGTAACTACATTCATCTATAGCTACTATTATTTTATTTTTTCCCATAAAAGATAAATCCCTACTATTGTCGTAATAATTATTAATAATTAAATTAAAATTTTAAAAACATGTTTTTACATAATTTTAGTATTATTTTTATCCTAGTTATAATAATCCCTACTACCCTCGTAATAAATATTAATAATTAAATTAAAATTCTAAAATCTTTGTTCCAAATCAATATAAACCATTTTTTATATAATGGTAGTATTTATTTATTTTATCCTACTTACAATAATTTATGCAATCAATTACTTTTTACATAAGAGAGAGAGGTACTCAGTTACAACTGCTTAATTATTATTATTATTTTTAATTTTAATGTATTTTAGTCCAAATTTATATTTTTAATTATTTCAAAATTTTGTTTTTTATTTTATTTTATTCACTATTTTAATAAAAAAATAATTTTATTTTTCTTAAAAAATTATTATTATTATTATTATTTTTTGGAGTACTCTTTAAGTGAAACTTTTGGAACTTTTTTGAAAAAAATTGTGGGTAAATCTTGATTTGTGTTGTTTAAATTGGGTTTTTGACTCAATATATGGATTCAACACTCTCAAAAATTCTTGAGGCACTTGGATTGTGAAGAGTTCGCCTAAAAAAACTTGTGATTTCAATGAATCACTGTGACAAAAAAAACTTTTGATTTCAATAAATCCCTTTGACGGGAAAATAAATAAGAAAACTTTCCAAATAGTCACACTTAAATACTATATTTTTAATTGTTATTTTTTTAAGTTTTATTTTATTTTTTATTTGTATCTTTTAAATTGTATTTTTTATTATTTTATTTATATGAGTGAAATTTAAAGTAAACATTTAAAATAATTTAGTACTCTTTTGAAAAAGTGGTTAACCTGTTTTAGGTTAAGGTTTTGAGTTTAACCTTAAAAAAGTTGATTGCAACAAACTATCTATTGATTTGCAATGTTTTTAGTGACCATGATTTTGTTTTTTAATAGAAAATGTTCTAAAATTAACCTAGAAAAAGGTAGTACAATATCACAGTTTTCTATTTGAAAGTGCTTTTTTCATGTATTTTTATGCAAAATTATGAGTTTTATTTTATTTTGGATTTGAGTTCTCATTTTGATGTCATAATTCTGCTTAATAAATCTATTAATAATTATAATAAATTGATAGTTGGAAAAGAGTTATATATAATAATTGCCTAAAAACATTAAGAAAAATGATTGAAATCAAAGTTGAATACTCAACTTTTTTAACAATTTATTAAAATAAATGTTATGTAAAATTTCAAATTCTAAACACCTATAAAAATTTGACTGAATTGTATAAATCAACAAAGTTCAAATGGTGTTGTATTTTACAAACAAATATTTAAATAATCTATAAAAGCATTTTATTTAAAACATCAATTCAAAGACATTGGCTAGCCCAAAAATATGGACATTGGCTAGCTCAAAGATATGGAAATGAGGAATTAGAATATATAGGTTTTTTTTTTTTTTTAATGTTTTTTTTTTCTTTTTAATATATTTTTGTTTATTTTGTTTAAAATTCTATAAAAATTTATTGGACTAATTCCATTTAAATGTCTTAAAAAATTTGAAGTCAATTGAATGTCCCAAATTTTTTTACAAAATGCCAATTCCATTTTTATATTTAAAATTACTTTTTAAATAACAAAAATCACCTTATCATATAACTTACTTCTAAACAAGATCTAATGCAACATGCTTCTAAACAAGATCCAATGCAACGCTCAAAATATCTAAAGGAAAACCCAAGTGTGAAAGACTCAACATGTACAGTTTGGTTGCATCCCCTAACTTGTTCGCGAAGAAAAACCCAAATAGAGAAAGAGTTAAGGAACTTACAATCCTCAACCCCCAACTTGTTCGCGAAGAAAAACCAAAATAGAGGAAGAGTTGAAGAACTTATAATCCTCGACAGCTTTAACCATTTGCATCTAGTATACGTACCTTGAACCATTTGCATTGCAACAAGATCCATCAATTGAGATCCAAAAAGTGCAGGTGGTTGTATTTTCTGAAATTTCATTGTTGCGGGAGTCTGTGTTGTACACAGATGTGATGTGGTAAATGCAAGATACATAAATTTGGATAAGAATTGATAAACACCCATGATAAATATATGGAATGCATGTGATGAAATATATATATATATATATAAGTGGATCTCGCTCACCTTTTATTCCTTGTCAATCATCTTTTCACTCCGTCTTTATGGTCATTATTATTAAAAATCCAGAAAATCTATATATGAGTTTTTATCGTCGACAATATTTTATTTATTTAAATACCAGATCGATGAGATCGTGAAAGTACAATAAAACGATTACCATATGGAAGTTGTTGCATATTTAGACATTATTTTCATATGAATAACATGAGATCGAATATGGCTCGAAGATCCTGATTATATCAAGTTGGTCGAAGGGATATGGAGGGAGGATTGTGATTTGGATGGCAGGACGGCATGGGACAGTTTCCATTTCCGATTGCAGAAAACCAAAATGGCATCTAGAATATGGGAAAGAGATAAAAAATGGATGCTCAGGGCGGAACTTGGAGATATTCAGCATCAAATGGAGGGGATTATTAACTCTTTTCTATCTGTTTATCCATCCGATGCCACTTTGGTGATGCTCATGGATTTGGGTGTGCGGAAAAGGGAAATATTGAGGATCGAGGAAGTATCTTGGCGCCTCAAGAGCCGGATGACATGGTTGGCAGAAGGCGACCAGAACACAAAATTTTTTCACAATTCTGCAAATGAGCGTAGGTGTAGGAATTCCATTTGTAGCATTCAGAAAGATGATGGATCTATTGCATATGAAGATGATGACATTCGTCAGGAAGCGGTGGCATATTTCTCTAAATTTTACAAGCTTCAAGATGGAATCGATGGAAATGCTCAGGTATGGTTGCTTGACCACATTGATCGCCTTTTTGACGATGATGCTATTTCCAATTTGGATAGGCCCATTTCTGGGAATGAAGTCTTTATGGTCCTTAAGTCTTTTTCAAGGGACAAATGTCCGGGTCCGGATGGCTGGCCGGCCGAGTTTTTGATTCACTTCTTCGAGCTGATGGGAGATGAGTTGGCTCATATTATTGAAAACATTCGGATTAGTGGGGTTATGCCGGCAAACCTCAATTCTACTTTTACTGCCCTTATTCCAAAAGCGGCTGCCCCTCAGACATTTGCTGATTATAGGCCGATCTCACTGTGTAATGTCTTATACAAAATCTCTTCTAAAATTATTGCTGGCCGGCTGAAGGATACATTATCAAGATTTATATTGGGGGAGCAGTATGGTTTCCTAAAGGGTCGTTCCATACACGACGCCACTGCCATTGCTCAGGAGGTATTGCACTCAATTCATACTGAGAAAGAGGAAGCCATTGTGATGAAGGTTGATCTTCACAAGGCATATGATTCCATCAACTGGGCCTACATCAGAAAGGTTCTTATGAAAGTTGGCCTTCCTATTTGCATCATAAGATGGATTATGTCATGCATCACCACTGTTAGATTTGATGTCATCATTAACGGGGTTCCTACTTCTTTTTTTACTTTTGGTCGTGGTCTTCGCCAAGGCTGTGCACTATCACCGCTTATTTTTATTCTCATTATGGATGGCTTCAGCCGTATTATGCACAGAGCAGAGCAGAGGGGTTTTATAAAAGGTTTTTCTTTCTCAAATACGGTAACATGTTCCCATTCATTGTTTGTAGATGACTTGCTGATATTTGGGTACTTGATCCGGAACCACTGGTTTTATACCCATTTGATGCTCATGAGATTTGAATCAGCTATAGGGCTGGGCATTAATAAAGGCAAATCTTTTATTATTTTTGAATATGGGGATATTAATGAAATTGCATTCATAGCTGACTTCATGGGGGTCGAGTGCACGGGTGCTATGGAGGGGTTTACATATCTGGGTTTCTTTATCAAACCGTGTGGTTATAGGATCCGTGATTGGGCATGGCTGGTTGACAAGATTAGGAGGAGGATGACGAGATGGACTCATCGCTGGCTGTCCATGGGGGGTAGGCTAATAATGATACAGGCGGTTCTTTCCCAAATGATGGTTTATTGGGGTCATTTATATTTTTTTCCAGAAGGGATCATCAACAAGATTAACCGTATCATTGCAAATTTTCTTTGGGGAGATTCTATGGGTTCAAAAAAAATTCATCTATGCAGATTAGAGTCACTATGTCGGCCAAAGGAACACGATGGGTGGGGAATTCTGAATACAATAAATTTCAATATCGCTTTGCTCATTAAGTCCTTTTGGCGTGCCATGCATGGGAATGGGATTTGGAGTGCAGTTATAAGTTGTAAGTATATTGATGGAGACCTCCTTCACCAACTTTTATGCATGCAGGTGACTTATCCGCGTTATATTTCGGCCATATGGTGGAGTTTTAAAAAGGTTATGGCGCGTATGGCTATCCGGTTGGCATGGCTTTTTAAGGACGGGAGTAGAATCCCAATCACCTACAATAAGATCAGTGCTCTCCCATATGAAGCGCAGCCATCACTGGACCTGCAACTCGTTTTGGCTTGTGGAGGTTTTCATTTCCTGGCCCAGACTATTAGGGAATTGTCCTTTGACGCCCCTGTGTTCAAAACGACTGAGCAATTGGGATTGTATGGAAGGCTGGCGGGCGAATGGGACAACCTGCGAGACTCTTTTCGTGCTGCTGGCTTTTGTTGGGGTGCTGGAGTGGACTCAATTATTTGGGATGGGCCTATGTTCGAGGGGGGGCTCATTGTCAAGGATATATACAGATCGATAAATTCTACATCTTATTCTGGACTGATCTCTAATACTTTTTTTCCATTCTGGAAGAGAAGGATTCCCACAAAGATCGTTCTTTTTGGGTGGTTGGTGTGGAGGGGTAAGATCCTCACCGGGGAGAATCTTATGAAGAGGGGTTTCTGTGGCCCTTTTCGATGCAGCATATGTGGTGCGGATGAGGAATCCATAGGCCATTTATTTTTCTTCTGCCCTGTTATAAAAGATCTATGGGGACTTTTCTCCACCCATCATATGGGTCCTGGATGGTATCCTGAAGATTTTATATCATCTGCGCTGGAGTGGGATAAACTGAGGGGTAAATACAGATCCCTCCCTTTTTTCCTCATCTGGGAGGTTTGGCTTGGGAGGAACAAAATGGTTTTCCAAAACATTCCTTTCCAGATTCCTAGGATCTTTGCTGCTATTAACAGATGGATCGAAGACCGGCCTACTCCTCATGCGGCTACGGTGGACCTCTCTCATCGTCTGAGGCCTCATGATATGGACATTCCTGCTATATATTTCGATGGTGCATGTGCTGATGGTGTTATGGGATGTGGAGCTTGGATTAAGCTCTCGCAGAGGGAAAGACTTGTCATATACTGGAACGGGGGCATGGGTACTAATAACAAAGCGGAAATCATAGCTCTTTGGGGTGCTCTTCTGGCTGCCACAAATTCTCAACTGCAGAATGTGCATGTATATGGTGACTCTCGGGTGGTTATAGGCTGGATTACTAATTCTATGGCTATGAATTGCCCAGATCTGACTGGATGGGCTCTCAGGGCTCGTAGATTATGGATTTTATTAAACAGGCCTCCCATCACTCACATCTACCGGGAGAATAACACTAGGGCTGATGCGCTATCTAGGAAAGGGATTGTTTCTGAATATGGGATTATGTTTGTCACACATTTTAGAGATGGTATTCCTATATGGCAAAACCATATTCAAATTCCATAGATGGTGGGACTTTTTCGGTTTTTTTGGCATGCTAGTATCTTATATGTTCATTTCAATATCTTCTCCTAGTTCGGGATGCATCCGAAATGCTAGTTCTTTTCGTTTTTTGATATACGATTAACCTGGTTATGGGTTATGATGTTTTTAATTGTCTGGGGCTTACTATCATTACACATCATATTCAAGCGAGCTGGATTTTGAAATACCTCATGTGAGCAGGATTTCTGTGCGGGCCAATTATGATCCTATCGGGCGAGATGGATGACATTATATGTCGGCCAGCTTTATATTTTTTACACAGGTTGCTCACAATATTGATGGATTGATCGAGCGTGCGGGTACCTCAAACATCTATCAAGCGAGCGTGTTACAGGTCTTTCCAGGCGAGCGAGTTTTTTGGAACAGGTTCATCATATGCATCTCTCTTCATGATTTATCAAGCGAGCGGGGTTTATTATATATCAGGCGAGCTGGCCTTTTTCAGGAGATATGATGCGGATTCTATCAAGCGAGCGTGATTAATAGTGCAAGCGAGCGGGATTATTCTTATTTTGGCGGATCTGAATGAACCTCAGCTGTTGCATTTTCTTAAGGGCTCTAATATCCTCTAAGTTTTATTTCAAGGCCATTGTCTACTCTCTAGACTCTCCTTTCGAGCCGAAATGATAACAGATCCTTTTCATGCTACTTTTCCTTATCTATGAATCTTCTCATGGAGACAATTTGTATATGCCTCATTATTTGTAATCTCCAATCTTCTCTTGCCAATGAATATGTTTATAAGTATTGGGACTGATCTGTCCCTGGTTATGGGGATGCCCACTTTTCTATCACTGCTTAATTTCATGAGCAGCATCTAAATGGGCTACATGATGTCTTTCTCGCTGAGGTTCATTATCAGCTGAGATTATATGTTCCATATGTATTGTTTTATATTTCAATATAATTCAGCGTTTTTTTTCTCCTGAAAAAAAAGTTGTATGTGCACTTTTAATATTGTTAATGAGTAATTGTTCCATGCTATTGATTATCAATTATTTTGATTATAATTTATTTTCATAAAACGACATGAAAGCAATGCTACGATGGGATGTAGGGTAATATTTGGGCTTATATTAAATAATAATATTTAAAGTATATTTTTAGTTTTGTGGTTTATTTTATTATATTTTTATTTTAATAATGAAATGTTTGGTCACATTATTTTTTAGATTAATTAGTTGTATTTGATGTTAGATTTGTTTATAATGAAAATTGTCAATTTCAAATACATAAATGTGGTGTTGGTTGTGAGAATAAGAGTTTATTAATTTTATTTTTCTATTTTTATATATTTATTATAATTTATTTTCTCATAATCTTTTTGATTTGTTTTTATTTTCTTATTTCATATTTCAATTGGTAAGAGTTGGTTCTTAGTTGTGTTATTATTAGTTTTTCCATCTATGGGATGATATGCTTTAATAAAATTGCACTTTGATTTTCTATACTTGTTAGAATAGGGTGTGCATTATTGTTATATTGTTATGTTGTTTTAGTAGGTTTTTCCATTTTCTAGAATTTATGTTTAATGAATTATAACTAGGTTTGGAGTTTGGTAGCTATAATATAAATATTACTCAAGGAAGGGATTGTGTGGTGATAGAAATACTATTGGGCTTTATTCATGCGTGGATATGACTAGTTTTAAGCTTTTTGAATAAGAGGATTAAGAAAAAAATCAGAGAATCATTGCCTTAGTCGATTGCTCCATTGAACAAGCTCTCAGTTTCGGTTCTATCTTATGAAAACTACAAAAATATAAATGAGCCTGTGATCAATATTCCTCTCAGAATCCACGTAACCCATGCCAGAATGAAAAGGTGTGGAAGCATTTTCTATTGCTTCATCGGGTAATATCACCTCGCCTTTATTAATATTTTTAGAAGTGTAAGCAATTGATAGTAGACCTGATGGTGGTAGGGCTCTAGACAGGTTGCACTCCATTCAACAATGTTGCGACCCCACGAATGTTAGTGCATGGAATTATAGCCCTTGATGAGGATATTATGTTGCTGGGATCAACATCGCTAGTCCTCTTAATCTCCTTATCGACCATAGGAAAATAGATTCAATATAAACCATTGAGGCTTCCAATGTGCTGTATGTAGATTCGAATTCCTCGGGGCTCCCTTTTTGATAGATTTATTTGAGGGAAGGGCCAACGATTTTCTTGGTGAATGATGGCCATTATATTGTGTTAACCATATGTAACTACATAGAATGAGATTTAGCTTTCCTTGTGAATGATGGCCATTATATTATGTTAGCCATATATACTTACATAGAATGAGTTTTAGCTTTATCACGTGAGTTTGTTTTATGAAATATTTATTTCGTGTCTTGGCTCATGTGTGGGCTGCTTATTCTTTGATTCGATTCACCAACATTGTGTTTTTCCCAATTCTTTCAAGATGGCTAAAAGACTATAGGAATTTTGTGAGTAAAATGAAGTCAAGCAACTTTGCAAGAAGGTTCTTCGTTTTCCATCCGCAGTTGTTGTTTTCCAAAAAGAAAATGCAACATCTAACAATTGCTTCTAGAGTAATCTCACTAAGAAAATCATGAAGGTTGACATTCTATATTTAACTATGGGAAATTATTTCTATAATCTCATAGATGAGATTACATAAAATATTGACCTCCTTGATTATTTGAAGGGAACTCAGTCCTTTTTTACTTAGAACATGCAATTTTGAAGAAGCAAATTTTCAAGCTGAAGGAGAAAAATAAGGCCAATTATGGAGCTATCTTATTTAAAATCCTTATGACATTTATTCGTGAAGAAGAAAGCTCTCTTCAAGGAGAAAAAAATAGATTGTTGGATCAATATCAAACTATGAAACAAGGTTATGATTCCTTCTTATAAAAGTTGATTTAGAAGGATGAGATCATTCAAGATTTGCAAGAATGCAAGCACCACCATGAATTGGAGGTTAGTCGCCTTCAAAATGCCTAGAAGCAGAATTCTATTGTCAAGCTCATGTTTAGATGTTGATAATAGTGATTTTGTTTCACCTAGCTTTGAAAAATACACCACTAGTATCAATTATCGATTGTTGAGCAAATGGGATACATTAGAGGAAGACTTGGGAAGAATGAATAGCACATTTTTGTTCCTATTAACCATGTAGTATATTTATCAAGTGAATTTTATGGATATTATACTATTTCTATCTCATTACCTACATCCAACCATCTTGAGACTAGAGAGGTGTCATTTGTTGTTGAAAGAATTCATAGTGAGGTGTTGGAAGAACATGCTCCCACTGATGATGATAAATAGATCGATGACATGGATTCTAATTTCATTCTAGATGAAAATGTTTTTGAACACATATTTGAGTCTACATAACCAAAAATTGAGCCATATCAACATCTTCATACCAAAGATAAAAAGTTGGATAAAAAGAATATTGAAACTAAAAATGAGCTATTTTTACTGACTACATATAGATATTTATTAGAAATATGATGTCATTGATGGAAAAGGTGATGAAGATAATGACAAAGGGAAAGAATAACGAATATTAGCAAAGTATGGATGTATAAGGTTTTATCACCATAAATTTTTTTTTGGTTCTAAACTTTGATATTTTACCTTGTTCCTAGTCATGGTCTTGGATAGGTGTTGAGTTATTTAATTTTTTAAAGGGTAAGTGATAGGGTTAGAGTCTCAAAATTGTCATTTTCATTTCCAAATAAATTTTGACAACCTCATTCCATGGTTTAAAGGTCCCATATTTTGTTTAGAAGTCATATTTTAACTCTTTGAAAAGTTTCCTGAAATTAGCCCTGAAACCACACTTTCGTAGTAGAGTCAATGGAAAAATGTTGTTTTGCACTACAAAAGCGCTGTTACTTTCATAGCGCATTTCTCCGAAAATACACTAAGTGCGCTACGAAAGCGTGGATTCGTAGCGGGTCATGTCAAATCAGAAAATCATTCAAATTCCATTAGTTTTTCGTCATTAGGTGTCAGTTAGAGGTCATTTCCAAGACAAACAGCCATTCAAAATCATCATTGCATTCGGAGAGGTTTCATTTATGAAATCTAAGTTCAAATTTGAAAGGGTTGGCTGGTTTCTTATTTGATTTTCCATGAAAAACACTCCAATAGACTGTTTTCAAGAGTAAATCTTGTGGTAATCTCACACCAAAACTTCTATTATCCATTATCAAGCGAGGTTGATTACTCTAATCAAGAGAGGATGACTATTTTGAATTCAAGTGAGGCTGATAATCAGAGTTCATAGGAAAATTTCATAAATTCGAAGACAAAAATGACTGAGGAGAAGAAAAATCATAGGTCAGGACATTATTTAAGGACAGAGCATGAAAGTATAGGAACCCTAGCTAAAGACAAATCAGTATTGGAAGCTTTCAAGAAGGTAGGGTGTTTGAAATTTTGTGAAAATTTACAAGGAGGACACAGTCAGGTGACAAAGGAGTTTTCTTTACATTTTACTGGCTCAAATACAAAAATTGGAATCTTAAACTTGTCAGTTACTATTGAGATTATTGCCTTAGTAACAGAGATTCCTAGGAGGCAAGAGACATGGTTCAAAGGTTTCATATTTAGCATGGAGGCATGCAAAGCGTTTCTAAAGCCAGAGTTTGCAGAAATGGATTTAAACAACGCAATTCCCAGGAGCTGCATCAAAGATTAATATGCCAATTTGCTATACAACATCCATAGGTATTTTACGTGTGAGGGAAGGTATCATAAAGTATATTCATATCATTTTAAACTTCTGTTGCACTTTACTGGCATGATATCTTTAGATTTTCCATTTTTTCTGTATAGAAGTATAGCTAAGATGGTAGACAAGGTTCAAATGAAGTCTGAAGGGTGTGAAACCTCTTTATTCCACCATGGTTTAATTAAGTTGATGGTCTTACATGAACTCCGAAAGATCAACAGATAATGGTCATCATTTTTGTTTTTATGTGGTTTTGGAGTGGAAGCACAAACTACAGGAAGTAACCCTAAAGGAAAAGAGACTCCACGTACAATATCTAGCAAGCCTGTAGTGACAAGGTCAAAAATATTTGTTAAGCTAAAACCCAAGAAATAGGTGAAAGAGCTAGTAGGAGAAGCATCAGTGGTTATTGTTGAAACTCCTCAACCTGCAAAACAAAGGATGATTGAAGTTAAAGAGATTTCATAGGAACAACTAGCTAATAAACAGGTTCAACGGAGATTGAATAGGAGTCAAATTACAAAAGAAAAGGGTAAAGAAGTGATTTCAAGAGCAAGTGATACTTCAGGCTTAAAGGGAAACTTGGATGATATCTTACAAGCCATTGACATAGAAGAGTCCCCTTTGGTTCGAGCTAGTTTCATAAAAATTGATGAAGGAAAGCAAAAAAAGATGAAGTCGTCCAAAAAACTAGTATTCAATGATGAAGTAGCGGCATCTGTATTCAAGGAAAGGAAGCCTGTAACCAGATAGTCCAAAAATATGCAAGAGTATGTTGAGGTGGAGAAAACAAAGGAAGCTTCCACTGTTCATGAATAAATTATAAACCTTTCATCACCTGTACCAGAAAAGGTAAAAAACAGAGTATTCCCCACTCAAATAGAAAAAATCAATTATCCAAAGATAGAGGAAAGGTTGAAATCAGCCAATCTTGAAATTTCCAAGCTAAGGAAGAGAGCAAGAAAGCATGTTGTTGAAAAGACAAATTTCAAGAGGATGAAAGCCCTCTGGGACATTGAAAGGGTTGCTAAACCTGAAACCATTAGCAATGAAACACAATATTTCACTTGGAATGTACTAACAATAAAAGAAGCTAGATTTGTGAGAGTAATGAATACTCAGTTGAGAGCCACCAATAGAAAGAAAAGGAGACAGGTTGAAGACCTTGAAATTCAGTTGACAAGATCTCAAGAGAAACTACAGCAACAGTGAAACAGGGTAATGAAACAAGGCAGTAAATGATAAATCTTAAATCAGTTTGTCATTAAGAAGAAGACCATTTTGAGGAAAAACACATTTAAAGTTAATTTGTTTTTCTTTTTCATGTTAATATCAATCCCGGAGAAGCTTTAAATATCTTCAAATTAAAAATTTCTAAAAGTCTGTTTTGAAATAAGCTTACACAACAGTTTTGTAGCACACTACGAAACTATTAAAGATAACGTTTTGCACCTTTACACGTGAATTTTGGAGATAGGGTTGATGGGTCTTGAGTTTTAATGTTGCTAATGGAAGAATGAAGACTACAGGTAAAGGCTCCAATTGTAAAATAGGAGAAAAAAGGGGTTAAAGGAAAAAATTTCAAATACCTACAAACTGCGCTACGAAAAGAGGCTACTTTCGTAGCGCAGACATATCTATACCCTTTTACATTATTTTGGGGATTTTTCTTTGCACAGGTGGAAGTCTAAAAGTTTCAAGGGCAATGATTAACACATGTGACACATATAAAAAAATCATCAGTGTTAACAAAGCTGCTCGAAGATAAACATGGAGGTTAAGAGCTAAAAAGCAGGAACTCTGTCTCTTGGTTTTTAGGGACAGTTAGGTCATGAAACAACAGGTTTACAAAAAGGCTAGAGGCATCATCAAAAGTTTGAAAACATGGATTTGCAGCTGTCAAGAAATCATTAAAGGTTTAGATAAGTTTGTTTCAAACATGTTGAGGAGTTTTACTCCTATTTGTATTAGGACTCTTGAAAGACAGTTTAGCTGTCAGTTTGTAATTAATAGTTTTTTTTACGAATAGAATAGGTGTCAAGAATAGAAATTCGAATTCTCCTAATGATGGATCATGGAATCCAAGATTGTAAATGCTTTATATGAAGAATGAGGTCAAATTCATCAAGGAGGGAATTTTCATTAGCAAGGAAACTGTGTTACTGTAGGTCACTGTGTTCTTCTCAACTTAATACAGAGATTTGTTTGACTACTCAAGATTCACAAGGAGTTTAAGTGTATCATTTTTCTATGGCTTTTTCAATTACCTACTTGCAGTAGTATTTGTATGTGTTACTTAGAATTCATTTGACAATGCTCTAACTTCCTTCACATGCAAATAGACTGTGTTTTATCACTGTGTTACTTTTTTTCTCATAAACCTAGACTCCAAGTGCCTTGACTTCCATGTTTGACAGATTATGATGTTTTGTGGAAGACTATGTTGACTCCATGGCCCAATGAGTGTTTGCTAATCTTTGATTCAACCAATTATACATTTTTATCCTTTTTATTCCTAGATTTAGCCATCTAATCATTAATCAAAAATCTTAAACCTATTGAGAGAGACCTCACAAGTTGAGGAGGCTAAGCCTCAACCAAAAGATTGGGTTGAAAGAGTTACTCAGAGTCTACTTGATGAGCAGCCTATTAGGGTCATATTTTGTGATAACATAAGGTGCAATGACTTTGAAGGCATTTAAACTATAGTAGAATACATCAAATGATCTTGGAACACACTCAAATGGATATATCTCAAAAATAGATTTCCAAGGGAATATGGAAGTTTATAAATTCCCTTTTGGATCAGAAGATATTGCAAATTAAGGGTGAGGATCCCTAAATTCAAAAGATGCATCTAAAAGATATGGTGATGGACTTAGTTGGAGTTAGTTTTGGAATTTGTTCAAACGTGGACAAACCTGGTTGAGCAAGTGGTATAAGGACTAGAGTTAAAATTTTGAAAACACTGATGGTGTATCTCGCACCATGCGTCCCCGAACATGTGCGAGTCCAAACGTGCTCGAGTGTTAAAAAAATTGGGGATATGTTATTCGCAGGATTATCATATCGTCGATATTGAGATCGACGATTGTGGTTAATAATGAACCCCCCCCCCCCCCCCCCCCATTTTAGCACCAAACCATTTAGGGGGGTCCACAAAACACGAGTGGTTTTCTCTGACACCCAAGAGACATATGATGCAACACCCAAAGAACATATCATATGTCAATTGACGTACATACGACATGGGGCTGACTAATATACAACACATAGACTGTGTGGCAGGTGATAAGGAACCAAAAATGACATGGCACGATACAAAAGAAGACAAGTGGCATGTGATGACGATCTAGAAAATAGTATATGGTGCTCATACAAAAAGATATTTGGAGACCATTTTCAGACTCTTTGGGTGGATAAGTGGACCTGTTTTTGGGTCACACATGGGCCACACATAGGAGGCCATGTGGAAAATGTGACATGATCATGATGTCATTCAGACAATCAGAATGTCGTCTGGTTATTAAGCACACAATGAGTTATTTGTGATCATAACTCTTAGTTGTATGGGGGAAGCAGCCATTATACAAGTGCTTGGGAAATTCGACAGTGACTACAACACGTTGGAGGAGTTTTGGAAGATTTTTAATACTTGGTAATTGTTCAAGTTTAGTAGTATGTTTAACCACAACTAAGTGGCACTTGGTGAAGTTGGAGGAAAACTATGTAACTGGCAGAATATTTGGCATTTTCTCCATATTTAGTAGCCAACTAAAGTTGGAAACTCATAGTTTAAACTTGTTTCACCTAACTGCACCTCCAAATAGGCTAAACACATACCCACTTGTAGAACCTCATTGATCCAGATCTCTAGTCAAGTCTCCATCAACAAAGCCACAAATATCCATAACTTTGTCCAATCCTCCTCTTCCTTGGTAGGAAAAACCATAATCACTAGTGCCACACAAATATATGAAAAAATGCTTTACTACTGTCTAATGCTCCTTCCTTGGTTTGGACATAAACATGCTCAATACTTCCACAACATGTAAAATGTCTGGTATAGTACAAATCATTGCATACATCAGGTTATCCATTGCACTTGCAAATGGAACACATGACATGTCTTCTTCTTCTTCTTGTGTCTTGGGACATTGTTCGATAGATAGCTTTACACCTACAGGAATAGGAGCATTCACTAGTTTAATATCCTGCATATTAAACCTCTGCAATACGGTCTCGACATACTTCCTCGGATTTAACCGAAGCTTTCTCTTTTCCAAATCTTATTTGATTTCCATGGAAAAAATATAGTTTGCAGCACCAAGATCCTTCATGTCGAATTTGGAGAACAATTGAGTCTTCAAATCCTGGATAATTTCTTTGTCATTTCCAACCAGCAACATATCATCCACATACAAGACCAAATAAATAACATGGTCACCAATTAATTTAAAATACATATAGTGATCTTCTATTCTTATGGTGAAGCCAAGTCCCCATATATATATATATATCAAATTTCTCATACCACATCATTGGTGATAGTTTTAACCCATACAGAGATTATTTTCACCTGTATATTAGTTCTTTCTTACCCTTCACTAAAAATATTTCATGCTTCTTCATGTAGATCTCCTTTTCTAGATCCGAGTGAAGAATTTTTTTCTTCACATCCATATGTTCTAACTAAAAATAAAATGCAACAACAACAGATAAAAGTAATCTAATAAAAGTTGTTAGGGTCCTCTAAATATAAGAAATTCATAATTTTGAATTGAATTTTGATAGTCTTGTAAAATATGTACATACCTTGCTATCTACAAGCTGTTTTCCCATATTTTGAAAAAATAAAATAAAATAAAAAATAAAAAAAATCAAAAAGAGGGTAAAAAGTCCTAAAACAAAGATCAAAGGACTTAAAAAATATATATATAGACCCCAAAAGAAAAAAGATGAAAATAAGACATGAAAGTGAGTAAGTCCAAATGCCACTACTTTTTACTTTTTGCAAATGATTATGGCAGAGTGTCAATAAATGCCATAATCCATAATGAGTTAAAATGTTTAATCTTGACTTGTCTTGTTTTCAATTTCTATGTTTTAGATAGTAAATAAAGATTTGTCATACAGTTTAATCCTAACAAATCAGTGGATATGTAGAGAATAATGAGGAGCTCAACAATTTAATCTGAGCCCTCGGATGAAATAAGGTAGAATTAGATAGTTTATGCTTTAAAAAGAATAAATGTTTCAAGGTTGCAAGCCTAAATGCATCTGCCAAAAGGAAGAAAAAATTCTAGAGTAATGTTGGGTAGGTAGAAAGAAGTGGGAAAAAGCATGTAATATTCATCACCGAGCAAAACTCACTAACTTCCCCTCCCCTATAAGTATTTAGTGTTTTAGACTATCAGACAAACAAGCTCAGAGCATTTCTCTGACTTTTGTTGGGACCGGACCTAAGGCTCGATGACTGGTTAGTTGAAAATGTTAAATTCTTATGTTAAATCCCCATTTACCATTATTATCCCTCATTCATACATTTTAACTCATTTTCATAAGTAAAGACTCATTCTCACTAAATGAAACAGAAAACCCCATCTAATGAACTTCCTTCATTCAGAAACATACAAAAACCCTCAAAAATGGTTTATCCTAAGTAAATTGGTGAAATGATGAAAAAACAAGCTTTGCTTTACTTGTTCACTTTAATAAGTCATATTGTGTATATTTGTATATTCCATTCCCCTTTTCATATTAACTTTTAAGTTAGTTTATTAAATCCTTAAATAAAAGCTTATCCTATTCATCTAATTCCCTATATCTATATACCCCCAAAAAACCCACTATTACAAAGATTTTGGACCAAAGTTATTATCCACATGTCAAAATAAAACCCAAATAAAGCACCCTTTGGTCCAAAACTAACTTTAATTAAATATCCCGCCCCCTATAGTTATTAAACCATTCAACATGTTTAAAACTATATAATAAAATAAAAGTTGTGCCAATACATATGTTCAAAACAAAACATATTCCCGCGCTCATCAAACTTTTATCCTAAGTCTTTTGAATCGAATTAAACGTTTTGATAGGGTTCGAAAAACTTAACCCATTGCAATGTATATACTAATCCTTCCCCACATAAATTCATAACCCAAAGTTTTATTGAAATTTAACTAAGGTTTGTTTCAATTAAACATTAACCCCGCACCTATCCATATTTTTCATACTATATAAAGCCTCACGCTTTCTATTGTTTAAACCATGATATATTTTAACTATGTTTATATAACCCCACCCATATACATAAACCCCTTTTATGTATATAACACCTTTAATTCAATAAATATTTTATAAAGGTTTTACCTGCCAATGCTTATGAAGAGCCCGATACCACAATTCTTTCAATCACACCTTTCAAATATATCCTCACCCTTCGCTCCCGATCACAAGATCTAACAGCCCCAAAATATTATCGCATGGAAAAAAATAATCGACCACTCCAACCCAAATCGGACGCGAAATTGGCAGTATTTCCCATTCCTCCCTCCGCAACATGGCAACCTTTTATTGGATCGTGACTGTTTGAGGTTAAACCGCTTACCACTCTAATTCCATGTGATAACCGCTCTCCAGTTTCCCTTTCAAACTTGAAACCTCTCCCACCATTGATGAGACCTGCATTTAATAAACATTTATGATGATAAATATCAAGGGTTAAAACCTTTGATACACTATTTTTTATGTTTCTCTACGCGTTATGAACTTTGAATAGCTCCGCTTGACTGTGTAAAATCCTTTTTAGCCCCGATTGTCAAATTACGCCCAGAAGTTACGAATTCGACCACAATTCCACCATTAAAGATTGACTAAGAGCTATTCACTGCACCAGTAAGTCGGACCAGACCTCAGAATCAACCATGGTCCTCTCAAAACCTTCATGAAGCCGAATACCTATATCTTATGGTATTTTCCGACAAATTGAAGCCTACAAATTCAATTCTAAACCATCAGTAATTAAACTAGGCCTTTAATTAAAAGATTTCACTGGACTAAATTGCTTAAAAACACCAAAAAAGAGGCCGAACCCTGGAAAAATTTTCCCAAGAAACCCTGTTTCACACAGCTAGCCTTTTTGAAGCCAAATTCCCAATTTCCAAAGCTTGAAGACCAAATTCAAAGCACCTAAAGGGTTAAAACTGCTGATTATACCATAGAAATCCCTTTTTCAATTAAACCCACTCAGAAAACCCTTGTTTTTTTTTATGCCAATTTTACATCCTCAGATAAACCTAATTGAGCCAAAAGCCTAAAATAATCCATCCTCAGCCTAAAACTACTCAATTTCCTCTCTGTTTAATATAAAAACTCCTGCAAACAGTCTAAGCTTGCACTAGTTATCCAAAATGTCTAAAAAATAGAGCAAAGGAAAACCAGAGGTATCCAAATCTCCTAAACCTACCCCAGCCATCTCTGCTAAATCTACTATAACAGTGAATCCCCTTCAACCACCTGTGATTGCTACTGAAAACATCCCTTTGACTGATCTTGACTATAAAATTGCAGACCCTGTTTTTTAGTTTAATTTGATGGATATACACAATTGGTGTTATGAGAAATATCTAGACAAAGATGATATTCCTATCTGGGAAACTCATTTGCCTAAGTATGTAGTCCCTTTGACTCATCCTGGCCAAGAACTCATCAGACTATGTCAAAGATACTATGAGCCAGATCAGAGGGCTATAGTAAATGCAGAAAAAGAAATACTTTTCACCATCACAGCCCAGTCAATTAATCAAATGCTTCAATTACAACCCGATCCCAAGGAAATTCCCTTGTCTATAGAAGCCTTGACATAGCTATATCTAGGCTTAGACTTCCATAAGAGGTTCATGATCTTCCAAAACTTCATGCCCTCTCATGTGGAAATCCCCAAATTAAACCCTCCATACTCCATAGCTAGATTTTCTGAAGGGTCCAGACATATCATTTCTATGCTCTCTTTTGTCCTTGGTTATTTTACAGATGAACATATTGATGAGTCCATTCTAGGTTTCCTGTCTACTATGTCCCCTGGTCAACCTCCAGCAGTCATCTTTGACAATGTTGGTTTTATAATGGACACCATCCATCACCAATTGACTAAGTTACCCATAGAAGGAGTCTTTAGATATTCATCTTATCTTTTCCACTTGTTTCTATTCTTTCAAGCAGAGAAGTTTCCTATTTCATAACAAAAGATGGATATAGAAGGAAATCCTCTTTATATAATTTTTTGGACCTCACTACTTAGAAAAGAGGGCAGTGATTTTACATATTCATATTTTTTAGAGCTCTTCTTATATCCAGCAGTGAACATATTGAATAAAACAGAACAACCCAGGATCAGTGAGGAGATGAAAAGAATTCTACAGCTCTCAGAATAGAATAAGGTTGGAGATTGGTATCTCTATCAAAAATACACTAAGTTAAGGATTTTTGGGTCTAACTTATTACCCTATAAGTTTCCCAAGCACATGTGTATGAGAATTTTTTCATTAGTATATCTTAGACAAATTCTAAACTCAGATTCAACTAACTTTATGGTTGCCAAAAAGAAGACTCAGTTTAAGTTAAAGAATCAAGTTGGCCCATTCATAATCAACAACAGAGATGCAGAAAAGGATATTACCAAGAAACTATCAGAGCACAGATTTGAGGAAAGTTTTTCATGGAATTATGATCCTCAAGGGATCTTGAGTAAGCTAAGGGTAAAGTGAAATTTGACACCCTTTATCCATGAAGCCAAGCCTGACATAGAAAAGTTTGCAAATCAAATTGAATGGCTAGAAAACACATTGACTGATACAACAAATAAAACTGATACAGCACAAGCTCTAGAAGTTTTCAAACAACCAGAAGCATCAAAAAAGAGAAGCAGGGAAGAAGGAGCCTACATAGCAGAAACAACCATTGAGACCAAATTTAAATTGATATATAATAAAAGGCCCAAACTCAGTTCAGTAGAAAAGGATAAAGTTACTATTGATATTGATGAAACAGGTGCTCTAGAGGTCAACAATGATACATCAACAGTAATAGTGAATGAAACATCTGGTGAAATTCTAAAAGAGAAAACAGCAAACCAGGTAGACACACAAATGATTAAAAAACAGCATAACATGGAGGCCTCTTCTTCACAATCAGTTGAGGAAAAGGATTTGGACATCAAGGAGAAATACAAGCAGATTAAGCAGAAGAATGAGGAGATAAAGACTGAGATATATTCTCAATTCCTGAAACAAAAGCCTAGAAATTAGAATAGGCTATTATCAGCCTTTGATTATTCTACCAACAAAAAAATCATGTCATTCCTGCAACCTACTACCTCAGCACCCAAAACAGTAGCAAACTATAAAAAGGTGGACTTTGAGGTAGACACAGAAAATATTCATGAACTGGACCAGATTGAATTTCATAGGCATAGCTCTAAAATGTTGTGTTCTACAGTGGTAACTAAAGTAATGAGTGCTACTAAGCTACAGAATACTATCCTTAATATGAAAGATCAAATGAAAATGGATAAAGCATCCTTATATGCCAAGTACCTAAGGATTAAAGCCTTAGAGGAACTAGTTTTACAGGTGGGATATGATCCCTCAAACATTTAAGCAGCAGAACTATTAATCAAGAAGAAGAATGAATACATAGCAGATTTGAGGAAACAACTTCAGCTTCCTCAAAGTGAGCATCCACAAACAACGGAAATCCTCCAGGATCAAAGTGAAAAAGAGGAAATGATGCAGCTCATACTAAAATTGACAGCACAAATCAAGAAGATGGAAACTCAAATGGACCAGCTTGTCCAAGAGAAAGAAACTGTAAAAGAGTAAAAAACTCCTACAATTCCTACAGTCATCCCAGTGATTACTACAGCAGTGCCCTCCACTTTAGGAGAGAAATTAGCACCAAACAGCCCACTGGCAACTACAGTGCCAGTAACTTCAGCCACCACTTCAGCGATAGACTCTTCTACTACAAATGCACAGCAAACAGATGAAGCCAGCCAAATTGTCAAAGCCATGGAAGAAATGTCTTTAAAGTCAAATAAAATCAACAGACTGAAAAATATGATTGAAAATCTTGAAGCTAGAAATAAAATAGCTTTGATAAATGCTAAAACCCATGAACAAAAAGCAATCAAAGTGGGAGAACAGCTCAAGAATTTACAAAAAGAATTGGCTTTCACAGAGCAGATCTCTTATATAAAATATCATCTCTAGACTAACATAATTGAAGCCATTCATAATCAATGGCCTTCAATTTAGGTTATGTATGAGCAAAAATAATTGTTATTGGTAGCCCAGACAGAGATACAAAAGACAAAAGATGAGTTGACTAATAAGCTTGCTCAGGCTTTAAAACTCATTACATTTCTGAACAACAAGAATAGGGAGGAACTTGAAGAATTGAAAGTCTTAGACAAGAAAGAAACCATCTTACAGATAAAAAAGGTTATCACTAAAAAGAACTTAATGAAAAATCTTGAAGAAAAATGTGAAGCAATGAACTTGGCCATAACTAGATTTATGGTGAAATACACAAATTTAAGACAGAGGGGCTTACCAGACGTACATGTTTTTAATGAAAAACTTATGCCCTAGAACGACTATGATAAAAAGATCAGGGAGTTTGCTAAATAGCAAGTAAATAAGCCACTTTCCCAAGGCACTCCTACAGGGAAAGTTATTCTTCAGTATTTTGAAGATCTATTCTTTTTGCGGCATGAGATTAAACATCTCTTTGTCATCAAGCCTACCTTTTCTAGATATACAGAGGCTGATGAGAATTTCAGGAAGTTGAGAAATGTCCAAATTCCCAAGGCATAAGAGTGGCAAACCTTTACTGATTTGATGTAAATATGAAAGGTAAAACAATGAAATAATATTACCTTAAAAAACAGTCAAAAGAAGCAGTTGAAATAAAAGGACAGTTTGTTGGTTTTTACTGCCAAAAAGATATTTTACATCAGTAAATCAGTGAAACTAATGGTCAAAGAGTATCAGCGTTAAAGAGCATCAGGTTAAAGAGTAACAGATGAAAGAGTATTAGCGAAGGCAAGTCAAATGCAAGATATTTCCTAGCAGCCAGCAAGCAGGACACCTAGACAGTCAACAACTTTTTGTTAGCTAAATAGTTCTATTTATTTTGGATAAAAAGGACAGCTTGTTGTTTGTTAAGCAGCTGTCCCTTTTATTATGTAATGATATTTTCTTTTTCCTAAGATAATTCCTAGAACTCTTCTAGGATATTTGTAAAACATTTTTGTATAAATACTTCTACATTAGAAGTATTCAGTGTGGAATAAAATTGCTGGACTTATTATAGACATTTTGTTGAACATTGGAGGCTCTTGTGTGTTTGAATTCAAAGTGGCAGACTGGACAAGCTGACTGGCATCATAATTTAGGATCCCTGTGATAAGTTGATGAGTGAAGTACTTCCTACTTGTCACTATTTCCTTTTCTAAGTTTCATGCATTCATTTTATGTTTGTTCTGACTGAATGTGTAACTAGGAGTATTACTACAGGATTAGTCAAGTGCTCCCTGTCTTTAACTAGTTTCCATTTTAATTTTTTTTGCTGATTTCCGGTGCAAGGAACCCTTAATTTCTCCTTCTCCCGTTTTACCTTTGCCTTCTACTTCCATTTTCCAGATCAAAGGATCCTTAAGTGCCTTTTATCCCGATCATACCACCTCACAAAAAACCACTTTCCCAATCTCTGAGGTTTATCTATCTTGCCTTGAATATATTTCTACCTTTTTGGTCTTGATTTCTAGTGTTGCTAGCTTGATTTAGACTGCATAGCCCAATGGACAAGTAGATTTCTCTCTATTTTACCTCTGAGTGTTTTTTTCCCACCAGATCATTTAAAACAAAACCAATTGTTCTTTCATAACTAGCCTAATATTCACAAATTTATACAAAGATAAATCTTAAAGAAAGAGCCCTCTCTTAACTTTAGGAAGGCTAGATCCTAGAGTTCCAAGTAGGTTTGTGGTTACCTCTAGTGTTCTTCGACTAAAAACTCAAAATCCCACAACTTGAGAATTTACTAGAGTGATAACATACTGGCGACCATACTGGGGAATTAACCAATCTCCAGTCTTAAACTTAGTTTTAAAGGAAAATATTTCAATTATCCTTTCACTTTAAGATTACTTTTATAGGTTGTGGGTATTCAAAAAACAATCATTTTGGCTTCTAGGAAAACCTACTATACTAGGTCTAATCCGGATCCTAACCTTGCAGTTATAGTAGATAACCCAGATCAGATCAGTAAAAAGAAAAAACAAACTATCAATTTAGAAACTGAAGTACCATTAAGAAAATCAATTCTTTACCCAAAGAGTTAGTGAGTCTAAATGATATTGATTTTGATCTGAAGTTTGAATATTCATTGTTTAAAACTAAATCTGAAACTGATTTGAAAAATACTGTTATAGATCCTATTTTTATTTCATTTCTGAATGAAAAACAGAAAAATATTTCAGTACGAACAAAATCAAATAAATCTGAATATCAAAATGCAGTTGAAAAGATTAATGTTTCATTGATTAAAGATATTAATGAAGCTATTGAATTAGCTAATTTGTTGTCTTACATAAAACCTCCAGTTTCTCAATTGTATACAACAATAAGACCAACAGCAGATTCATCTTTGTATGCTATTACTTCATTTATAGATACCACTGCAAGTTCATCCACAGATCATTTTATTCCTAGATTGCCTTTGCAGCCTAGGATATTATTTCCTTCATCCACTCCATCCACTGCATCCACTACTTTACATTCAGATTTTATAAGCACCGCATCTTTATTTCCCAGCAATTCCATTTACATACCAGCTTCATTTCCCAGCTCTTCAACTACAGTTTTTAGTTCATCAGCTGCTATATTCAGCACTGCACCTATCACTACTGTTATACCTCCCAGCTCAGCAAAAATTCAAGCCATGGTTGCTAGGTATGCTCCCTTTGTCTTACCCCAAAACCTCCATGGCATGCCTCAAGATTATCAAAAAAATGTACCACTGTTTGATGGCATTTCACAATATACTTCTCAACAACATGTAACTAAAATGATAGATTTCTATGAAATTTATGAAATTGATGAGTCAGATGTCTAGATGAGGTTATTTGCCCAGAGTTTGACATGAGAAGTTAAAAAATGGTTCAAAAATTTAGCTGTTGGTATTATAACAGATTTAGCTGTATTTCATAGGACATTTTTGAATAAATGGGAAAAGAAAAAGAACCCCCTTCAAATTTTGTCTAAGTTTGATGCCATGAAAAGATCTCCTACTGAGTCTGTCCAAGACTACTGCACTAGGTACAATAGTATCTACAATACAATACCTGCAAATCTTAAACCTACACCTTATTCTGTTTTGGTCAAATTCCTTGATGGATTTGATGCAGATATGGCTCATCAATTAAGGGAAAGAGATGCGCAAACCTTAGAACAGATGCAACTAGATGTTGTCAGTGCAGAAATCAATATTTTAGATAAGAAAGCTAGACTTAGAAATGAAAGAAGAGTTACAATTAAAGAAGAAAGTTCAAATTCAAATGTTAAAATAGATTTAATTGCTAAAACTTTAGAAATGGTGGTAGATATATCAGATAATATAGAAAGAAAACCTCAATGGGATAATCAACCTCAAATCAGAAATCCCAATTTCAGAAAAAACAATAATTCTAGAAAAGCTAAAGAAGCAACTCCAGACTAAAACATTAGGCCCCCATTTCAAGAGAACTATGCTGAAATTTCTCAGAATAATGATGAAGATGAAGATGACATCAATCATCTAATGGGAATAGATGAAAACAATACCATTTTCCTCACTCAGGAAGATCAGGAACTATTTGAGCTTCAACAACTCAAATTAGATTCTAGTGAATCCTTTGACTATAAACAGGGTTATGACTTTGCCATAAATGAAATACATAGTCAATATAACCGTAGACACAAGAAAAACAATGAGTCTTCTACCAAAAGCAATTCCCAAAATCAAAATAAGAAAAATGTAGAAGTACCAAAAATAAAAGTTTTGCAAATTCTCCCAAGGGAAAATAAGCAAAGTTCCAATCCTTCTCAATCAATTTCTAGTCCTAAAATATCATCAAGTCCCAAAATTGTTGATATTACTGATGAAGTGGCTCAAGCCTCCAAAGACACACATAAATCTGTTGTAGAAAAAGCCTCTAATTATGTTAAATCAACCAATTTAGATCTAAAAACACCTTCTGTTGATCCTAAATCAGTAGATCCAAAAATTTATAATTCAAAAACACCTGCTGATATTTCTAAGTCTGATAAAACTTCTGCTGCAACACAAACTGTCCCTGAAAAGAAAGTTAAAAGAAGCAAAACTTAGGAAACTCAGACAGAGAATATCAAAACAACTGAAGATAGAACTACAACTGTAGAAACTCAAGAAAAACCAACTCAGACTATAGTTAATAAAGATGAATTACTTCAAATTAGTAAATCTCAACCCTCATTTTATATTCAGACTGAAATTTCTAAGTTAAAAATACCTATTCCTTTAACAGAATTGGTAAAAAATGACTTATACAAATCAACCATAACTGAAACACTAAATATGAATGATGGTGAAGATGCAATTAATTTGAATGATGATCAACCCGAGTTGATTTTTGGCCCTGATGTGAATGGAAGGCATTCAGATGGATCAGTTCCTCCTTTTAATATCAGTCTTACCATTCATGATCAAATTTTACATAACGCTATGTTAGATTCAGGAGCTTCCCATAATTTAATGCCCAAAGCCATAATGGAAACTCTTAATCTAGAAATAACCAGGCCTTACAAAGATTTGTTTTCATTTGACTCTAGCAAATTTGAATGCCTAGGATTAATCAAAGACTTATGTGTGACTTTAGTTCAGTACCCTGGTAAAATTATATTAATGGACATTGTAGTAGCTGATATCCCACCAAAATATGGTATTCTTATTTCTCGCTCATGGGGAGCAAAGTTGCAGGGATATTTACAATTGGACATGAGTTATGCTACTATATCAGTGTTTGGTCAGCCTAAAAAGATATATAGGGAAACATTAATGAAATTCATGGTCAGTAGTTCTGAAAAATCCATAAATTATCCCATTATTCTACACCAACTGACCTTGACTCTTTTATTTATGTAACTCTGAAAACAATGAAATCCAAACTGAATTAATTGATAAAAATCCAACACCAAACAATGACAACATATTTCATGAATCCCTTTGGAACTTAGACTTTGATGGCTCTGTAAACAAATTAGCAGCAGGAGCAGGAGTATGGATTACAAACATGGAGACTAATCATTCAGAAGGACATGCCTTCAGACTCAACTTCAAATATAAAAATAATATAGCCGAGTATGAGGCACTCATTTTAGGCCTCTAAATCATTAGAAACTTAGGAGGAAAAAGAATACTAATCATGGGAGATTCAGAATTAATCATAAAACAAATAAATGTAGTAAATTTTGTTTACAATCCTAGACTAGCCAGATACAGAGATACAATGATTGATTTAACTGATGATTTATTGGAATGCAAGTTTTGTGCTATACCCAGAAAACAAAATATTCAAGCACACTGTTTAGAAACTTTTGCTAGTACATGTAACTTACCATTCCAACCAACTCATAGGTACACTGTTGAGGTTAAATATAGACCAATTATCCCAGACAACCTCAAGTACTGGTAGATTTTCTCTCAGGATGAACATATTTACCATTTCTTAAATAACGAGGAAGAATTCAAAAGTGTAAAATAGATACAGACTGTAATATAGATTCAGATTTTGATTGTGAAATAGATAACATAAATGTACATAAGTTTGATAAACCTACTGTATTTACTCAATCTGACATAAACAACTTAGAGAAGGTAGATGTTGAGGAAATCATTGAAGAAGAAATTGACATGTTAGATCTAAAAGATAATTCTTTGCCTAAAGGTTTAACTCCTTTGGAAGATCTTTTTGATTCCAATGATGTGCCTAAAAATCCAAAAATGGAACCATTTAGGTCTGACATTGAGGAATGTAACATTGGGACAAAATTAAAACCAAAAATGATTAAACTATCTAAATCTTTACCTCCACAAGAAAAGGAAAAATACATTGATATTTTAAGGGAATATAAAGATGTGTTTGCTTGGAGTTATGAAGATCTCAAAGTTTATGACACAAACATAATCCAACACAAAATTCCCATAAAATATGATAAAAAACCATTCAAACAAAAATTGAGGAGAATTAATCATGTTCTATTACCTTTGATAGAAAAAGAAGTAAAATGCATGTATGACGCTCAGATCATTACACCAATTAGATATTCTGATTGGGTTTCAAACCTAGTACCAACAAGAAAGAAAACATGTGAAATTAGATTATGTGTTGACTTTAGAAATCTTAACAAAGTATCTTTGAAGGATAATTACCCTTTACCTAAAATGGATCATATATTACAAAGGGTATTTGGTTCCTGTAGAATTTCTTTGCTAGATGGCTTTTCAGGATACAACCAGATTCTTGTCCAAAAGGAAGATCGGGCTAAAACAACTTTTACCACTCCTTGGGGCACTTTCATGTATGTGAAAATGCCCTTTAGTATGATGAATGTAGGAGCAACCTTTCAGAGGGCTATGGAAATAGCCTTTGTAAAGGAGATTCATGACTTCTTGGTAATTTATTTAGATGATATTACTGTATTTTCTAAATCAGATAATGAACACTTGGATCATTTGAGACAAGTCTTTATTAAATGTAGAACATTTTTCATATCTTTAAACCCCAAGAAAAGTCTTTTTGGATTAGAAGAAGGTAAGTTACTAGGAAATATAATTTCAAAAGAAGGAATTAGAATAGATCCTGCTAGGATAGAAGCAATTCTGAACATTCATCCACCTAGAAATATCAAAGAATTACAAGCATTTTTAGGTAAAATTTATTTTTTAAGAAGATTTGTTTCTAACTTAGCTAAAATCATTAGAGAACTAAACAACATGCTAAAAAAAGACTCAATTCTAAAATGGACTGTTGAAGCCAAACAATCATTTGAATCCACAAAGCAGGCTTTAACTAAAGCACCAGTCTTAATCAGTCCAGATTTCAAAAAATATTTCATAATTTTTTCATTTGCTTCTGAGCATATCATTGTTGTAGTTTTACTGCAGAAGAATGATCAAGGTTTCGAACAGCCTATAACTCTTTTCAGTAAGACCCTTAGAGATTCCCCTTTGAAGTACAAAATAATGGAGAAACAAGCCTTAGCTTTGGTTAAGGCCATCAAAGACTTCAGAGTTTATATTCACTATTCCCACATAATTTCCTATGTCCCTAATTCTGTAGTAAAAGACATTCTTACTCAGGATGGTCCCAATGGAAGAAGAGGTAAGTGGATTGCCACTATCCTAGGATGTGACATAGAAATTGAACCAACAAAACTCATTAAAGAACAAGGATTAGCCAAATTAATGGCTGAATCTAACTGCAATGCATTAGATATAAATTTTATTTCTCAGGTTGATGACTAGGAAGATATGGCGACTCCAATGATCAGTGAATCCTTTCTATTTTCACCTTGGTACTCAGATATCATATTTGTACTTACAAACTTACAAGCTCCTCCTGAATTGTCAAGGAATAAAGCTAGATTTTTAAAACTTAAAGAAATGAGATTTTGTATCTTAGATAATGTAATTTTTTGGAGAGATCATAGTGGGATATTATTAAATTTTTTACTGAAAGTAGAAGCTGATAAAATACTTGAAGAATTTCATGCAAGTGACAGTGGAGGACATTTATCTTGGAAAAATACTGCAGATAAGATTCTTAGAGCTAGTTTTTACTGGCCTACCTTATTTGCTGATGTTAAAAAATTTGTTACTTCATGTCATAAATGTCAAATCTTTGAAGGTAAGAAGAAATTGTTACCCTTACCTTTAAAGCCAATTTCAACTGAAATTCCATTTCAACAATGGGGTTTAGACTTCATTGGATAAATTCACCCCCCCATCCTCTGGCCAACATAAGTGGATTTTGACTGCCACTAATTACTTCACAAAGTGGATTGAAGCCATTCCTACCAGACAAGCCGCTGATGTAGTCATTATTTCTTTCATAGAAAACAACATTTTGTCAAGATTTGGATGCCCTCATAAAATAATTACTGATAATGCAGTAGCATTTAATTCTAAAAATATGATTGCATTTTGTCACAAATATCATATTACCTTGGGCCACTCTACTGCATATTACCCTCAGGGTAATGGTCTAGCTGAATCCTAAAATAAAAGTCTTGTAAATATCATTAAAAAATTACTTGAAGACAACAAAAAGACTTGGAATAAAAAGTTAGTCTATGCCTTATGGGCAGATAGACTTACTACCAAAAAGTCCATTGGAAATTCCCCTTACCAAATTGTATATGGGATGGATGCAGTTTTTCCACCATCCTTAGGTGTTCCAGTAATGAAGATCATTCAAGAATCACAAGTGGAAACTAATGATATACAAAGGAGGATTAATCAAATTATTCATCTACAACAAACAAGGGAAGAAGTCTATGAGAAATCTCAAGTCATTCAGGATAAAATCAAGAATTGTTTTGATAAAAGAAGTAAAGAAGATGACTTTTACATTGGAGACCAAGTGTTAAAATGGGATTCTAGGAGAGAAGGCAAAGGAAAACATGGGAAGTTTGACTTTCTATGGAGAGGACCTTATGTAATTTATGGATATAGGGGTAGCAATGCTTTCTTTATCAAAGATTTGGATGGAATAGATATACAAGAAGGACCAATAAATGGTAGAATGCTCGAGCACTACTATTCATCTGAGTTAACCAATAGTTAGTCCCATTTACTTTTACATCATTGTAAATATCCATTGAAGTTTTATATTGGATTGGATATTTTCTTTACAAATTTGAAGCCTGGAGAGAAGGCCCTAAGCTTTGCAGGGTAAAATATCATTATGAATTATTGCAGAAAAATCAAGACAATTACTGGATCATCATGGTTAAAAGTGAAGGCTACTAGTCTTAGAGTTCATGACATTTCACCAGGAAATGCCATCCCCATGTGAAGCCGCTGTTAGGGTCCTATAAATGTAGGATTCATAATTTTGAATTGACTTTTGATAGTCTTGTAAAATATGTACATACCTTGCTATCTGCAAGTTGTTTTCCCATATTTTGAAAAAAATAAATAAACAAATATATATATATATATATAGACCCCACAAGAAAAAAGATGAAAATAAGACATGAAAGTGACCAAGTCCAAATTCCACTATGTTTTACTTTTGAAAATGATTATGGCAGAGTGTCAATAAATGCCATAATACATCATAAGTTAAAATGTTTAATCTTGACTTGTCATGTTTTCAATTTCCATGTTTTAGATAGTGAATAAAGATTTGTCATACAGTTTAATCCTGACAAATTAATAGATAGAGTATAGTGAGGAGCTCAATAGTTTAATCTGAGCCCTCGGATGAAATAAGGTAGAATTAGATAAGTTTATGCTTTAAAAAGAATAAATGTTTCAAGGTTGCAAGCCTAAATGCACCTGCCAAAAGGAAGAAAAAATGCTAGAGTAATGTTGGGTAGGTAGAAAGAAGTGGAAAAAAAATGTAATATTCATCACCGGGAAAAAATCACTAATTTCCCCTCCCCTATAAGTATTTAGTGTTTTAGACTATCAGTCAAATAGGCTCAGAGCATTTATCTGACTTTTGTTGAGACCGGACCCAAGGCTCGATGACTAGTTAGTTGAAAATGTTAAATTCTTATGTTAAATCCCCATTTACCATTATTTATCCCTCATTCATACATTTTAACTCATTTTCATAAGTAAAGACTCATTCTTACTAAATGAAACATAAAACCCCATCTATTTAACTTCTTTCATTCAGAAACATACAAAAACCCTCAAAAATGCTTTATTCTAAGTAAATTTGTGAAACGATGAAAAAACAAGCTTTGCTTTACTTGTTCACTTTACTTAGTTATACTGTATATTTTTGGGTATTCCATTCCCCTTTTCATATTAACTTTTAACTTATTTTATTAAATCCCTAAATAATACCTTATCCTACTTATTTAATTGTCTATATCTAAATACCCCCAAAACCCACTATTATAAAGATTTTAGACCAAAGTTATTACCCATGTGCTAAATAAAAACCCAGATAAAATCCCCTTTGGTCTAAAACTAAAAATAAATAAATATCCCACCCCCTATAGTTATTAATCCATTAAAAAAGGTTTAATACTATATAATAAACTAAATACTGCGCCAACTGTGTTTTATTCAGGCATATTACAAATTTTTTGAGAAAAACATATTAATCCTGCACCTTTGTATTGGTTAAAACCTTATCCTCCATTTTAAACCATTATCCCTCCGCCATCATATAAGCCAATGTATGCAATTGAACTTAACCCGCCTTACATTTTACCAAGGCTTAAGGTTTAACAACCTTGTCGGAAAAGCGCCTTTGCAATGCATATATAAGCCCTCTCTACATAATTTTATAACCCAAGGTTTAGTTGAAATAAACTAAGGTTTATTTTAATAAATTAAAACCTTTACAGTATGCCTATCCCAACTATATTATATAATCCATTCGCCTTATATAATTAAACCATGTCGCATGCATAATAAACCCCGCCCTCATATGAGTTAAGCCTTTGCCCATAGCAAAACATAAAGGTTTAATTTCTAACCACCTGCACATGCATATCAAATGTCGGTCCCACCTTTCATTAAGCTGCAGTTTCCCTTTTAATCCTAACCCTTCGCATCCGACCCCCAAATCTGACAGCCTATATGCAATATCGCATAGAAAAAGTAATCGACCGCTGACCACCAAAATGGACGCGAAATGGGCAGTGTTGCCCCTTTCTCTCTCCTTGACGTGTCAATCATCCATTGGATCACGTGCGTTTGGAATAAAACAACTTACTGCCCAATTCCTGCACGATAACCACTACCTGGTTTCACGTTTGAAAACCAAAACCATTTTCCGCTACTAGTTGACCTGCATTGAATGTTAGTTAATGCATAGGGTTAAAACCTTTGTAATTTTTTTTTATCATTTAAATCTGCACTACCTCCGACTATCAGAAATCCCTGCAAAAAGCCTTTTAAAGCCCTGATTGCCAATTTTTCGTTCGAAGCCTCTGAAATTTGACCAAAATCTACCGTTGAAGACTGGTTAAGGAGTTGTTCACTGCTCCAGAAAGTTTTTCAATCCAACATTTCAACCAAGAACCTCTCAAAACCTTCATGAAGCCGAATACCTGCATCTTAAGGTATTTTCTGATAAATTGAAGCCTGCAAATTCAATTCTAAACCATCAGTAATTAAACCAGGCCTTTAATTAAGATATTTCACCAGACTAAATTGCTTAAAAACACCAAAAAGAGGCCAAACCCTGGCCAATTTTTCCTAGGAAACCCTGTTTCACACGACAAACCTTTTTGAAGCCAAATTCCCAGTTTCCAAAGCTTGAAGACCAAATTCAAAGCACCTAAAGGGTTAAAACTGCTGAATATACCATAGAAATCCCTTTTTCAATTAAACCCACTCAGAAAACCCCTGTTTTCTATTTTATGCCAGTTTTACATCCTCAGATAAACCTAATTGAGCCAAAAGCCTAAAAGAAGCCATATTTAATCTAAATTGCTCAGTTTCCTCTCTCTTAAAATTAAAAAATCTTGCAAACAGTGTAATCTTGCAGCAGTTATTCAAAATGACTAAAAAACAGAGCAGAGGCAAACTAGAGGTTTCCAAAGCTCCTAAACCTACCCCAACCATCTCTACTAAATCTACTACAACAGTGAATCCCCTTCAATTACATGTGTTTGCTACTGAAAACATCCCTTTAACTGATCTTGACTATAAAATTGCAGACCCTGTTATTGAGTTTAATTTAATGGATATACACAATTGGTGTTATGAGAAATATCTAGACAAAGATGATATTCCTATCTGGGAAAATCATTTTCCTAAGTATGTAGTCCCTTCGACTCATCCTGGCCAAGAACTCATCAGACTATGTCAAAGATATTATGAGCCATATCAGAGGGCTATAGTAAATGCAGAAAAAGAAATAATTTTTACCATTACAACCCAGTCAATTAATCAAATGCTTCAATTACAACTTGATTCCCAGGTAGTTCCCTTGTCTATATAAGCCTTAACATAGTTGTATCTAGGCATATACTTCCCTAAGAGGTTCATGATCTTCCAAAACTTCATTCCCTCTCATGTGGAAATCTCCAAATTAAACCCTCCATACTCCACAGCTAAATTTTCTGAAGGTTCTAGACATATCATTTCTATGCTTTCTTTTGTCCCTGGTTATTTTACAAATGAACATATTGATGAATCCATTCTAAGTTTCCTTTCTACTATGTCCTCTGGTCAACCTCCAGCAGTCATCTTTGACTATGTTGGTTTTATAGCAGACACCATCCATTACCAGCTGACTAAGTTACCCACAGAAGGAATCTTTATATATTCATCTTATCTTTTCCACTTGTTTCTATTCTTTCAAGCAGAGAAGTTTCCTATTTCATTACAAAAGATGGATATAGAGGGAAAACCTCTTTCTATAATTTTTTGGACCTCACTACTTAGAAAAGAGGGCTGTGATTTTACATATTCAGATTTTTCAGAGCTCTTTTATATCCAGCAGTGAACATATTGAATAAAACATAACAACCCAGGATCAGTGAGGAGATGAAATGAATTCTACAGGTCTCAAAATAGAATAAGGTTGGATATTGGTATCTCTATCAAAAATACACTGAGTTAAGGATTTTTCGGTCTAACTTATTACCCTATAAGTTTCCCAAGCACATGTTTATGAGAAATTTTTCATTAGAATATCTCGGAAAAATTCTAAATTCAGATTCAATTAACTTTATGGCTACCAAAAAGAAGACTGAGTTTAAGTTAAAGAATCAAGTTGGCCTATTCATAATCAACAACAGAGATGTAGAAAAGGAGATTATCAAGAAACTATCAGAGTACAGATTTGAGGAAAAAATTTCATGGAATTATAATCCTCAAGGGAACTTGAGTAAGCTAAGGGTAAAGTGTAAGTTGACACCCTTTATCCATGAAGCCAAGCCTGACATAGAAAAGTTTTCAAATCAAATTGAATGGCTAGAAAACACATTGACTGATACAAAAAATAAAATTGATACAACAGAAGCTCTAGAAGTTGTCGAAAAACCAGAAGCATCAACAAAGAGAAGTAGGGAAGAAGGAGTTTATACAGCAGAGACAACAACTGAGACCAAATTCAAAATAATCTATAACAAAAGGCTTAAACTCAGTTTAGTTAAAAAGGAAAAAGTGACAATTGATGTTGATGAGACAGATGATCCAGTAACTAATGATGATATAGCCACAACCATAATTAATGAAACACTTATGGTAATATAAAAGGAAATAACATCCAATCAGAATGACACACAGTTGATTAAAAAGCAACACATCATGGAAGCCTCTTCCTCACAGCCAGCTGAGGAAAAGAACTTAGACATCGAGGAGAAATACAAGCAAATTAAGTAGAAGAATGAGGAGATAAAGACTGAGATATATTCTCAATTCCTGAAATAAAAGCATGGAAATCAAAATAGGCTATTATTAGCTTTTCATTATTCTACCAACAAAATGATCATGTCATTCCTGCAACCTACTACCTCAGCACCCAAAATAGTAGCAGACTATAAAAAGGTGGACTTTGAGTAGACACAGAAAATATTCATGAGTTGGACCAGATTGAATTTCATAGGCATAGCTCTGAAATGTTGTATTATATAGTGGTAAATAAAGCAATGAGTGCTACTAAGCTACAAAATACTATCATTAATATGCAATATCAGATGAAAATGGATAAAGCATCCTTGTATGCCAAGGAACTAAGGATTAAAGCCTTAGAGGAACTAGTTTTACAAGTGGGATATGATCCCTGAAACATTGAAGCAGCAGAACTATTAATAAAAAAGAAGAATGAAGACATATCATCTATGAGGAAACAACTTAAGCTTCCTCAAAGTGAGCATCCACAAACAAAGGAAATCCTCTAGGATCAGAATGAGAAGAAGAAATGATGGATCTCATACTAAAATTTACAACACAAATCAAAGAGATGGAAATGCAAATGGACCAGCTTGTCCAAGAGAAAGAGATTGTAAAAGAGCTAGAAACTCCTACAATTCCTACAATTCCTATAGTCATCCCATTAATCACTACAGCAGTGCCCTCTACTTTAGGAGAGAAATTAGCACCAAAGGGCCCACTGGCAACTGTAGTGCCAGTGACTTCAGCCACTACTTCAGCTACAGACTCTTCTACTACAAATTTTCAGCACACTGATGAAGCCAGCCAGATTATCAAGGCCATGGAAGAGATGTCTTTAAAGACAGGTGAAATAAACAGACTGAATAAAATAATTGAAAATCTTGAGAGGGAAAATAAGACAACTCAGATCAATGTCAGAAGTCATGAGCAGAAAGAAATCAGATTGGGAGAGCAGCTCAAGAATTTACAAAAAGAGTTGACTTTCATAGAGCAGATCTCATATGTTAAAAATCATCTCTGGACTAACATAATTGAAGCCATTCATAATCAATGGCCTTCAATTTAGGTTATCTATGAGCAGAAATAATTATTGTTGGCAGCCCAGACATAGATACAAAATACAAAAGATGAGTTGACTGATAAGCCTGCTCAGGCTTTAAAACTCATTACATTTCTAAATAGCAAGAATAGGGAAGAACTTGAAGAACTGAAAGTCTTATACAGGATGGAAACCATCTTACAAATCAAAAAGGTTATCACTAAAAATAACTTAATGAACAATCCTGAAGAAAAATGTGAAGCAATGAACTTGGCCATAACTAGATTTATGGTGAAATACACAAATTTAAGACAGAGGGGCTTACCAGACATACATGTTTTTAATGAAAAGCTTATGCCACAAAAGGACTATGATAACAAGATCAGGGAGTTTTCTAAAGAGCAAGTAAACAAGCCACTTTCACAAGGCACCCCTACAGGCAAAGTTCTCCTTCAATATTTTGAAGATATATTCTTTTTACAACATGAGATTAAGTATCTCTTTGTCATCAAGCCTACCTTTGCTAGATATATAGAGGCTGATGAGAATTTCAGGAAGTTGATGAATGTCCAAATTCCCAAGGCAGAAGAGTGGCAAAATTTTACTGATTGGATGTAAAGATGAAAGGTAAAACAGTGAAATAAGATTACCTTAAAAGCAGTCAAAAGAAATAGTTGAAATAAAAGGATAGTTTGCTAGTTTTTATTGCCAAAAAGATATTTTATAGCAGTGAATCAGTGAAACTAATGGTCAAAGAGTATCAGCGTTAAAGAGCATCAGGTTAAAGAGTATCAACAAAGGGAAGTCAAATGCAAGATATTTCCTAGCAGCCAGCAAGCAGGACACCTAGCTAGTCAAAAAAATCCTTGTGAGCTAAACAATTCTATTTATTTTGGATAAAAAGGACAACTTTTTGTTTGTTAAACAACTGTCCCTTTTATTATGTAATGATATTTTCTTTTTCCTAAGACAATTCCTAGAACTCTTCTAGGATATTTGTAAAACATTTTTGTATAATACTTCTACATTAGAAGTATTCAAGGTGGAATAAAATTGCTGGACTTACTATAGACATTTTTGCTAAACATTGGAGGCTTTTGTGTGTTTGATTTCAAAGTAGTAGACTGGACAAGCTAACTGGCATCATAATTCAGGATCCCTGTGATAAGCTGATGAGTGAAGTACTTCCTACTTGTCACTATTTCCTTTCTAAGTTCCATGCATTCATTTTATGTTTGTTCTGTCTGAATGTGTAACTAGGAGTATTACTACAGGATTAGTCAAGTGCTCCCTGTCTTTAACTAGTTTCCATTTTAATGTTTTCTGCTGATTTACGGTGCAAGGAACCCTTAATTGCTCCTTCTCCCATTTGACCTCTGCCTTCTACTTCCATTTTCTAGATCAAATGATCCTTAAGTGCCCTTTATCCCGATCATACCATTTCACCAAAAAACACTTTCCCAAATCTTTGAGGGTTATTTATCTTGCCCTGAATACATTTGTACCTTTTTGGCCTTGACTTCTAGTGCTGCTAACTTGATTTAGACTCCATAGCACAATGGAAAAGTAGATTTCTCTCTATTTTACCTCTGAGTGATTTTTTCCCTCCAAACCATTTAAAACAAAATCAATTTCTCTTTCATAACTAGCCTAATATTCACAAAATTAAACAAAGATAAATCTTAAAGAGAGAGCCCTCTCTGAACTTTAGGAAGGCTAGATCCTAGAGTTCCAAGTAGGTTTGTGGTTACCTCTAGTGTTCTTTGACTAAAAACTCAAAATCCCACAACTTGAGAATTTACTAGAGTGATAACACAAGGTATCTTCTAAATCTAAGGCATGGGATACAATGCTACATAACTTAACCCTCCATTGGTTTTAGGATTTACATAATCATCCCATCAAGTTGTGACATTGTATATATTATCTAGTTCATCCCAAATGAGATTTACTTTCCCTGGCTTGACATATCGATCTCCTTCGCGAAGATCTAATGGTGAAATCACCCTGATATCTCCACCTTAAAAAATAATACGTATTTTCTTTATATTAATAATTACCTAATTGTCAAAGGCCCAATAAATCCATATAAGATCTCGATAAGGATCAATGTCATCCACAATCTTGATCAATTCAAAATCAACAGTACTTGACACCATGTCCATGTCCACTAGACTCCCAACAACTATTCTATAGGAAAAATCTTATGTCGGTTGGAAAATCTAAGTTGAATCAGAGACAAAATCAATCTGGGCTTCCCTATCCTCTCCCATGTTCTTTTTGGAAAAATATTTACATCCGACCCTAGGTCCAGTAAATCATTATCAATTTCATATTCTCTAATATGTGCACTAAATCTAAATTCCTTGTTGGTTTTCTTCTTGCGCGCTACTTGATTCACTATGCAAGGAGTAGTTTGCGTAGTTTTTTCTTCAAGCCTAATGGCACACTTCTCAAAAAACTTAGGGAATTTATCCAAATCCTGGGTATCATTCACTAATTCCATAATTTTGCAGCAGATTTTGAACTGGGTCGACGTCGGTTATATTTTCCCCTCTTACAATATTGTCATATACCGCCGTCATGGATGCATCTTGCACTTCCTCCGACCCATCCCATTTTGCTGCAACCATATCCCATTGAGCCTCCTTATCTGTAGCCTTCTCACGCACAAGATCAAATTTTGGTGAGGGTACAGGCTCTCTTATTACCCACTACAGCTACAATATTCTAGGGTTCGCAACATTTTCTCCTATCTTGACACCTCCCCTAGTTAATGCGCCAACCCATTTTTTTTTCTTGCGGGGTTCAATAGCGATCATTTGCACATTGGGCCCCTTCTTCTCCTTCCACTTGGTGATCGACTTGGGGAATTTCCCTGTCATATGATCTAATTATTTACAGTAAATAAAAGTGCAACAAGAATTGGTACAATCTCGCACCATATGACCCTATTGTTCGCAATTATAATAGACAATGGTGCTTTGTCCTCAGCCAAATCCACCTCTTCCTCCACCCGGTACTCTAGTTACTTGACCTATCATGCCTTGTCCACAACCTTTTTTATTTTATTTTCCACCTTGATTATATCCAGAATAGTTGTATCCATTTGACGTGACTTCCATCCTCTCGGGTCCCTACGCTTGAAAAAAATCAAAAGTGTGTTCGCGCATCAAGTCTAGTGCGCGATACTAGTGGATGTCATGGCCTACTAATTTACAAAAGTCAAAAATAAAGGATGGGTCGTAGCCTCATACCTTTGTACCATAATACAAATGGATGGTATATGGACCCATACACAACATATCTCGCACCACATTCATCTACTTTGTGCAAGTGAATTCATTGCGCATGTCACCAAATAATCTATGAATAACTTACAACCATTTATATGGTGGCCCTTCATATGATAGATGGTACACCATAACTCTACCCATTTTTCTTTCCCCTTAGTCAAATATTGATTTTCAAAAGCTAACACAACCAACTTTGATTGCACCTGCACCATACCATTATTCTCCATGTTTCCTGTTGGAAAGGCCTCTAACTTCAGCACCAGCTTGAGAGCTTCTGACTACGTACATATCCTTTGTTGTGTCAATCATACTATGATATGTGGTAGAAGTCCTATAATAAACCATTCCTTATGTTGAGGGTCTGTAATTTCAAATGTCATCATATCCTTCTGTTAGCGTAAGAAGTCACTCCTTGATTGCTTAAGGAGTAAGCCTACACATCATAGTTCATTTCAAATTTTAAAGGGGTTTTTTTAGTGGTGGGATGGCTTTATTAAATATTTTGAAACGATTTTATGTTCTTTAATACTTTCATGAATTTGGCAAGCTTTGGCAACTATAAATTGTGTGGATAAAAGTAGTATAGGGAGCAGAGTACACAAGTGGAAGAAGATGAATAACTGGTACCTATTTCAAGTAATATTCCTATCCTAAATAAATCACGCAACTATGATTATGGCCTTTAACACAAACTATGTTTATGCAAAGCAAATAACACTTAGAAAATAGATTGCATGTATAAAATATTCTAAAAATCCTTTATGAAGTCTTCAGTGACATGTTCTATTACACACATATAACTTGCAGAAAAATGAAAGAAGATAATTTACTGTTAAATCCTTTAACAACTTCTCACTCACACTTCTCTAGGAGCTACAATTTATATTTTAGAATAAATTAACAAATAAAATACACACACCACAAATTAGATGTTCCTTGAATTACAAAATCCTCCAACATGAAGCAAAAATATTTTTCTTATTATTTTCAGTCTTCCATAGACTAACATCCAACCTGGAAATAGTATTTACAAGTGTTATATATAGCAAGAGAGGAATCAACTCCTTATCTTATAAAAATAAGGAAACATTAATTCTAACATAACATATGTGTCAAAATACATTTCATCCTTATCTCCTTGAAATATAACAAAAAGGACAGATGGAGAAAGAAGAAGAGAAGAATTATGGGCTGGAATGTTGAGTGTGTTGTCATGCTGCCCCTTTTTCTGCTAAATTATCTCTCTGTGTCTTGGGTAACCACGTAGCTTCATTTAATAAGACCTCCAACAACCTCATAACCACCTATCACCACCTATCACCATCACTTGTATTATCCATTTTGTTATGGGTTCTTATCCATCCTTAACTGGCCTGGAAAAACTTGTTGAAAGGTGTCAAAATTCAGTTATAACAGGTGTTGTCGGAAATTCCGATAAAACCCTGTAACTGCACAAAATCTGGAATGCTACCAAAAATTCTCGTAGCGCCCTGTTTCTTTTTCAAAATACACAAAAAATGAGGAAAATTTTGTGCTGACTTGTATTCCATGACACTTGGGTTGTTGTTCAAAATTTAAGACTAATTAGAAAAAATGGATTAGTACCAAAAACCTTTTTACCTTTCCTCTAAGTGTGCTGCAGCTTCAACCAATTTATTTAAATCATTTTTGTTGTCAGCAACTGATGTTCAAGATCTGGTAACTCCTGTAGTTGCCTCCTTGATGAGGTCTTTGTCTTCCTTAGCACCCTTTATGTTTTTTTTCCTTTTAAGGGCTCTGAGTGATGTTATGAAGGGGTTGGGTTCTTGATTTTCTTCATGGATTTCTCTGATTTATCTGTCTTCAATGACTTATGTCAAAAGGCTTGGCTTGAGAAGAGCCTTGGATTTAAGTATAAACTTATTTCTCTCTCTTGTGTGCCTTTTTCTGGTTCTAGCAATAGGTTTAGCTTCTTATTTCTTCTTTTTTCTACTGATTTCATATCCAACATCCTTAAGAAGCTCTTCATCTGATTGGGTAGGCTGATACTCATTTTGCAACTTTTTCTAAATATGTGCTTCTAGAAATTCCAGAAGCACCTACACTTTTGAATTATCTGATGTTGAATATCTTCCTCTTATGGCTCTAGTGTATAAATTTTGAAATGGAGGAACAAGGGGCACTATATTCATGGACTTGGGCTTGCTTGTTGAGGAGTTCTCTCCTTTTTTCACCTTTCTTTCAGTTTTTCCTGCAGAAACTTTCGCTTTCTTACCTTTTGCCTTCTTATGAATATTTTATTTCTGGGCCTTTCTTTTTTTTCTTCTCTTAGCAAGCTAAGTGTTTGACTGTGGAACTGGAGGTGTAGGTGTAGTTTGGCCTGCCCTACAGAATGGAAAATGGTCCCAACTCTGGTTTTTGTTCCTCAACTCTTCTTCAACTGGAAATTTTATCAAATCTTGATGGTACAAGCTATACAAAAAAAACATCATTATGGGTTTGAACCCTTTCTAACATCTTGGTAAGGATTTTCAACAAGAAAAATGGTAGATTAAATGGCTTCATCCCTGAAATATCAAAAAGAAACCTTATGTGATAGAGGAATACCACTGTATACCTCCTTTCACATGTGAGGTATATCTTGATAAGCTTGATTACCTCTTCCCAGTCATTCTTAAGGTAGCTGCTTGTGATGCCTTTTTCCAAGTTTGGATCTCTGTGAGCATCCTTGAGGAAGCTATTGAGATCATGTCCTGTGATAACTTGTCCCTTGAACCACCTTTCTCCTTCTTGGGGAAGGTTAAAGGCTTCTGCAATGGAGTCTTCAGAAATTACCTTCAAAGTGAGGCCATAAACTTTATCCTCCTATCCATTAAATGATTTAGAGAATTCTTGGGAAAATATTGAATGTGAGCTCCCCAACATGGTACAAATAGGATACCATCATGACTGCATAAAAATAGTTCTCACCCTCGAATTAGCATCAACCTAATCTGCACCCAGTTGCTCTATTCGTTTTATCTTACCACCTGATTTAGTCATCTTCAAAAAGACAAATGACTATGTCTCCTGCAAATGATAGGTGGTAGAATAGGAATATTTTAACTTACAGGTGTGGCTTATATTCTTCTATGGAATCTGGTTTGAAATCCAGACTTCTTCTCCAACTATAACTCTTAGAAAATTAGAATCTAGCAACTTAGAATTCAAATGACAACATTCATGTTTTTTAGGCAGTTTTAAAATTAAATTTGGTTCACCACCCCATGAAAATCACCCTCCGTCACTATAAATATTTATGATCATAATGTGCACCATGTGAAACACCATCACCACCTTCAGTTGGTTGTGTTTTCCATATGGGATCTCCAGATAGCTTATGGCAAGAATATTTTATGACACACGTTCACCTCCGCAAACTATGTTGTTGATTGGCTAGAATTTATGGCAGAAGTGTTGTGTGGCCAGTAGAATGGTTATGGTGTGTGGTGTGATCACCATGATCCCTCTAACTCAAAAAAACACGTACCTTAACGTATGGATTACTGACTTGGCGTAGACAGGCATGACGGGCAATAGCTCAGCCATTAACTGTGGATTGAAACATGTGGCACAACATATACAATGACTTGACCTTAACTAAATAACCATAATACAACAGCTCTCATTATATCTTAAAGTATTTAAAAAAGATTTTATGTGTAATAACCCTATGACACGTGGTATGACCAAAGTGGATGCGATTTTTCTCTTTATTTAAAAAACATATTATGTTTCCAGAAATTCTGGTAGCATCAGAAATAAAAATAAAAAGACAGAAACAAGAAATAAAAGAGTGTCCAAAAGGCTAAAAAAAACCAGTGCTTCTAGAAACTCCGGTAGCGCCCAATTTTTAAAAAAAAATTGAAAATTTTTGAATTTTAATCCTAAAAGTAAAACTATGGAATGGACTCATAACTTAGCAAGAAATTGTGCTAACACCTTCAACACTTTAAATCATTAATTGAAGTCCCATACAAACTCTCCTGGACTCTGGTTGAGTCTATTTAGTTCCATAATAAATTGGGACTAAAACTTCAGCTTTTGGAACTCCATGATCAATACTTGTTTGATTTCCACCAGGGTCTTGTTCTCCTTCTCTACTCCTCAGACCACCTCCAGAGTCTCCCCACTTCCCCTTCTGGGTGGTCATCTTAGTTTTTCATATTATTGGACTCCAGAGGCAACACACCGTGGTCATACAACATAATCTTTATCAACAACAATATCAAACTTATAAAATTTCTTCTCAGTTCCTTCATAAATTTCTGCTCCATTATAGTATAGGACATCGTATCTTCCAATGAAAACTCCACAATATACCCTTCAAGAACACTTTGCAACTAGAACTCAATAGAACGAGAGATCTTATTTCTTATCACTTGGAGCTAACATAGTTCTTCCAGAATTCACTTCCTTGGCCCATCGTTTCAATACGTTAGATTGTTTTCCTTCAACCACTGAACCCACTTCGTCAATATTTTAGGAAATTATCTGAAGAAATTTTCATGAAAGTCGGTGAACACATACTTCTATAGCCATTTTTTCAAGATTTGGTTCCTTTCTCCTATCAATTTCATATCAAACTCGCGCAAATTCCATCTAAACCATCATGTGATTTTTTCCCTAGTTAGGCTCCATGGCTTCCACATTCCTATAAGACCATCGCATCACACATCCTCCCAGTCCCAGAAATGGAGCCATTTGTTGAAGTGTGGGATTCTGACAAACCTGACAAGGTGGCCAATAAATACTTGCTTAACATCAACCATTTCAAAAACACCCACAAAGTGAGTGAAGTCTCATTTGAGACACTAATTGGTGACTCTCGGAACCAAGTTTCCACATTATAACATGATTTTTTTATGGCTCATGACACACTACCTCTAGTTGACACATGCTTCATTGTCTACCTATCATTGTGCAGTGTGAAGGGTGTTAATTGTTTCGACCCATCAAGAAACACAAGAGTTTAAAAAAGCAAAAATGGTAGATAACCACATGCACATGCTTAGTCATCACAAACAAAATCAACACTAGACCCTAACGACTCCGCTACTGACAAGCAACATTAGCTAGCACTTCAACCCTCTATTGGCCATTCAAACTTTCACACCCATTCGTAAAGGTTCAAAATAATAAAATATCAAAGGTCCAAACCAGAACATATAATCTCCATATGCGATAAGCCCATAACATGTTATAAACATTTGGATTAACCACTCGCTACAGACATTCAAATATTCATGAGTTATATAATAAACCGAGGCATCGAAAAAACTAAAATGTTTCACACAAATACACAACAAGAAAATGGGACAACTATTTCGTCCGTTGGGTTATATTCATATTAGAAAAATAGACACTATTCCTAGAGTTACATACATCAATTCAATAAGCTCACCGACCCTTCATAATAAAACTATGCACTGCTAGAAACTAGAATATAAACATAAAGGCCAACTCATATATCAGAAATCATATTGATTACAATAAGGATGCATATGCATGACACACCCACGATTTACAACCAAAATACATAGACATCAAACATAGGCTCTATAGCTCAACTTTTCTTATGCTCAGCTATCTAACAATGAACATCCAACATTTCACCACCATAAACTACTACTAATGCTAAGCCACACCCTGTCCTTAATGAACCTTCTTATTGTTGCTTGGAAATGTCTCGAACCCTCTCAGTCTATCGTTTCATCACTCCAACTGACTTGAAAAACCATTAGGATATTTTCCTCGTCCTTCTAAGTTGTCCCATGCGTATCAATGACTATTCAAATTATTCTTCCTATTGTTCGGCCCCACTCTACCATATCTCCACTTTCCTCAAAATATCTCTAACTTCCAATTTTACATGCTATCCTCAACTGGCTCCACTTTTTTGCAACATCCTAACCGTCAAGGTTCTCCTACTCTTGCCTTCCCTCCTTGGGTGCCACTACAATCCTCCTGCATGACATTCATATGCACCACACTCTACCTACTATTCCAGCCTTATGCTATACCACACTCTACCTACTATTCCACCTTAACCTTTCACACTCCTTATCCCTACTCCATGGTCTTGCACTTACAAAAAATATACAAAAAACATTCTGGGCTCCAACAATTGTAGAAGAGAATCTTTTGTCTAGTGAAAAATGCAGGCTTCTTGTTAATATGGAAAAAAAGATAAACATTTAGTTGAACTTGTAATTGAATCATTAGGGTTGAAATTTTTATGAGATTCCTTAGTTGGTATAACGGAAATGTGAGGGATCTCTAATGATAGATAACACATGTAAATCTTCGCCTTTGGCTAGTTATGGAACCATCTCTTATGTTCTTAGATGAACCAACGTTTGGTTTATATAACACTTTTTCATTGTTTCTATTAATAACTCTTCATCAATAATTGTTATCAGGAGAAAAAAAAATTATGGTAATTCATGAACCAAACTATGAATTATTCAATATGTTTGATGATTTAATGTTGTTGGCTAAGGGTAGACACACTATGTATCATGGACCTGTGGATGAAATCAAAGAATACTTTTCTGGACAAGGAATTATATTTTCTAACTGTGTTAATCCTCCAAAATATTTTATGATCTTAGAGGGGATTTTAAAGCTAGAAGGAAGGCCAAATTTTGATTGCAATATTCTTCTTGTTAAATTGATGCAAAATAAGGGGTATGATATCCCAAGATATTTACATGAATATTTTTCAAAAACTAGTATCTCAACAAGAAATGAAACAACCAATGAGGGAACAAAGAAGAATATGTGTACATGGAAAACAAAAGCCTATCGTTTGGAAAAGATTTATTGGAAGAGGTTTGGTGTAATATTGAATTTAAGTGGGATAATGTTAGCCATAAATTCTTAAAGTTTGAAGATATTTCCAATCGTCAAACTCTTAACTTCTTCAAACAATTTAGACTCTACTTTAGGAGGGTTGCTAAACAAAGTTTCCATGAATGCATGGTACAATCACAATATTATCTTATTTATTTCTCGTTAGAGCGTGTATGGGGATCTTGGATAAAGTAACATAAAATGACTTTTGAGTATTTGGGTATGCATATACAATAATTTCAATGCCTCTCCTATGCATGATATTAGCATTGAGAACATTTTCTCTGGACATGCTATAGTATTGGAGAGAGAGTGCGGCTAACATGAATATGTTAACACTTTCTAATTTCCTAGACTGAGGAGGAAAATTGCAGATGTAACCACAAACGACTTTAAAGTTGGGTCTATCCCTTCTAGCTTCAAAGAGGGCTCTCTTTGTATGATTTTAATTTTTATGTGTTGATTTAAGATAGATTTGAAAGGCTAAGATATATTTTTTAAATTTTTTATTGTATAATGAAAGAAAATACCATTGGGCGTGGAGTCACAACATATTTAGTAATCAATCACAAATAAACAGACTAGCTGAAACAAGGCAAGGTAGGAAAACTAATAGATCTCATGAAGATGTGTAGTATGAATAAGATGAATATGAGGAGAGAATCAATTAAATATAAAGAATACTTAAATGGGTTTTATATTTAATCTTGGAAGGAAAACATTAATATTGTTTAAACAAGCCAGAGAAGAGTACAACAAGTAAATTCAACTCTTAAACTTCTTGTAACAATCAGGAAGGAAAATCCTTGTGAAATATGAGCAAGAAAAAACGGATTTACAAAGAGGGAAACATCACCATTTATATGAAACAAGAATCCTGCAACAAAAATTCCTCTGTATTTCTAAATTGATTACTTCAAATAAAATTCACAGCTTACAATAAAAAAGTCTTCTCTTTTACATTATCCAACAACCTTTTCTAAAAAATTTACAAAATATTTATAGAGTCTTTCTCAAACCCAATTTGGTCTTCACAATAAAATCATTTACAAAATAATATATGTCAAAGATATATACACACACACACACACACACACAAATATATATTTAAAAAATAGAACAAAATAATAAGAATGCTGGACTAATTTGGATGTTCTATTCACACTTTGATCAATATTGTTGTTGACTGTAACTATATTTATGCTTCTTCTATTTGATTGTTCCAAATATGTAGGATTCTAGTATCATTTCGCTCAACAAGCTTTAATATTTTATCCCATATTTCTTCATTATGGATAGAGAAATTGACGATGATTTGTAATATTTCAACTACTTTTGTGCAAGTTTAAGTTGGCTTATTTAGGAATAGATTATGGATTTCATGCTGAATATGGAAATCATATTATAGGCCTTCCAAGAAAGCTTCTCCACTTATTGTTCATCTTACTTTGGTGAATTTGGAAATATTTGCAGCTATATTACACAAATTTTCCTAATAGCTCTCTAATGGAATCAATTTTCCATTAGAAGCTCTCAAAGGTGAAAGTCCTTTCTCCTCCAAGAAACTGAGCTTTCTATTGAATATATTAACTTGTAGTTCTAACTCTTTGCATTTATTTTCCATTTATACATAAGATTATTATTCATTAGAACTCTTTTTACTTCCATGATTGTGCTTGCCCTATCTTGAATATAGAGTTATTCGAGCTCATCTTTAGTCTTGGAGTTTTGGCATTAATGTCTATAGCCTCTGCCAACGTGCTGTAAAAGTATGATTTTCATATTTTGCAATTTTTTGAGTCAATTTGAAATTTTATTCCACTTCTGCAAGGTATGCATTGTCAATGTTGATTTTATTTTCCTCCATTCTCTTCAATGGCGCTAATAGTTTCTCATTTTATTGGTTAGTTAATGATAAATATCACAAGGCTTTGAATAAATTTTTAGAAGAATCTACAATGGATGTTTCTATTCTTTCTGATGATTTTTTTGTTGTTGTTTTTTATGTACTTGTATCTACTAACATTTCCTTTTCTTTCAGAAGTGCCTCCATGTCTGTCTCCATTTTCTGAGTTTGAACATTTTTTTCAAATATCAATCTGAACAATTTTTCCTTCTCTGTTTCCAACTGAGTGATTTCTTTGGTCTATGGATGCTCTATGGTTGGTAGCTTGAGCTGATTTCTTAAAGCTTGGATATTTGAATTTTTATTTTTGATCATCTCCTCATCTTCTTTGATATTGCTAGGATCATATCCTAGTTTAATTACCAAATCCTCTAGAGATTTGGTTTTGGTTTCTATGGTCAAATATGACATTCGTTCTATCTATAGTTGTGAATTCTTATTATTAAAAGAGTCCTAAATTTTTGAGGCAACCATGGCCGAACTTGTTAGTGTTGAATAGATAATTTCACCAGATTTTTTATGCAAATCAATTTGATCGATTGCATGAAATTTTTTGGTATCAAAAGAAAATATCGAGGCTTTGTAGTCTTCTGCACTTTTGGGGACTGGAACTGTAGGTTCCAAGAATGCCAATTGGAATTGTCCCTTCTCTACATCAATTGAAGAAAACAACTTGTGTTGAGTAGTAAAATTTGTTTCCAAAACTTTGAATATGTTGTAGCTTTTAATGCTTCATTCTTCTTCTTGATCTCCTTGTATCTGGAAAAAATATTCTGCTGTGTTGCAATTTTTGGATGTGAAAGACCCAAGTGATTATGTTGTCACTTCAATGTATGGAAATGGAGTGGTGTGAATACCTATTAAAACTATTGTGCCTTGCTCCTGTGAGCCCTTTTCTTCTAAAGATTCATCATGAATATTTATTATCTGAGTATCTCCTTTAGTATTAGTCTTAGTATCTCTTTTGGGTCTTTATTTCTCCTCTTTAAAACATGAAAATATGCAACTTGAGACTCTAAATCTATAGGAGACATAATTTACCATGCTCTTTTGGCTTCCTTAGCCTTTGAAATTGGAGTTTCTAGATATTTTTTTACTGAAAATTTTCTCTTCAGCCTCCTTTAAGGTGTTCTTTGTCCATTTCTCTTGATTGGACCACATTAACCTTCGAGAGGTCGAGCGGGGGGGAGGCAAACTTCATTCCCTACCGTTAATTTTTGCAGGGACGATATCAATCTTCCAAAAACACTAGTTCTTTATTACAAAACGAAAAAATATTATGTCATCATTTATTCACCCTTTCAAACATACTTTGCTAATTTTAATCATGTTTTAAGGATAATAAAAAAAAAATTTAGGCGGAATTTTGGCTGTCGCGCCATTTGAGGAATTTTATTTCATTTATTTTTCTTTAAGTACTTTTTATTTTATTCCTCTTTTCATTTTTTTCTATTTTTATGTCTTTCTTTTCTTCTTTTTTCTATTTTTTTTAGCAGCTAAACAACTTAAAATGAAAAATAATTTACGACATCCCACCGGGATAAATGGCTAGATAATCATACCTTGATCACTATATTTATAGGACCCTAAAAAATAGACTCACATATTTTATTGCAAAATATTTTGTTGATCACTTCAACATAGTGATTAAACCTCTAGTTTATCTTCCTTTGTTCCATTTTTTAAAATAATCCCAGGTCAAGATTTGTAGAAAAATTGTTTGTATTAGCCCCTTTAGAGATAATGTATCCCATGATTCAGATTGATGTTAAAATATTAAAATGGATCAAGATGAGTAACCCAAGCGAGCAGCGTAATGTAACACGATTCATTATTGTCTTAGAGGCAATTTCTATTCAACATAAAGAGGATGTGAGTATTGAATTCCCAATATGGAATTGGGATCCAAAAAAATCTATGAAGACCCCTGGTATCAATAGACAAATTATAGATAATTTATAGCATGAATTCCTTAGACATATTTGGGACCTAGGAATACATGTTTGGATTTCTTGAGACAAGCTATCCTTGGAAGAGAGGAATGTAATGTCCACAATTTCTTGAGTATGGAGATACCCTTCGATTAGCCTATCTTGTCTCCTTTAGGCTATAAAAAGGGGAAAATTTCTAAGGGAATAAAGGAGTTACTATTCTTAAATAAAAACGGGGTAAATTATTATTGCATAAAAAGGGGCAAACATCACTTGGTGAAAATAAGTGACTATGCTAGATCTAAGACTTTTGTGATCCATAGTGTAGTTACATGTTTTTTAGATTAATCAAATCATTAGGATTTGGTCGATGTTTCGAACAAACTAATGTGGCTCATCCTCAGGACAAGTGAGGATGAACCGCATTATTTGGTTCGAAAACGTCGACCAAATCCCAATGATGTGATTAATCTGAAATACATGTAGCTACAATAACTAACTCTATCAATAAAATAAAAAGGGGTTTTCTAAAAGAGTGGAGAAGATCTGGAAAAATGTTTAAAAATGGGGAAAGATTCCATTTCTCATCATTCTATTTGGTGATTATTTTCTTGTGATTGGTTTTTTTCTCAAGGGATTCAAATTCGAGGGTTTCAAGCGAGACTTTCATACTATTTTTGGTGGAAACCAATTGCCACCCTAGATGGAACTCATCGAGTTTCAATGGACATAATTTCCACCCTAGTTGGAATTTCAGGAAATCATTCATATTTCTCATTTGATCTTCATTGCAAGTGATTTGGGGAGTGAATCTTCATGGGACGAGGTTGTTATATATTTGCCAAAGTAATATTTGTTTTTCATATTTGTTGTGGTAGGAGATCAATTTACTTCCCTAAAAATCGAATTCACCTTAATAAATTGAAAGAGGGTCGAGTATCAAAGGAAGCTAAGTCTAATGATTGATCAATTAGTGATCAAAATTTGGATCAGGGCCTAAAATTAGTTAAAATTTCAAAGTGCTCAAAATTCCTTCGAACCTAAATGATCGAATAGAGTTCGTCACTAGGATTCTGGTGCAATTCATTTCATCAAAATCCGAGTTTGTATGACTGAGTTATCGTCTGTTGTTCATTTTCCAAAACAAGCAAAAAAAAGAGCAGAATAGGTACATGGATGATGTGGCAGGTACAATCATCATTGCAAGGAATATTCTCCATATTGCAGCCAGTGGCACTGTGACAAGTATCGTCTTCAAATTCGCCAGATGGGTTAGTGAAGAGAGAAATTTTCCATTGACCTCCAATATTCTTCCTAAGTTGGAATTTGAATTTTTTTTAGGTGTTGGAGTACAACCCAACTAGAGGGCGCCACATGTCATCTCTGGTGAGCCCTCTCCAACCCTTGGGTCGAATTATTTTTCATATTAATGTTGAACTAAGTTTTAATGGTGGAATTATATATATATATATATATATATATATATATATATATATATATATATATATATATATATATATAGATATATATATACATATATATATATATATATACATATATATATATATATATACATATATATATATATATACATATATATATATATATACATATATATATATATATATATATATATATATATATATATATATATATATATATATATATATATATATATATATATATATATATATATATATATATATATATATATATATATATATATATATATATATATATATATATATATATATATATATATATATATATATATATATATATATATATATATACATATATATATATATATACATATATATATATATATATATATATATATATATATATATATATATTAAAGTTTTAAATCCACATTGGCGACATTAACCAAACCTAGGGGATCTTATAACAAATATGGCAAAGGTTTAAATTTGGAGGCAAGCTCCAAGTCTGGCGGAGGTTGCTCATTACAAATCCATGTAAAATTTATATGGCAAAGTGGGGGTCGAACCCACGACCTTCTGCCCGCCAACTGCACACCATACCAACTCTTCTGCTTGGTGGTTCTTAACCACTATGTTCACGTTTATATTTGAATTAAAGTGGTCCCACAGTTGGGGGTTGGAGGGGGCCAACCCCCTCCCCATATAGCCAGAAGCCGAAAACCAAGCACCAAGACGAATTAACGACAGAGTTATTAAAAGTGTTTAATTAAAGTTTAAAATGTGGTTTAACCATGATAAAATGTTATTAGTGCTAAATGTGCTTATCCTTTAAACTACACTTATTCGCCTGTTAAGCGTGATTAATGCTAATTAACCCATAGATTATGTTGGCGGAGCTTTAGAGGGCGTGCCATTTGTGGCGGATTTTCTAGATTTAGAATTTTAACTGGTAGGTCCACCAATTTTAGTGGAGAAATTGGGACAAAATCAGTTTTGATCATAACTTATCCAATTTTCTCCCAAACAGAGCTCAGAAAGAGGCATTATAGGCTAATTGGCATGCTAGGAACTCAATGAAGTAGGTTGCAGAGGTATAAACTGTCATCTATAGGTTTTTTAGTGCATTTGAAGACTTTTGAAGGCTAGGGCCACCAGGTGTTGGGGTTATTGTCAGAGCATCCAGAGTCCAAATTCAACAAACAAATAGTCATTTTTGGGAGATTATGATGTTTTGAACCCATTGGAATAGGTTACAATAGGTTCCCAAGATTGTAATAGAAATTTGAGAACACTTTAAGCTAATAAAAAGGCCCACACTATGAATTTGGACCAAGGAGATGTAGCCCAGGAGGGGTGAGCTCCACAATCAAAATTATGTGTGTTAAGCTTTGTTATGTGTGTTTGTTGTGTTTTATATTTCTTCTGTTCTGTCATTTAAAATTATGCTTTCTAAGCTTATGAAAAACACATAATTTCACTAAGTACACTATTTGACAATCACATGCCCATAAACAAACCTATGAAGGATAAGTAAAACAAAGAAAAGAAAATTTTATATGTGAGATGATACTAGCACAACAAGAACTAGAAATCATTTTCAGATCAAGTTAGTATCAGAGCCAGGTTTCTTTCTTGTTTTACTTGAAGGGCTTTTAATAGTTGCAAATTTTCTGAAGCTTTGTGAAGCTCTTTAGTGATTACACTGTGATGGAAATTTCATTAAGTGATGATTCTAAACCATCCTCCTTTGCAAGAATATTTGATAATAGATGAATCAAGACTTATACATCATGAAAGATATGGTGTAAAAATGGTATGAAGATGTAAGGGAGAAAACTAAAATTCAAGAGAAGTTGGTTGCCATGAAGAAAGAGAAGCAAGAACTTCTTCAAAAGATAAAAGAGATGGAGATTCAACTCCATGATGCCAAAGAAGCCTTAGCCAAAAATGTGCTTGAAGAAGAGGTAAATAATTCAAGTTTGTCTTCAATTTCCTCTCAATATAAATGTGTAGTTTCTTTTGAAAAACACACTAGAGGAATAGGGTCCAAATTGATGATCAAAATAGGCTATGAAGGTAAAGGATTAGGCAAACATGCACATGGCATAGTTGAGCCAATTATGGTTGAGGAAAGGCCTAAGTATTTGGTTCTTGCCTATGGACAACTTTATGGAGAAATCTCTAAAGCCATGAAGGCACTTGAAACAATTCCAAGAAGGACTTTTATTGCAGGTTCAAACCCTCAAACACGTAAAGTTTGTAATCAAGATGAATGCAATTGTTTGAAACCCATGTTGCAGCAAGATTCTTTTAGACATGCAACTTATGGCGAACAAGAGAGTTGTGACAGGTCTCTGGACATGAACATTGTTTTTGGTCTTCAAAAGAGAGATGGAACCTCTTCGAGTGCATCTCCTCAAGAAGGTGATAAAGATGAACATTCAAAGAATCATTCGAGGTATAATTCTTCCTATAATCATGTTGTTTATGATTATGTTAAGCATGAAAAATTTGCATGCATGAATGGGAGAAAAAGTTGTTGTTCATATTTTGTTTTGTATAACCATCAAGTTTCAAAATGCTGGAAGAGAATGATAGCATACAGGAAACATTCAAAGCAAAGGTGACTTGAAAAGAAGATGCAAAATATTTGCACTCATTGTCAGAAAAAGGGACATCTCATTGCCCAATTTTGGACACTGCATCCAACAACACATCCAACTGGCGAGAATGGAACAGGAGATTCCATCATCGATGTGAGTCAAGATGATTCACAAAAAGAGGATGTTAAGTAGGAAAAATCACCATTGAATTGGATTGGTAAGAAAATGGCTCGATTTCTTGACCAAGTAAGGCATGCATTTCCTTTGTACACATATGCAAATTTCAGCCATATGTATGCATGAATTTATGTTGAAAGTATGACAAGTTGCAGCAGATTATTACAACTTGTATGATGCAAGATTGCATGTGAATGTTGTTCGATTGAAGGCATTTATATTTGTTGCAAAATTTCACCAAGATGGTGTAAAATATGGGTATATCACTCATTTATGTTGCGAAATTTTATCATTCAGTTCAACTCTTATGATCACTCATATGTTTTGGGTTTTTGTACTTTTTTGTACTTGAAAGAGAGAGTTGAAGAGTGTACATATGCATGAGATTTTGTATATGTAAATAGAGAACATGTGATAGGTTCATTGTAAATAGATACATGCATGAGTGCTGTCAATATGTATCATGGAATGTCAACTTGTGTCAATTGTACTGCACACATTTCATATTGATTTATGTTGATTGTGTTGTACATATTTTTATCAACTTGTGTCGATTGTGTCACATACATTTCATATCTATTTGTATCGATTGTGTTGTACATATGCTTATCGATTTATGTCGATTGTGTTGTACATATGTTTATTGATTTGTGTCGATTGTGGCACACAAATTTCATGTTCGTTGCATGTTTCATGTCGACTTGTGTTGTTGACGTCACATGATTTTTGTCGACTATGTTTGTCAATCATGTTGATCGACTTATGTTTTAATCGATGGTGTTTGTCGATTGTGAGTCGATATGGGATACACCAATGTGCAAGAAGATCGCCATGTACTTGATGTTATAGGAGGTGACAGTCATTGCTTTGAAGGAGAAAAACCGAGGTGGTTTTCATTTCAATTCTTGCATAATGTTTTCTTTTCAAGATTGATTGTGCATTCTTGTGACAAGATGTTGCAGGAAGTTTGGGGTCCATTCAGTGAGAAGGGACGAGATGCAAAGCGTTTTGTAGCCATTGTAGAACACAAGTTGTTTTCTTGTGTTGACACCAAGATTTCACTCATATTTCAAGCTTAATTTGGATAAGAGGATTTCCAAGAAGAAGCTTGTATGCATTTGTTGCAAGAGGGACTTCATTCTCAGTGGGAAGGCTAACAATTTTCCAAGCACATAGAAATCGATGTGGTACAGTTGGGTATGTATCATTCAACAACATTCAGCAATGTTGAAGTGGTTCAACAATAGCTAGAGAGTAGTGGTTGAGAAACATAGCCAGTAGTGATGCAAGGCATGTCAAGATGATTGTCAAAAAGAATTTTCAAGTCAAATAAAATTATATAACTTGAAAGCAGAAGAGTATTGAATCTCAAGAAGATAATTATCAGCTTTTGTGGGTCCAAAAGCCCATCAGTGGGAAGGTGTGATAAGAATTTGGATCATGGCCTAAAATTAGCTAAAATTTAAAAGTGCTCAAAATTTCTTCATGACCGGATAAATTTTGTCGCTAGGATTCCGGCGCAACTCGTTTCATCAAAATCTGAGTTCGTATGACTGAGTTATCGTCTGCTGTTTGTTTTCCAAAACAAGCAAAAAAAGGAGTAGAATAGGTACAAGGATGATGTGGTAGGTACAGTCATAATTTTAGGGAATATTCTCTAGATTGCAGCTAGTGGCACTATGACAAGTTTCATCTTCAGATTCGCTAGATGGGTTAGTGAAGAGAGAAATTGTCCAATGACCTCCAATATTCTTCCTAAGTTCGAATTTGAAAATTTTCTAGGTGTTGGAGTACAACCCAAATATAGGGTGCCACGTGTCCTCTCTGGTGGACCCTCTCCAACCCTTGGGTCGAATTATTTGTCATATTAATGCTAGAATAAGGTTTAATGTTGGAATTATATATATATATATATATATATATATTAAAGTTTTAAATCCACATCGGCAGCATTAACCAGACCTGGAGGATATTCTAACCAATATGGAAAATGTTTAAAGTTGGAGGCAAGCTCCAAGTCTGGTGGAGGATGCTTATTACAAATCAGTGTAAAATTTATATGGTGGAGTGGGGGTCGAACCCACAACCTTCCGCCCGCTAGCCGCACGCCTTACCAACTCCTCTGCTTGGTGGTTCTTAACCACTATGTTCACTGTTTATATTTGAATTAAAGCAGTCTGACAGTTGGGGTTTGGAGGGGGCCAACAACCTCCCCATATGGCCAGAAGCCGAAAACCAAGCGCCAAGATGAATGAACGGCAAAGTTATTAAACACGTATAGTTAAAGTTTAAAATGTGGTTTAACCACAATAAAACATGATTAGCGCTAAATGCGCTTATCCTTTAAACTACACTTATCCACCCGTTAAGCGTGATTAATGCTAATTAACCCATATATTATGTTGCCATATTTTTAGAGGGCACACCATTTATGGTGGATTTTCCAGATTTAGAATTTTAACTGGTAGTTCCACCAATTTTAGTGGATAAATTGGGGCAAAAGCAGTTTTCATCATAACTCATCTAATGTTCACCCAAACAGAACTCAGAAGAGGCATTCTTGGCTAATTGGCATGCTGGGAACTCAATGAAGTAGGTTACAGAGGTATAAAAGGTCATCTACATGTGTTTTAGTGCATTTGAATATTTTTGAAGGCTAGGGCCACCAGGTGTTGGGGTCATTCGCAGAGCATCCAGAGTCCAAATTCAGCAAAAAAATAGTCATTTTTAGGACATTATGATGTTTTAAACTCATTGGAAAAGGTTCCAAGAGGTTTTGAAGCTTGTAACATCAATTTGAGCACACTTGAAGCTAATAAACAGGCCCACACTATGAAGCTAGACCAAGGAGATGTAGTCCAGGAGGGATGAACTCCTTTGTAAACATTCTGTGTGTTAAGCTCTGTTATGTGTGTTTGATTTGTTTTATATTGCTTCTATTCTGTAATTTAAAACTATGCTTTCTAAGCTTATGAAAAACTCATAATTTCACTAAGTACACTGTTTGACAATCACATGCCCATAAAAAAACCTATGAAGGATAAGTAAAACAAAGCAAAGAAAATTTTATATCTAAGATTATACTAGCACAACAATAACTAGCAATCATTTTCAAATCAATTAGGGTCTGGGATCAATTATTATTGGGAGGCCGAGTTCCAAAAATTGTTGAGGCCAAATGCCATTTATATGAAGAGGTTGAATGCATTCTCTTTTGAAGACTGAGTGCAATTTCTCTTGGTGGACGAGGCTTATTCCTTAGAGGCCGATTTTATCTATTTTGGAGGTAAATTTACATCTTCTTCAAAGGTCGCATTTTATCTATATGGGGGGTCGAGTTCCACCTTCTCTAGAGGCCAAACAAATTTTCTATTAGTGCCTAGTTTCGTCCTTTAAATGGAGGCCGAGATTGATCTCTTGTGGAGGCTAATTTTATCCTTCTTAGGATAAATTTATTACATTATATTCCAGGTGGGAAAATTACCTTTGGAGGCTGGATTTCTTATTTTAGGAGGCCAATTTATGGGCATCAAATTCATCTTTTGGGAGGTTGGTTTATCTAGTATTATAAGCCAATCTCAGAGGGTTGAGTTCATTATCTAAAGTTCGAGTTCTTCACTGCATGTAAATAATTTGGAGGCTAAGTATTTCCATTTCCAGGAGCAAAATTGTCTCGCTGACTTGACGACTGAATTACACTAGGTTGTAGGTAAAAAATTTAGTGCAAGCCATGTTCATTATCGATATATCTATCTTGGTATTTTATAACATCAGTTGGTAAAACCTCTTGCCAAAGTGGAATTCTAGGTTCTATCATTGGTCTTGCATTGCAATGTCTCCCCCAAAATTAATAAAATAATAATTTTCCCTCTATATATGCATGTTTGAAGTGTTCATTATTTAGCTTTCCAAGTTTTTGATGAAACATATGAAAAAAATTGAATTTTTGTTGAAGATATTAACATATTTTAGAAAATGGTATATTACATATCCAAATGGGCCAAGTTGTCTTGCACCCTCCATTTGTTTCTTTGCATGTCTTTCAGAAATGAAATGATTTCATTTCTATATCATGTTTTTCCTTGATAAATTTCCCCAATAAGGTCTTCAAATTCCAACATAAGGTGACCGAGTGAATATATTAAGTTCTCCTTCATTTGGTGTGTATCATATATGGGAGCCAATTTGAAAATTCACCAGTGAGTTTAGAATATGAGAAGGATTGTATTTCTCTATGGAAAATTCGTTCCAAATGAAAAATATCGGTTTGGTTGCAGGTAGAGGTCACAACCTAGTACATAGTGACCACCTCCTGGGCTTGAGTCTCAGCATGGGACTTTCTGGACTTGTCGCGCTCTCTCGTGATGTGATGAAAACGACCCTATTTTCTTATCATTGTGGCCCAAGCAACAATCGAAATAATGCAAATCCTATAGGGGCACTAGGGCACCATATTCGTGACTCCAACCACACAATATTCATTGAGGCTATAAAAAAGGGTTAACCTTGTTTAAGAATGGCTCTCCCTTCCTTTCCACTAAGTCCAAGAACAAATATCACCTCATTTACACCTGTGAGGAGGGGATGGGGGGTAAATTTTCTCCGAACTAACAGAACAAATCCTACGCCACAAGAAGGACGAGACTAGGAGGAAAACATAGACGATGTACCATCATGTAACTTTGGCTAAACCCTAAAGGGAATGAATATCAATGAACATGATGACTAGGCATGAATTACTACAATATTAAATAATAGAACCTAAAAGCCCCCCACAATTGACTGATGCACAATTACTGATTTGGAGTGACCTAACATGGAGAAAAACCTTGGAATGAATCCTGGGGAGGAGATGGGTGATGATACCCGAAGCCACTTTAGCAAGGGTCAACTAAAAAATATCACAGTCTAGTGTTGGTGATATGAAATCATGGAGTAACTTCATCATACCAAAATCCCTGCAAATGCTAACTTCCTTCTCAAATAAAGCTGGACCCGAGTCTTTCAAAACAGGAAGAATGTCGCTGGTTGGAAGCTTAATTGATAAAGGTCTCCTAATTTTCCTCTCCCATCATGAAAAATATTTAAAGACAACCACTCCTTCACATAGTTTCTATCTATAAGTTTGAGAAATATGCTTGTAGGTTTGTATATGGAGCGCCCTTGTAATTTTCTCAAAACCCACTCACTTCGTTGTTTCATTAATCCTAGAGGAATTATCTAGATATGAACTAAATATCAAGGCATTTTAAGGATAATAAATCAACATGTATAGTGCATTGTAGGGGCATGCCATTCCATCCCCTCATTAATATCATGGGAGACGGTGGGGTGGAAAGTTCTCCTCAAATTCCCCTTTACTTAAAGACTAAGGCATTTTAAGGATAATTTTTTGGAAAAGTACTGAGAGGGGAGGGGGGTGAATCAATATTTTAAATTCAAACTTCCAAATTTTTATATTCTGAAAAATACATTCTTTTTATTAAGAAAACCTACGTATGTGCGCTATTATAGAGAAGGAAACCAATGTATATCCATTTCACTGATATTTATGTATTATATAATATGATTATCCTTAGTTAGTGCATCAACAGATTAATTGATTTTCAATATGCAGTAAATAACATAAATAAATCACAACAAACACACATAGAATACGACGATTTTTAGGTGGAAACCCAATGTGGGTGAAAACCACCAATGTTGTTGTCTATGTATTCTTTCTTGTTATATAAAGAAAAATATTACATTTGTACTGATGCAGACTCTTGTAAGTACACAGACACCCACCTGCAGAAGGCTAAATCTTCTCTCATTTTCTGGCACCCACTGTAAGGGAGCTACAACTCCCTAAGCTTATTTACCAACTCCTACGAGAAGGGAGCTCCTTCCCATTTCTGAAGGTTGCAACTCTCAACTCCGTATGGATCAATTTTCAGAATGTTTCAGACCGTATCCACCTGCCAAACAATCATCACACAACTTGTAGACCACTTTTCATTAAATTTTCAAACTGAACCCATATCAATCATAAACCCAAATTGAAGCACTAAATCTAAGACACTGTCACACTGCAAACAAACTAAAATTATGAAGCATCAAGTCATTGAATTCAAACCCCAACCAGAAACAACAAATATCAAATTATGTACGCGGTTGTACTGAATAAGACTTTTGTTTATATGCACTTTCTATGTATAACACCTGCGTACATATATTAGAATACCGAACACTAAATCATTAATATTTGAACCATACATAGACCATTTCACCAAAATACAGATCAATGTACCAACCACATATTTCTGAACCAATTACATATCATAGGTCATACACCTAGTCTAGCTTCTGAACTACTAAAACTGAACAATTCAACCAAGTCACCTAAATTTTCATTGTTATACACAGATCATCATGATAGAGACATCATCGACAAAAAAAAACAATTAAACCAGACAACATAAACTATAAAAATAATCATCAGATCAAACCCTATTTTTTATATGCCACTTCCACAAGGAATATCAGCGTATGTACATGCTTATCATGCATAACATTCGCATACAGATATGCACATACTGAAAATTATTTCACAGAATATATACACGACCCTAAAGAGATGGATTCATGTATGTGCACGACTATTCCCAAGAACTCCTACTTACAGATCTAAAAAAAATTCACTGCAAACACAATTTCACTTTTTGCAACCTCTATTGTTAATACTAGTGATTTCTGAATAAATCATTGAGATCACAATGTCACAGTTTCATCAATATTATTTTTTTATACATTTGCAACAAGTAAATAAATCAAGAATATATGTCAACATATTTCATATCTTTCATATTTGAGCCTTCTCCTTGCTCCTTGGTGCACACTTGTTTAATATTAAATCATTCATAGAAAACACAATACTTGCACATGCAACACCTTGATCTCCATCTCTTTATATAGCTATAGCCTTAGAAAATACCTTAGTCCAATCCCTTAGTAATGTCATTGGTATTCTTTGAAGGGATGAAATAACCATTGTTGCACCCATTAATATGGGCCAGAATCATGGTAAAGACCCCAGGTATTCAAATTACCATGGTGCGAATTTTGTACACGGCTTTTATTCACAATACGTGTGTATGTACGCAACCTTGCTTCTTAGGATCCACGTATAATTTCTCAAACTTTAAATTTTCCATCCATCTATCTTTGCATTAACATTCCTTTGTCCATATAACCTAAAATATCTATATCACTCTGCATAAACATCCTTTTATCATAATGTTGACATCCTTATCAAGTAGGTTGCCATCAAGGACAACATATTAGTCATAACGCCAAAAATGCCTAATGCTTCTTACCTAATAGACATTCCTTCTTACCCAGAAGTAAGTGCCCATGAAATTTTCATGTAGTTTCTATGTCAAAATATGTAAACCAATCGAAATCCTTTAAATTTAAAAAGAGGTACATGTAAATATTTTGGAGGGAAAAGAAGGAAAAAGTACTTTTTTCAATTGTATTTTTAGCTTAATTTCAAGTGTAGACACTCGTTGGATGCAGAATTAAATTTTGTGTCCAATGATTTCCCATCAGGCATACTTTTGAGAATACCAACATTGATAAAAATTGAAGATAAATTAAAAATACATGTTCAACATGTTTGTTTTAATGTATCTTCATTTTTTATTAGTGTAGGTCTTCTCAAAAGTGTGCATGATAGGTACTCGTTGGATACGGAATTTAATTCTGCATCTAATAGGTATATACGGTTAAAATTGTAGTAAAAATATAAGGAGATAAACCAAAAATACAAGTAAAATAATTATTTTTCTTCTTTTCCCTCCAAAAGTCATAACTCGTATTTTATTATTTATCTATTATTTTATTATTTTTCCTTAGGAGGCCACTTTTAAGTTGAAATTTCTTCTAATGAATGGAGCATCAAACTCTTCAACATCATCAACATGGTACTAATTATGCAATGCTTCCAAGCATCACTAAGTAACTTCATCAAACACATCCTCCTCATCAAGCATGTCAATAGATAAAATTTATCATTTGGAATCCATGCATCATTGATAACTAGTGGCAGAATAGAAACATATATATCTCTATCAGTAACAGAATAAATATAAATACATTAGCAAAGATATGCAACAAGACATGCTTATGAAACCATAGTGTGAGCAAGGGACTTTATGATTATAATAGTTTCTTCCTCTGAACTAACAAACTACAACAAAACAATTTCATAAATAGAAGACCAAACATGAAATGATGAATGCATATAGGAGGCTTCCCTTGAATCTGTGCCATTTTATCAATCATTGAGATGTATATGCGTCTGTCTAACTCAGAAACCATGTATATACATGATTTTTTTTCACATCATCCACGTATAGAAACGAAACTATAGAAATTTACAGTCAAAACTCCCCCTGAACATGACATACCTTTCAAAATAATTCATAGAGTGATGAAGCAGGAATCATTCCTAATTTTTGTATGATATATTAAAAAGAATCACATGGAAGTGGCTTTGTAAATATATATGCAACTTTTTCCTTTAAAGGAACATACTCCAGTTTGACCTTTTTATCAAGCACCTATTTTATCATTAAATTATATTTTATTGGAAGGTGCTTGGTTTTTTATCAGGTGCTCAGTTTTATGCTCAAAAATAAAATTTCTCATAATGGCTCAGAACTTGAACGACCATGTAGTTCTCATCGTTCTGAATCTGGCACACTTCATTTCACAAAAAATGGTCTTCGTATGCTCTCGGAAATGTGTTATGTTCGCTTTACTAAATAGGAAAAAAAAAAAAATGATATATGGATGCCCAGTCAGCCATCTATACTTCTTACGTGGCATGCTGACTATGCAAGGTCATTTTTGGAAAATTTCCTCTGGCGAATGGTGAGCTACCAAGTGGCATGGGGGCTTCACTCAATAACCTCTAACATATCACGTGTGATCATAGCATATTAAACAATACCCTTAATTTGAGTACATATTGGAAAATACCCCTAAAAATCACATTATTTAACCCCCTACCAATATAAACCCAATACACCTTCCCAATTTAAAAAGCCCCTACTTTCACTATATATTGTAGGTATCAATTTTTTTATTAACATTTTTTATACCCCTTTATATTTTTTCATTAACTTCCAGCTCCATTTTTTATACCTACCAATATAAAAAATATTAATCCCCTATATATCCCCCAATACATTATGTCATTTTTTCCTCATTATATATCCCCCAATATGAACCCACGTGCTATGGTATTTCTCTAGTAGTGAAGCCCCTGGGCCAAGTGGCAGCATGGTATTGGTCGAATTTTTGGGTTATGTGGCAAGTTATTATTGGTTTGAAGTGGAGCCAATTGGGTGAGGACACATGGTGCAACCTAAGGCCACCACGTTCCCTCCACAATGTTGTATGGTGGACTAATTATTTTGGTTAATTCCGGGTGGAGGCATTAGGGTTCGACCCCGCAACCTCCCACTAACTAGTGCCACGCCTTACCATTCTTCTTGCCCGATGGTTCTTAACAATCAATGTTGTCCATATGTATTTATGTTTTAACGTGTATTATGGCAGGGGGGAGAGGGGGCCAACGCCCGATACATGTGACCTCGACACATAACCACCGATGGTGCCAAAAAATAAGCACGAAAGGTTAAAACTTAAACTATGTTCTATTAACCTTAAACATGTTTAATTAGCGCCTTATTCCACAGTTATTTCAGGCTTATCTTAACTACGGAATTAGCGCTAAACAATGCTTAATTAGTGCTAAAATTTCACTTAAATTAATAACATATTAAGCTAGCAGAACCCCAAATTCGGTGGAGACTACTAGTTTAGCTGCAATTAGCTAATTTAGGGCCTGAAATAGTGGGGAAAATGTAAATGGTCATAACTTTTGAAGTTTTCGACCAATTCAAGTGCACAAGGAGGCTAGATTACCATTTTTGGGAATTCTGGACTCATTGGTGTGGGTTACAAGAGCAGAAGAGCATTGTAAACAAGTCAATTTGAGAATTTTAACATAATATAGAGGCCCAAGCATGGAAGTTGGACCAAGGAGATGTAGCCCAGAAGGGGTGAACTCCTTCATCAAATACCCGTGTTGATGTATTTTATGGTGATGTTCTATAATTTATTTTCTATTGTTCAGAGTTTGTTTTTATGTTAAATTGTTCATTAAATTGACATGGAAAACACTCATGAGACTTGATAATTTTCAAAATAACTTGAACCCTTAAGCACACATAAGGCATTGAATTCATAATTAAAAAGAGTAATTAGCACATAAAAACTAACATACTCCATTCAAATCATTTTTGGTATTAGAGCTCATGGTTCTTTAGGTTTTTTTGTGCAAGAAGGGGTCTAATTGTTTGCAAGTTTGTGTCATTCTTACAAGGTTAAAACTCAAAAGAGTATAAGGGGAGCTAGTTGAGAGCCCTGTAGTTGGGTCAAGAGGAAGAAGGGCAAGGTTGCCAAAGTATTCAACACCAACACATCCTCAAGTTTAAGTTGAGTCTTCAGTGAGCATGTCCCATGAAGGAGAACCTATCATGGCAAAAGATGAGAAAAAATTCAAGAAGGAATTGATTGATATGACTGAGATGGTTAAATTCCTCTATGAGGAGAGGAATTTAAGGATGTAAGGAGAAATTTCAAGGCCTCCAAGAGGAGAGGGTTATCCAAGAGGAGGAGGCCATGGAGATGGTAAGAATCCACCATCATCCTCACCACCATCTTCACCTTCCTCATCATCATATTCCACTACCACAACTCTTCCATCTGTTCATATACATATTTCAAAAGGAGTTGGTAAATCACCCTTACTTAAACTTGATGTTAAATTTGAGCTTCCAATGTATAATGGAAAAGTGAATGCAGAGAATATAGATAATTGGAATCATTAATTGGAGGTTTATTGCAGAATTTAGAACCTTCAAGAAGATAACATAAATATTCAATTGGCTTCCTTGAGAATGGAGGGTTCAGTAATTGTATGGTGGGAAGAAAAGACACAAGAGGATATTAAGAAACATGATAATATATCAATGTCTTGGTCAAATTTTATAGCTGCCATTAAAAGAAAATTCTATCCTCTAGCTTACATGCAAAAAGCGATTATGAGTTGGAAAAATTTTAGATAATTGAAAGGTCAAAGTGTGCAATATTACACTCATGAATTTAGGGGAAGAGCTCTTATGTTAGGAGTTGATTTTCATAGCCAAGAAACTTTTTTGAATTACATAGGTGGTTTGCATAGTTACTTGAAACATACCATCCTCATGTTTAATCCCACTAGACTAGATGAGGTTTGTGTGCAAGCTACACATCTTGAGGCAAGAGGAAAAAATGTACAAGACGAGAGTAAAAAGAAACAATTCAAGGGTGGTGAAAAAGGAACGGGCTTAAAGGGTAAACAAAAGAAGAATGCATCCATTAAAAAATAAGGGGAGAAAACCACATGTACTCATTGTTCCAAAGAGGGTCATGATGAAGCCCACTGTTGGAAACTACATCCAGAATTGAGGCGTAAGAAATTCAAAAATAAGGGGAAACAAAAGATAACCGCTACCACGCAATAGGATCTTGGATACGATTCATGAGATGAGACTAAAATTAAAGCCATGGTCACATGGGGAAAAGAATCCATATCAAGTATGAGTTCCTCAAATTGTCACAATAACACTCCAAGTGAAGAAACAATAATAGAGTTGTTTCATGTAAGAGTAATCTCAAAACATACAAAAATTGACACATTATTTGATAGTGGGTCACCAGAGAACTTAATATTTGAATACTTAGTAAAGAAACTGAATCTTGAAACCTTACCTCATCATAGGCCATACCCTTTGGGTTGGATAACCAAAGATACAAATTTACAGGTTATAAGAAAATGCATTTTCCGATTTACAATTATTGCAAATTTTATTGATGAAGTTGAGTTAGATGTTGTGCCACTTGACATATCTGGAATTGTTTTGGGCAGCCCATATCTCAATGATAGGAAAGAAGTATTCTATATCCATGAGAAAAAGTACCACTTTTTCAAAGATGGAGTGGAATATATTGTGAGAGCTCATCGCAAAAAGCTAAACCTCTCTTTGGTTAATGCTAGGCAAATGAAGAGACTAGTAAACTGAAGAAAAAAAATTGTGATTCTTATGATCAAACAAAATAATGATAAGGATTTTGAATATTTTGAAAGTTGTGATGATAGATTAAAATATGATTTTTTTGATGTGGTAAGTCAGCATGGCGAGATGTTTCAAGAGCCAAAGGGGTTACCTCTCAAGAGGGGAATCCAACATGAGATACAACGAAATCATGATGTTCCACCCCCTAACATTGGCATGTATCACATGTAGATAACAGAAAGTGTATAAATCAAGAATAAAATCCAATAATTGTTGAATAAAGGTATCATTCGTCCATCTACCTCGCCATGTGGTTCACCGATTGTATTGGTTCCCAAGAAGGATGGAACATGGCGCATGTGTGTGGATTTTTGTGCACTCAACAAAATCACGATAAAGAATCATTATCCGCTCCTAAGGATTGATGATTTTCTTGATCAATTGAGACAAAGTATTTCACTAAGTTAGATTTAAGAAGTGGTTATCATCAAGTTAGAATAGATGAAGAGGACATAAAATATGCAGAAAATACAAGCACACAAAACACATAAAAACAGAGAGACACATATATACGTGGTTCACACAGATATAAAAACAGAGAGACACAGCCAGTCCTTCCTTTCTATTATCCAGCAAAATGAAGAGACACAACCTACAACAGATTTCTGTAATATCCTCTGTTCTCTCTCACAGACTCCCTCTCTATTTCTCGCTCCGAGAATACACATACAATACACATCCGCAATACAATACCCTCATAAAAGCGAGGGGTTGCCTTCTAGGGCAAAAAACCCTAAACTAAACATAACTTCTACTGTCAAATCATTTGCCTAATGAACGGCCCAGATTGACTAGAAATTACTATACTTTTACAAGGCAATTTTACATCTATTTTTAGCTTCGGGGGTGCTGCCCCTGAAACCCCCCGCCAAAGGGGGGGATCCATAAAGTCACTGCCGCCCCCTCTGGACCCCCCACTGCAGCGATTAATTTACGGTCGGCGTTGCCGCCCCATTTAAGGTATAGGGGTCCAATGTTGTGATACAAAGTAAACAAGATAATCAGGCTCCACACCCAACAGACCACATTTAAAACTAAACAAGGGTTGTTTGAGTGGCTTGTTATGCCTTTTGGTCTTTACAATGCTACAACTACTTTCATGAGAGTTATGAATAACGTATTAAGACCATTTCTAGATGAGTTTTTCATTTTCTACTTAGATGATATTTTTAAATTCAACAAATCACGAGAAGAACATGTCATGCATGTGAACAAGGTGCTTGATGTCTTGAGAAAAGAATAATTGTTTTTGAAGATGTCGAAATGTGAATTTGGTAAAACTTTGTTAGTGTATTTGGGACATATTGTTGGAGGAAGTGAGTTGAAGATAAACACCTATAAAGTTTAGGTCATTATGAATTGGCCTACACCCAAGTCAGTTACCGAGGTAAGAAGTTTTCTAGGAGCAGCACAGTATTGGAGGAAGTTCATTGCTAATTTTTCCTCTATTGCATCTCTGCTACATGCATTGACGGGTGTTAATAAAGTCTTGCAGTGGGGAGGTAATTAGAAAAAATAATTTCATGCTTTGAAGAATAAGATCAATTTAGATCCAACATTAGCATTACCAGACTTGAGACAACCCTTTGAGATTCAGACAGATGCAAGAGACTATTCCATGGGCATAGTCATCTTACAATATGGTAAGCCTATTTCATTCGATTAAATGTTTAATGGTGTAGTGATAAATTATCCTACATATGAAAAGGAGATATATGCATTGGTTCAAAGTGTGAAGAAATGGAAACATTATTTGATGGGAAAGGAAACCATCATTCACACCGATCACCAACCATTGCAATACTTGCAATCACAAACTAAAATGTAGCAGTCAAGGCACTTTCGATGGATGGGATTCTTGTAGAAATTCCACTTGGTCATTAGGTATAAGAAATTTACATACAACAAGGTTGTTGATATGCTTTCTAGGCCTATTATTAATGCAGCTACTTTACTCAAGATTACTTCTGTTTTACATGAAAGTTACATTGAACAATGTGCATTTTACAATGACTTTCAAGATTTTTATGAAAACTTGAGTCAAGGTTGCCAAGTTGAGGAATTAGATTATCATGTTCATAATAACTTGTTGTATCATTTCGGCAAGATTTGTATTCTATGGTGAGGGATTGAATTTCATAAGGGAAGCACATACTTCTCTTATTGCGGAAAATTTTGGTGTAAGAAAAACAACGGAAAATATTCAAAGGTATTGTTATTGGCCTCGTATGCTTGAAAGTGTGTCACATTTTATTAAAGGTTGTTATTTATGTGCAGTCAGTAAGCCTAGTAATAGGAAGTTAGGATTATACACACCACTTACGGTTCCTCATGTCCATGGGAGAGTATCTCTATGGATTTTGTAGGAGTTCTTCCTTTGTCAAAAATAGGTCATGATGATTTGTACGTAGTTGTGGATAGGTTCAACAAAATGTCTATTTTGATGCCATGTAAAAAGCAAGTTACAGCTGAACAAACCACTCATATTTTCTTTTAAAATGTTTGGGTTCATTTTAGGTTGCGTACATCTATTGTAAGTGATCAAGATTCTTGATTTGTTGGGAATTTTTGGTCAAGTTTGTGGTACTTGATGGACACTAATTTGAAGAAGAGTACAACCTTTCATCCGCAAACAGATGGTCAAACCGAGGTGGTTAATAGAAAAATCATTCAACTTCTTAGAGGTTATTGCAGAAAACATCCCAAGTTGTGGGATGAACAATTGCATTACATTCAACATGCTTACAACCATGCAAAACATTTTTTTACTCAAACGTCGTCATTTGAGGCATGTCTTGGTTACTTGCCAAAGTCTCCATTGGATTTTATCTTTGGGAAAGATGTAGCTATCAATGGACATAGCGACATAGATAAAGAAAATAAATTCATAGAGAAAATTATGTTGATTCATCAAATATTGCATGATCAACTAGAGAAAATTCAAGGAAAGTACAAAGTGAGGCATGAAAAACATCAGGTGGATCATAAGTTTCAAGTTGGTGATGAATTTTGGCTTCACATTCGCAAGGAAAGGCTTCAAGGAGAAGGCAAAATGTTGAAACCAATCTGTTATGGTCCTTTCAAAATTCTGGAAAAGATTGGTAACAATGCCTTCAAGCTTAATTTTCCTTCATACATGCAAATTTATTCAGCTGTTAATGTTGAAAATTTGAGATCTTATGAGCCTCCTTTTATTGAATATCAAGGAGAGAATTTTCAACTGCCATCTACTCAATATTTTTTTCCATATTTATTTGTTGAGCTACAACAAGAGACCATTCTTGACAGGAGGACAAGGACATTGACAAAAGGAAGTGTCGACTATCTTTGAGTGGGGCTTAAAGGAACAAATCCTTCAAAGGGAAAATGTATTGAAATTGGGAAGGTGAGGGAACTATACTCTCACCTATTCAACAACTGAATATGATCTTTTTGGGTTGAAAAGCTTCCAGTGGGGAGGAATGATCAGGTGCTCAGTTTTATGTTCAAAAATCAAAGTTCTCAGAATGTCTTAGAACCTGAATGACCGTGTAGTGCTCGTCATTCTGAATCCGGTCACTACAAGGTAAAGACCCTCTATTGGAGGTTATAAAGGAGGGTTTTAGTGTTATAAAATTGGCCAAAATTTTCAAAAAACCATTTGCTACAACATCCTTTTATGGTTATGGAGGTTTCGATGGGCGGCCAGAGGTTATTACAGATGTTTTTTTTCATCAGTGCGCTACTATGGCTTGAACACACCGGTGCATACATATAGAAGGCGCCCTTGGTTGGTCGAAGGAAAATGCACCGGGTCATTAAGGTATAAAACCGCACCGGGAATAGTGTTGGTGATACAATGCATGGGGCCATTCTAATTGTTCTTTGGATTTGTATGGTGCCCATAGGTCGTATCAACGCACTGGTGCGTAGATGTATAGAAACGCATCGATGCGTAGTATCACAGAAAAGCACTAAGATTTATAATTGGTATTGGTATTCGTGCAGTGCCCATAGGTCGTACAAATGCACCGGTGCTTATAGACACATAAATGCCCCGGTGCATAGTATCAGACAAACACACCAAGATTTATAATTGGTATTGGTATTGGTGTGGTGCTCAGAGATCGTACAACGACGTCGGTGCGTATAGACACATAAACACACCGGTGCGTTGTACCACACAAACACACTAATATTTTTAATTGGTTTTGGTTTTTTTTCGATGCTCATAGGTCGTAGAAACGCATCGATGTATAGATACTGACACACACCAGTTTTCATTTTTTATTTTTTAGAAAAATCAACCTGTGACAGTGCGATTATTGTGATTGTTTTAAATTAATTATTCATCAAAAGTCGACACATATTATAACAATATTCATATTAATTAAATTTTTATTATTAATGTGATGTTTGGATTAATTTGTTATATCATATCATAATTATTGTGGTTTTTTAAAATTCATTATTCATCAAAATTCGACACATATATATCTCATAACAATATTCATATGAATTAAATTTCTATTAGTGCATTTGAGAACGACAATGGAGAATATAATAGCAGCAATGGAGAACACAATAGAATAAATTAAAACATATTTTATGATATATAATATATATGAATAAGACAATATTTATCATACAAAATGGAACAGTTATTAGTATCCCTTTGTCTTTCAATTGGGACACTATGTCCATTACATTAAAAAAAATGTATGATTTCACATACTAGTTTCAAAAAATACAACGCCTTGCTTTGATATCGAAAAATAGTGATCATCATTCTTTTCTTGAACTGTTGTCACTGCTAGAGCTATTTAAATGACTTGGGTTATTTTTAGGAATGTTTTGTTCACAGTGTTGATTGTTTTCTTCTTTTTCACCTTCCATCTACAAACATAAAAATAAATTGAAATGAGTGTATATACATTGGTGAGAATAATGAAAATTACAATATTAAATAATATACATAAATGTAAATTGAAAAGAAAAATGACGTACCATAGCAACAATTGACTCATAAACTATACACATTCTTTCAAAACCATGTACCATGCCATCTTTCAAAATTTCATCTGTTAGCGCAGTTCCATACTTTGTTTCCTGCAAGTTTTATACCCCATAACAAATCATATATTTAATATAAAATATGTTTTTGTTCTATTAATTATAGACGGAGCTAAATAAAACAAGATCGATATATGCTTACAAATTCCACAATTAATTTCTGATATGCCAACATATACTCACAACCCATATTTAACCCAATTTCAATCAATTCATCTAATGGTTCTTCTTTGTATGTTAACACCTGTTTGAAGACATTCAATGATGATTTTTGTAAAACAACTTAAAAAATATAAAAATGAAATCTAGTTAAGTTGTTATAAGGAAGTAACAATTACTCAGAAACTTAGATATCAACCCTTTTCTTCCTTGTAGTCCTGTTTTATGTGCTGGATGGGTTCCATTTTCTTTTCTTTTCCGCAAGAAAATCCTTGAGAATTAATATTTAATGCTAAATTATTTAGTTATTATATCTAATGATCGAAAAATTCAATGATTACATATTACATTTGAAGCACATTGTTGTTGAGATGGCTCCTCCTGCGATGCAATTATGTCCATTACTTTAACCATCTCCTTGTACACCTTTTTTGACATTCCTACTAGCATATTTCTGATATCAGCTCTTTCATCTTTTGAGATTTTCATAATCTTCTTGAAAATGTAACATGACAATAAAATATTTAATTTTTATATTGATATCTGAAAAGTAAATATAACAAAAGTGATATTTATAAATAAATCTAGACAAACATTTAAAGGAATATTACTTTTTCATTCCTTATTTTTTGTTGTTGTACATTTTTTATATTAAAAGTCTGACATGTCTCATTGACCAATTATCTGGAAACTCTTCCTATAGTTTAGATAAAATTTGGTTCTTGGAATCATTGGATTGATTTTTATATTGTAAGTGAAAAGAACATCTATACATTCGTTCCACTAGATCCCTCGAACTTTTGTAAAAGTTTTTCCCCCTTTTGTTAACTTCTAGCACCACTCCAGATGAGCTAAGGAGCAATTCATTTTCATTTGCAAGTTCTATTTTTTTCTTTTCTTAGAACAGCATTCCTTTTCTGAGTTGTTGGTCCCTGTAGAACATTAAACAGATGTGAATTAATAGATAGTTTGACACATGTTATCTAAAAATTTTAAGTATATTATTAATGATAATTAAAAAAAGAAACTGATATTGGATCGGTAGTATTTTTTCATTCACCTGAATCATCCTTTTGCAATTTTTCAATCAAGCTTTTACACTCTTCTGGTCCTAGATCAGAAATAATCTTATCGAGCTTCGCCATTTCGTGGCTTTGCATGATACATGGTCAATAATACATATTAGATAAACTTACATATATTTCAAAAATAATATTTTTTATAAATAATTTACAAAGAACTTGCCTTTTCTTCTTTTCTTGATGTTTTATCAGTATTTTTGTTACTTGATCTCTTGTCAATAATTTCTTTATCAATCTAAAGCCTGTATCATATCATTCATTAATATATTTATAAATAAATTGTCAACTTTTTAGGTAAAAAATAAATCTCAAGGCACTGGTGCGCCTTTCCTGATGTACACACTGCCACCGGTGCGTCGGTGTATTACCAACTCACTGCAAAACAGTATAATATAATCGTACGATGCGTGTATTATAAACCCACTGCACAAACAGCTTCTTAATAGACCGTATGGTGCTATCCGTAACATGAGCAACTGTGCCCTATTTCGTATATGGCGCACTAATTTAAAAAAATGTTTTCAAATTTCTTATTACACAAGACTCAGACTTGCTCCTGGCAGATAAAGATGAGCAAAGATCAAGTTAAAAAAAAATTCCATTTTTTCCAAAAATTCACGCAATTATTTAATGGATTGGGATCTGACTATGCAAGTCATCCGTGGGTTTGATGTCAATCTAAAATGAAAAGTCCTAATTCTGAAATCATAAAACAAGGAGAAGAAAGGAAAAAAAAATGAAGGGTTTAGTAGTAAAATGGATAAACTACTTAAAAGTAAAAAAAATAATCAAATTTATCACGAGATGGTTTGAAATTCTATGATACATGGTTTGAATCACCATAGGTTTGATTTCTGATTGCCTGAATACTTATGTTTGAACATATTTTTCTGCTCCACAGTGCCCTCATGCTCTCTTGCTCCAGGTATGTCTCCTGCAAATATCTCGCTAAAAATGTAAAAAAAAAAATAGTGAAATAATGAAAAGTTTTTAGTATTTAAAGAATTATGTTATCAAATTATATTTTCGAAAATATTTTGCCACCCATTTTTCAATTTGCCGCTTTTTTTTTCACTTAAAGAAATATTGCGCTTTTTTTATTTTCATTTATTTGTCACCGATGAGTCACTTAATAGCACCGCACTTGTGGCATCATTTTGTAACACCTCCCAAGACGGATGTGCCACTTAATAGAACTGCATCGGTGCGTCATTTTGTAACGCCATCACCGGTGTGGTTATATGTACTGTAGCACCAATTTGCAATTAAGGCACCGAAATTACTTTTAGGTGTGTACACCAAAATTTAGTGAACTCCAACCATATAAATTGAGAATTATAATTTTGTTTATTCTTGAGAATTAGAATTAAAATTGAGAATTGGAATTGGATAAATTATTTATGGAAATAAATATTCTTCCAATGCATTTTGTTTATTGCAGGAGGTCCCCGTTGATTATGTGGAGAGAATTCAATGTGGGGCGTGTGAAGATGCAATAATACAGGGCCCAAGTGGGCAATTGTGGCATTTGAACCTGTTATAATTGGAACTTAACTATTTGCAACCAATATGTTTTGGAATATAATCTGCAGATAGATGGATGGCCTCCCAGCAATTAGTACATATAATCTGCAGAAGGGTAATGTTCTGGGAGCAATGACAATGAGTCATTCATTCTGCATTTGTTAGCAGAAGAAGACCGATTTTCGACTAGACAATGCAGTTATTACATGTGGAGGCAATGGTTTCCCATAGAAAATGAGTATAGGGTTGAGAAGAGGAAATACATTGCAAAATAGGCTATTACATTAGTTTTTCCAACTGGAAACTGATTTGCAGGTGGAAATATGGTAGCTGCATGTATCTATGCTTTTCTTCCCACAGAAATGGTCACTGGATTTCCATTTATAATACAAGCAGAATTTTTACTGGTTTCATCCACATGACCAGAGCTCAGACAAGTTAGAGATGCCATTCAGGTTCAATTGAAAGCCAAAGATGTGATTTTATGCGACTTCAGCTTTGCAGGTAAAAGTTTATGTAAGCCAACCGAAGCTCGGAAAATACTCCCAGCTGCTTTTAAATACATTTTGGAGAATCTTTCCCTTCATGGGACCTACTAGCCTGATCAAAAATGTTAATTGATCTTTCTTTGTTGTCCTTAAGGGAATGAGAATCCTTCCCTTCATGGTGCCTCTTGGCATATCAAATACCTTGATTGATCTTTCTTTGCCATCAACTCTGCTCTCCATTTCTCCATCATGGGACCTCTTAACCCTATCGCCAGTTTCAACCGAATGCTCTCTGTCGGTCTCAACCTATACTCCTTTTGTACTCTATCGAGCTTTGTAGCCGTCTGTATCCCTGTAAGCGTCTTTGTCTATATTTCTGTTTGAATCACTCATTTTCTTTGCTATAAACTTCTCAGTTGAAATTCAAACTATCGTATTTTCAAACCCTCATCTCCTCAGAAAAATTCTTGCCCGCGATTTGAACCCTCCGCTGTGCCAATACTGCACTTTACAGAATAACCTTGTTCCAATGCACATTTTTTTATAGGCGCACCGGGGCGGTTTGTAACATCGAGGTTTTTGTTTTGACGCAGTGTTTTATGATGCACCGGTGTGGAAGCATTCTAAAGCACCGGTGCGTCAGAGTAATAAGATGCACCAGTGCGTGTTATGATGATAAACGCACCAGACTGTATAAAGTTTTTTTTTTGTATTTAAGATCATAATAAAATAATGACAATTCTAAAGTACATGAATTTATTTTCATTATTTTCTAAACTTTATTATGTTACAAAAGTTCATATTATTCTAGATTTATTATTTTACAATTATTTACAAATTTAAATATTTTAATAAAATCATTTCACATTAATGCAATTAAATTTTTTACATTAATACAATTAAAATTTTACAAATATTTTACATACAATTACAATTACAATTACAATTTTACAATTTCATATACAATTACGTTTAAAATTAGAATTTTAATTTTAATTTTACATACAATTACAATTACAATTACAATTTTACAATTTGTCATATATACAATTACAATTCAAATTACAATTACAATCATTTCACGATAAATTAAATATTACAATTACAATTAAAATTTACATTAAATATTTTGCATACAATTACAGTTAAAATTACAATTATAATTACATTTACAATTATAATACGATTTTACAATTTCACATACAATTATGATTAGAATTACAATTGCAGTTTTAATTTTACATACAATTACATTTACAATTACAATTTTACAATTACAATCATTTCATAGTAATACAATTAAAATTTTACAAATAGTTTACAATATACAATATACAATTAGAATTAGAATTACATTTACAATTACAATTACAAATTTACAAATATTTTACATAGAATTACAATTACAAATACAATTACAATTTTAGAATTTTATATACAATTACAGTTAAAATTACAATTACATATACGAATACAATTTAACAATTTTACATACAATTAAAATTTAAATTTCAATTACAATCACGACAGAATATTTAATAAATATCATGGTCATTTAATATTAAATTAATTTTAATAAACATCATGATCATGATAACCATCGTACAAACATCATATTCAACTAAAAAACACATTCAAAAATCAAATTAACATTATATATTAACATCATCACAACACAAACATCAAATATACATCTCATGTCAAATAACTCATGCTATCACATACACATCTATCTACAAGCTAAACATTAAATGAACATATCTAACATGACCTAACAATATACACATCATGATGATCACCAAATATGTAAATTAAGACAACCGCAACATGAACATAAAATACATGGACTCATATATATATATATATATATATATATATATATATATAATGTTAAAAATATACAACTATAATATAAATTTCATGGATCATCTTCGTGGTAGTACAACATCAATAGCAAGATTAATGGAGGCTCAAGCTACCAATGGTGCCCAGATGACACGTCGTAACTCTACTCATGATCATGACTAGTACTGATGGATGGATCAGTTGGTGGTAGTATAACATCAATATAAGTAGTACTAGTGGAGACATACTCAGTCAATGGTGCAGCCTCGACACTCGATGGTCCAGCCTGCTCATGATCATGACTAATATTGATGGATACTACACGCTGTTGATGACTGGACGTGGCCGAAGGTCCAACCTCATCTCCATGATGACTACTAGATGCTAGTGGAGCCTCATGATCATTAGGTGCAGCATGAGGTGAACGATCATGAGATGAGTCACTGCTCGAGGATTGTCCATCACGTGCTGTGGCTCGACCACGCCTATAATGTGCAACAATCCTCCTTAGTCGCATAACAACTGTCATAGCTCCTATGACATGTTGCATCAGGCTATTCATGTCATGCGACATGCCTCTCCACATCCATATTAGCCTATCATCTGCCTGTATGTCTACGCAGTAGGGCCTAATGCAAATAGAAGTCCATCTATTTTTCCAACTTGACCAACCATCAACAAATAGCATCCTGCAACTCATAGAATATGATCGACATGTCTAAAAATAGACTTGCGCCAAAAATAGCCTGCGGGCC